>CM050412.1:44649748-44812248 GCA_027564155.1 Gymnocypris eckloni scoliostomus
TTGTTTTACACTATGGAAGTAAATTTGGTTGCAAATGATGCTGTGTTGTTATTGTTCACTTGTTTTTGATAATTGAAATAAACCTGTAATAAAATATAAATATTATATATTTGTTTTAATTGTGCTTTGGCAGCTAACTGAAATAAGTCATAAAGCACATAATTACTAAAACCTCAACAAAAACGAAAACGGAAACTATTTAAAAAAAGGTCATTCAAAATATTATTGATAATACTTATATTAAAATAACACTGGGATGATGTTATTGATTTTCCATCTGCATCAGAAGAACAATGCAGACAATCAAGAACTGTTATCACGGGAAATAATACATTGAGTTTATTGAGTAAAGGATGAGCGATCACAGGATCAGTGATCATCAGTGTTTCTGAACAGATAGGATCGGGAATGATCCTGACAGACGGCGTCTGAGAATAAAGCATCAATCACAGACTGACAGACAGACAGACAGCAGCCGAGTGAGCGACTGCAGAAACACATTCACCTCAAACATCACCAGAAACGAGAGTGTGTGCTTCCTGCAGACAGAAGAGCTTCTCAACGACTGCATGATGCAGATGAATGTTGAGCTCAAATAATTAGTCAGGATAATAAATAACTAGGCTCATCGTGGTTTGTTGTTAAACTGCACAACTTCACGCCAAAAAAAACAGGCTTGGCTTGCAATGAATTTGGTTTGTGTTTTCTGCTGATAACATGCAACCATCTAAACTTAGATCTGTAGACATTTAGAAATTGTCCAGCCGATTGAATTCAACAAATGTCATGTTCCTGTGGCTCAGTGGTAGAGCATTGCGTTAGCAGCCCAAAAGGTTGTGGGTTCAATTCCCAGGGAACACAAATACTGACAATACATGTATAGCCTGAATGCACTGTAAGTCGCTTCGGATAAAAGCATCTGCTAAATGCAAATCTAATGTTAATTAATGCTCAGGTGTGTTTGATTAGGGTTAGAGATAAAATCTGCACGAAAGTGGATCTCGTGAGCAAGATTTGAGTATCCCTGATCTAGTTCAACCATATTAATTAGCAAAAATGACTTTAGATAAACTAGCATTGTGTTTTATCACTGAAGAGTGTTGAACTTCTCCTGTGTTCTTCTGTACAGACGTGATTTACTCGTCCTTCAGTCTGAGGTGTATTCATTACACTTTTTGGTGTGAAAGGCTTTTATATTTGCTATAAATATAACTTCTTGTATTAAAAACAAACAATCAAGCCCTGCTCATATTTAAAAAGTAACACAAAAGTAACGTAACGCATTACTTTCCACAAAAAGTAACTAAGTAACGTAATTAGTTACTTTTTTAGGGAGTAACGCAATATTGTAACGCATTACTTTTAAAAGTAACTTTCCCCGACACTGCTCATAATGGAAACAAAGTGAGCAAGACAGACGGATGCTGCATGAACACAGGATTCACTCCGCGACAAACAACCATCGCTGATGCATGAGAGCGGAGCGTCTTACCCGTGGTCCTCTCTTTCCAGGGGGTCCGGGGAGACCTGGGGGGCCGGCGGGACCCTGCAGAGACACACAGATGAGCAGAAAATGAGAACGAACAACTCCTGAACAGCACAAGGACAGTGTAATTGAAACCGCTTTCTCATCACAGAGAAACACGAACACGGGCACAGAGTAATGAACACCAACGAGCCGAATCCTGCAGGATTACTGAGACACCGGCAGCTTTAGCAGCTAGAGATCTGAGCTGTGAGCGTGACGGGATTAAAGACAGAGCCAGACATGGCCAACATGAGAAGAGGCTTTAATCAAGTGCTTTTGTTTACTTTCCATCAAGTTCCAAATACAAATAATATACTAATTCAATTAATCAAATAAAGAAATAAATAAAAAGTATGTATTTAACTCCAAAATGTAAAAAAAAAAAAAAGTATTTATAATTTAATATAGAATCATTATTTATGTTTTATTATAATTCTGTATGACTGTTTATTTTAATCCATTGATTTCCAAATAAAAGAGAGAAGAAATTAAACATGATTTAAACTATACCTATTATGTGTGTGTATATATGTGCATGTGTGTGTTTTCTTTAAACCCATCAATTTCCAAATAAGACAGATATTTATAAACATAAATTACATAAGTTATATTTACATAATTCAAATTACATAACTTTTTGAAATATTGGGAATTTAATCTATCCATCTATCTATCTATCTATCTATCTATCTATCTATCTATCTATCTATCTATCTATCTATACATCTATCTATCTATCTATCTATCTATCTATACATCTATCTATCTATCTATACATCTATCTATCTATCTATCTATCTATCTATCTATCTATCTATACATCTATCTATCTATCTATACATCTATCTATCTATCTATACATCTATCTATCTATCTATACATCTATCTATACATCTATCTATACATCTATCTATACATCTATCTATACATCTATCTATACATCTATCTATACATCTATCTATCTATCTATCTATACATCTATCTATCTATCTATACATCTATCTATCTATCTATACATCTATCTATCTATCTATACATCTATCTATCTATACATATATCTATCTATCTATACATCTATACATCTATACATCTATCTATCTATCTATCTATACATCTATCTATCTATCGTTCTATCTATCGTTCTATCTATCGTTCTATCTATCTATCTATCTATCTATCTATCTATCTATCTATCTATCTATCTATACATCTATCTATACATCTATCTATACATCTATCTATCTATACATCTATCTATACATCTATCTATCTATCTATCTATCTATCTATCTATCTATCTATCTATCTATCTATCTATACATCTATCTATACATCTATCTATCTATCTATCTATCTATCTATCTATCTATCTATCTATCTATCTATACATCTATACATCTATCTATCTATCTATCGTTCTATCTATCTATCTATCTATCTATCTATCTATCTATCTATCTATCTATCGTTCTATCTATCTATCTATCTATCTATCTATCTATCTATCTATCTATCTATCTATCTATCTATCTATCTATCTATCTATCTATCTATCTATCTATCTATCTATCTATCTATCTATCTATACATCTATCTATCTATCTATAAGGGATGCGCGGTATACCGGTACTGTAAAATTACCGGTATCTATTATATTTCAAATGGTACGATATCATAATTTTGCATAATTTTCGGTATTTCATACGCTGCTGTTCTGAAGTTCACCTGTAGGTGGCAGTGCGTCTCAAATTGCTGCGCATCCAGTAAATGTGACCGCAGAACAAGTGAACAACACGATGTGTTAAACAGATTCAACTATTAACGAGCCCGAAACAAACAAACGAAGAGAACAGTAGAAGTGGAATATGGCATTACTTTGCATACAAAACAGATGATAAAGATGAACGAACTGACCGCAACACATCAATCTGGCTAAGCATTTGTCGCTTGCTCATCCTGATCTTTTCAGAGAATTAGAGATGGTTAGTAAGTGCATCATACATTCATAATTTAACATTTTATTCACAACTTTTTTGCGTGTTTTAAAGGCTTTCCGGTTAAATGTTTAATTCAACGGTGGTCAGACGTGCACTTTTTCTGAGCCCGTAACGTTACACCTGAAGAGCGTGCACGGAAAAGCCTGCCTAACAGCGCCTGATAACCGAACCAAGTTATCTTTTGAGCCAATACTGTCAAAACACAACAAGGTTTATGTATAGACTCAGTTGGTTATGTCTAAAATGAAAGTAAACAGCCGAGACAAGCGGATGCGTGCCTGGATATTAGATGCATACCGGTCTTAAAGGGCCAGTACTAAACATGCAATAGTCATGCGCATGATGTCAGTAAAGCCGGTTCTGTGATCAGTAGTAAATCTCCATCACCTGCTTTCAGATAGAGCAGCATTTAATACACAAGGTAATGCCACAAACCAGGACTGCAAAGCTCTGCAGAGAGTCGTGCGCTTAGCTGAGCGCATCTCAGGGTCTACTCTCCCCTCTCTGCAGGACATCTACCTCAAACGCTGCAAAAGCAGAGCTGCTAAAATCATCAAGGACTCGAATCACCCCGGTAACCACCTTTTCCGTTTACTGCCATCTGGCAGGCGCTTCAGGAGCATGATGGCAAAGACTGAGAGACTGAGGAGGAGCTTCTTCCCTCAGGCCATCAGGCTCCTAAACACAAACTCTGTTTATGAAAAAAAAAAAAAAAAAGCCGTTTGCACATCCCTCTCATCACTCCTGTTTATAGTACTATTTATTAAGTCCCATATACTGTTTTTGCACATCCTACTTGTTTGCACATCTTACTGTTTTGCACTTTTCTTTATTCTACTGCACATTTTACTTTTTATTTATTTTTTACCTATATATATGCTCTTTTGTGGTGTTACTTTTATATAATTTTTTATTCTTTGCACTGTCCACTGAGCGGACCTGATTTGACCTACATTTCACTTTTGATTATACCCTGTATAATTTATTATGTGACAAATAAAGAAACCTTGAACCTTGAACCTTGAACAAAGCCGTAGTTCACTGAAAAGCTACGCAATATCACGTTCATAATCGCAGACGATATAATCGCACAATTTTGAAATCAAAGAAATCATTCTGCGATAACGACAGCTATTTCCGTAGCTTCTCAGTGAACTACGGCTCTGTGTATTAACAAATACTGCTCCATATGAAAGCACGTGAAAATAATAGCACATTTAATAACATGTTTTTACTCCAAACTCACTTCATTACGTCAGTCGAGTGTTTGAAAAACCCTTCTGTGAGATGACGTGGCTTCTTACACAGAATAATACACATATTTCATAGTATTCTAAGCAGTGATAAAGGCTATGTCGATTAGCATTGAATTATTATAATGAAAATTATGAATAAGAAGAACTCATATAAACCATATATTGCAGTAGTCGTGTGTTTATTAGTCATGTTGAATCAATGACAGCAGTTCAATCTTCTGTTTATTCAGCTGCCGCGGGGCATATTTGGTATATTTACTGCTGATCTCAGAACCGAGCTTCACCGACAAGATGCACGACAATCACAGCTTTTACCTAATCACGATTGCGATTTCATTTCAATTAACCGAGCAGCTCTACTACCCGGCATGAAATAGAAACCAAGAAACCAAGAGACTGAGCAAATGTCCAGCAGACAGAGATAACAGACTGAAAACATCCTTCCACATGTTTCTCTGGTTCACTAGCAGGCGTTTAAACCATCACTAATCAGCATGAGCAAACATGTCAATTCACAGGGCTGTTTAATCGCCTTCTGATGGAACAAAAACAGTCTACGTTCAATGTCAACTAACACCTGTTTTTTCCAGATGAAGGCAACAAAACAGTTTATTCGCTCTGAGTGTCCACAGGTGGAACCGCTACAATCTCGTGTGATGTTTGACAACACTTGGAGACAATAAAAGATTCAAGTTTAGTGCTTGCAACAACATACAGCTGACAACTATCTAGACCAGATCAGCTCTTTCGCCAAGATGGCCAGGGATTGATTTGTAGCCAAGGAAAGGAGATAGTTAAGTGTGACCGCTGCTACAAACATACAGAACAATGAGTGTCGACCAGTAATGCTGGTCTTTTACAATACATTCAGCAACGATTTATTTATAAAATACTGATACACATTTACTTATATTGTGCACTCCTACTACAAGGGTGCACATGTGCTTTTCACATTCGTTTAAACATCGTATGCATTACTTTAAACCTGCTTAACAGAAAATAGGGCTTGAGTAAATAATTAACAATACATTTATATGAATTGTTTTCATTTTAACATTTTTCAATGTTAATATTAAATGAAAGCTTATTTTAATTATGCAAGAATAACAATTAATTACAAAATATATATATATATATATATTCATAAACGCATGCATCAATTAAGAAATAAATGTATGCATAAATTAATAAATGTGTAAATAAATAAATACATAAATAATTGAATTAATAAACCAATGAATGAACGAATTAATCAACCAGTCAATTAATCAATCAATCAATCAATCAATCAATCAATCAAGCATTTGAACAAAAAATATATAAATCTTGAAATCTCTGACTGAAATAACTGTTTAAATAGTTATGAAAATAGTAAAATAGTATTATAGTAAAAATAGTAAATTGAAATAGTAAATGAAAGATATTAAATCATTTTAATTTACTAAATAGTACAAAACATCTAAAGATAAATATGTGTTTTGTATATCTAATGTACATACAAAAATATTTACTGTTGTGTATATGTGTGTGAGTACATATATATATATATATACATACATGTGTGTGTCTGTGTGTGTGAAAATGTATATATTACATTATATTTATGTGTGTGTGTGTGTGTGTGTGTGTGTGTGTGTGTGTGTGTGTGTGTGTGTGTGTGTGTGTGTGTGTGTGTGTGTGGGCATGTTTATGTGGTTTATGAGAACACAAATTTGTATAATGACATGGGTATAACATAGGTATTACAAGGAGAAGGTGATTTAAGAGGACATTTTCAGTGTCTCCATAATTTAAAACGCTTATAAATCATACAGAGTGAGTTTTTGAGGGAAAGTAGAAATGCACGCTCTCCTGTGAGGGCTAAGTTTAGGTGTAGGGTAGGTGTAGGGCAATAGCACATACAGCTTGTACAGTATAAAACCATTACGCCTATGGAGAGTCCCCGTAAACCATAAAAACCAACATGTGTGTGTGTGTGTGCGCGTGTGTGTGTGTGTGTGTGTGTGTGTGTGGGCATGTTTATGTGGTTTATGAGAACACAAATTTGTATAATGACATGGGTATAACATAGGTATTACAAGGAGAAGGTGATTTAAGAGGACATTTTCAGTGTCTCCATAATTTAAAACGCTTATAAATCATACAGAGTGAGTTTTTGAGGAAAGTAGAAATGCACCGTCTCCTGTGAGGGCTAAGTTTAGGTGTAGGGTAGGTGTAGGCAATAGCACATACAGCTTGTACAGTATAAAAACCATTACGCCTATGGAGAGTCCCCGTAAACCATAAAAACCAACATGTGTGTGTGTGTGTGCGCGTGTGTGTGTGTGTGTGTGAGAGAATGTATATATTACATTATATTTACGTGTGTGTGTGTGTGTGTGTGTGTGTGTGTGTATATATATATATATATATATATGTACACAAACCACACTAGACGTGTGTATAGGCCTATGATAAGAGTGGCAGTAAAGAAAATTCCCAGACATGGCTCTGTGTTATGACGACCATTATTCAAGGCCCATATAAACAAAGCCTCACAGGTTTTGAAAGCACTAGTCGTCCTCCTAAAGTGTCTCTTATGTTTTGGCTGCTTCTTAATAGAAGTGTGTGTAGGAACATCTGGAACGGAGGTTAATCGTGCTCAGCCTATCAGAGAAGACTAAATGTTTCGGGGCCATGCAGCTGCACTCAAGGCCGACAGACATCTGTGGAAACTCTGAGTCAGTAAACTGCCTGAACACCAGGTGAATCTACATGTTCAGTAATCAAGCCCCTGGTGAAAGAGATGCATTGCTCTCACATACAGTTACGACTCTAAAACCATCAAGACAGACAGGTAAACTCCCTAAACTGGTTTAAGTTGGACAGTAAGAGTGATCTGGAAAAATGACAGAATGCATTATTAAAATGTTATTAGATACTTTTTTTTTTAACCCTAACCCTAACCCTAAGTTTTGATTTCTCGGCTCTGGAAACAAAAATCATAAAGCTATCCATCTCATTCATTGATTCGTACCTTCAAGGCATGATTAGAGTTACAACAGCAGAAGAAAGTGCAATGAAACGCTGACTTTGGATAGTCCCAGCTGGTGTATTTACCTCCCCCAGTTCTTCCAAGACAGGAATGCACCATATCCCTCGGCCAAGTGAGAGCACTTAGGGTGACGGCCAACAAAAATATCCACAAAGTCATGTCTCATTCCCTCAAACGAAACACTTATGCAAACACATCAGTGTTCCACACTTAAACGTGCAGGCAACTGTTTAAACATGAATACAACATTACTTTAGAGGAGCTTCGGGGCGTCATCGTAATCTTTTCCAAAAAGATCATCTGGTTTCTGGCGTTCGTTTGTTGGCATGATTGAATATATATTCTGGGATTCTGGAACTGAGGTTCATAATGGCCTACTGACCTACACTTGATATACAACTGCGCTCCACCCTGCAGAGTTTATTTCATGTACATTGCTATATTTAGCATTTGCTCGGAGTAAATCATGCCTATGCTAAAACAGTGAAAAAGGCAAGGAGAAAGAAGTCATGCTGTATTAGTGTAGCAGAGACATAACTAAGAGCCAAGCCAGTGCTATTTCATGACAAGCCTATTTACTATCATTCCCTATGGCAGCACAAAATGATAAAATATATACATTAAACTTTATTTGAACACCAAATTGGATCATCACGTAAACTGAGATCTAAACTAGTGCTAATCATTTTTGACCTCTAGACTCAGTTGCCCAAAGTCCTCTTGGGAAACGATTTGGGTCAGAATAAAAATGGACACTCTGGGAAATATCTTACTACTTCTCTATTTTTCACTACCCTACACGGGAATATTTTTGCTAAGGCCAAAATAGCCTCATGTATTTGATGGGTGGTGAAAAAGACAGTAATGAAAATCTAAGATGCACAATTGAACCTATGTACTACGATTGAATCCAAGTTAATCTTTGTACTTCATCATTTGTGTGCTACTACAAAGAATGATGGGAAATGTAGGTTCACCTAATAGGCCTGGCATCTCATACATGGGCTAAATAGATAGCATCTAGCACTGTTCATCAACAGACAAACTAAACTGTACCATCAACATTCACCATTACAGCTGATCTTGATGACTAGCAATGATATGCCTCCGGCTTGGAAAGAAACCTCAGAGTAATTACCACATTGTGGTGGCATTCGAGTGCACTCATCTCATAAACATGACCATCCTGACATGAATTTGAAAGCAGAATTAGACTAGACATCTCCTGGTTATCTTGTTGCTATGTGAGGCAAACTCAACATTACAAATGGAAGCGTAAATTATTACATCAGTCTAATTACAGCACGAGCAACTGGCGGTGACTTGAGACATGCAATTATAACCACATGTAAGTCCGGAAGGACAAAAACAAACTATCACCTTGCTTCTAAATCAGTACCTGTCACTGACAAATGATTTACTTCTTCTCTTGCCCAGTAGACGCCTGATCAAATATGATTCACACATCCAAGTGCACACGCTCTCTCAAAGAGCTTTTCATTCTGCCCAAGAAAAAGCCACAAATTACCCTGAACGCTAATGCATTGTAATTTGGATAAATTCTCAAGAAGAGCTTTGCTCTGGCTTGCAGCGACTTGATTCTGAAGTAGGGATGCACGATATATCGACCACCATATCGGTATCGCCGATAAATGCTCATTTTTTTATGTTATCGGTATCGGCCCGATATCTTTAAGCCGATAAATAATGCATTATTTCCTTCAGAGACACTTCAGATGTGCACTGTTTTCCATGATGGCTTTGAAATGCTTGAAATATGATTGGAATCACTTTGAAAAGGACAATACACTTATGTGCAACATGTGCAGAGCAAGTCTGTCATAAAGGCTACATAAAATTATGATAATATCATTACTGTAAAAGACGTTGTGCAATCTTTGTGCGCTGTGTTTTGTGCGTGCGTTGAGCTACACCTCCATGACAGTTAAGTTCGCTTGTGCATTTGCAGCCTTTTGTGCAATTGTAAGTAGTAATATTGTGTTTATTTGATGTATATCTGCTTTATCTCATATAGAATGCGTTTGGTTAAGTTAATAGAGCGTTAATAGAGTGCTTTAGTTTGCTGGTGATCATCTTTAGCTCAGCGCATGCAGCTCAAACAGCAGCGCACAACTAATAACTATGATTGGGACTGTTGTGTATATAACATTCTAATGAGAACATTATTATAATAAAACATTGTGAATAATTTGGGTTTAGTTGCCGTGTTTCAGCGCGTTGTTACGGAAAGCATTGCGCGTTCACAAGTTACACATCTGACTAGTGCATAACTTAGTTCAAAATAACTTGTGCATTTCCGTATTTCTGTGCATATATAAGTTGTAATATTATGTTTATGTTTTATAAATATCTGATTCTCATGTAGCCTAATTAACCCGCTATAACAAGCGCTTCAGTTTACCGGTGTTTATACAGCACACGCAGCTCAAACAGCTGCTATTTAAAACAGTGGTAGCCTATTAATTTGCTACTTTTTCAAAATCACTGAAGCGTTATTAATAATAACCACCACTTTTATTTTCTCTTTATTTTCAGCAACAATATGGTTTAGTAATTAATATAATTTCATTATTGTCCATGCAGATGGATCTTCCGTTTTATTCATCCATGGCACATGCATTTTGATTCTTTACACATGTAATGATGTCCAATGTCTTGTTTGCATTATTTTGTTTTATTTGTGAGACTTTTTATGGTGAAATTTGGTAATAGGAGAGTAAAATATATTTTTTAAACTTACCCTGTTCAAACTAGGCTGCTTATGTTGAAGTGTTTTAGATGTGGCTTTTAATGATGATACCTTTTTTTTAAATCAGGCTCTCAAAAAGTATATACAAATTTGGATAATGATTTATCGGTTTTCAAATTACAATAATTATCGGTTATCGTATCGGCCAAAATTTTCATATCAGTGCATCCCTATTCTGAAGATTTTGGAAGTCATTCAAAAAGACAAGAAAGATAATCAGAGAGTACTTACAGGAGGACCCGGTTCTCCTTTAGGACCATCAAATCCATCGTAGTCAAAGAAATATTCGTCTTCTTCAAACCCATAGTCATATCCGTAACCCTCTGAGTATCCTGCATCGTGCACCCCCCCCTGGACCTGTTCCTCAGATTGGTCCACCAGGTTGTAGCTGCTCTCTTCACGGTACAGAATGGTGCTGTTGACTTTAGGATTGGCCTGCAGAAGCTCTTTGTTGGATTGGTGGGATCTACCATCATACCTCAAGGCTTCTTTCAAACGGCTCTGCTTGACAATGGTGATCAAGTCCGGGGTGGCCCGAGTTGCTCTGGGCTTTTTGAGAAGCGGCTGATTCTCAGTGTTATTTTCACCGTCAAGGGTATTCTCTGTTGCGGGGTTGCTCGTGGAAGTCTCTGGAGTGAGGTCCAGGGATTGCACCTTGCTGAAAGTTCTTGGAGATGGGTTCGTGTGCCTAGGTGTGCTGGACCGAAACATTGGAGAGCTTGTGGTTGAAAATTGGTCAAAAAGTGCAGCGGGAATAGAGTTGGTGGAGTGATCAGCAAGAGTTGGGCTAAATGTGTGTGATTCCGAAGAGCTGCGGTGGATCTTTGGAGAAGGTGAAACTGATGGGAATGGGAACTCTGAGCTCCCTGACAGAGATCGGAAGGTGTCGGACAGTCTGCACTGTTTTTTAACATAGTCGCAGTAGTGCGCCGCAGCTTGGGCTGAGGGGTAAATATCCAGCTGGCATAATGCTCCTTCAAACTGCACCGCCCTGGAGTCCATCCTTCCCACAAAGAGGCGGCCTTTAGAGCTCAACGTCTGTGGACGGGTCAGCGTTTCCTCGCCGTACTGCAAAGCCCCGCAGCGTGCATGGAAAGATACGGAGCGTGGCCGGACCCCGACAGAGAAGGAGTGCCAATGTCCATCTTGCACATCGTACTTGAAGTAGATCGACGCTTTCTCGCCTGTGTAAACCACTACCCTTCCGGGCAGGAGCTGCAAGCCAAACTGCAGTCTGTCCCTGCCATCACGCACACTAAAAATAAAAGCATTGTTCGCTCGCCAGGAACTTAAACTCACTATGATAGAAAATTCCTCCTCCACGCCTGCAGGGAGCAGGTCCACCGATGGGGCCTCAATGAGGGCATCTTGTCCGAGGATTACCCCAACACCAGGGGGCAGGATGGACATAGATGAAGCAAGGGAGGTGAGGTAAGGTGTCCCGGAAGAGTGTATGTCTCTGCGACCAGAAAGTCCCAGCTGATGAATAAGGTCTACACCTTAAGAGAAAGAAAAAGACAATTGTAAGCAACAAGGAAACACCCCAAGAAAGACATTCAATGCTAGTTTGTTGTGTGGTTGGTTCTGCTAGGGTGTTCAAAGTGTTTTTAACATGACGCTAGAGTGTCCCAAGTTTGTTCAAACCTCTAAACTAAAGGATGAGCATTAAATATGAGCGACTAGTCCACGGCTTTAATTAAAATCTGTTAAATAATTCAATTTGGCTGACAGTCACCATAAAACAATTTCTGACTTAGAGAGCCTCTATAATACAAACCACACAAATTGTATGAATATGTGCTTTGACATCCATGACATCACGAATTACCCATGAGCCCTTGCATAGCATCTGTGGTCCAGATGAAGAGAGACAATGAGAAGAAAGTAGGGGTCTTACATTACACATCTTTTTTCTCTCTTTCTCTTTTTTTCTGTCAAATGTTAATAGTCTGTGTGCATCGGAGAGATGAGAAAGGACATTTTAAGGAGCTAATTTCTCGTCATATCTGTTTAGTTTAGACCACGGCTCTATGATTCCAGTCCTGGGATGGTGTCCTGCAGACTTTAGTTCCAACCAAAATTAAACACACCTGTAAGTAATTCTGAACACAGTGAAAGACTTGCTCCAGGGTGTTTGATAAGGTTGGATCTGAAGTCTGCAGGACACCATACCTCCGGGACTGGAATTTGAAGAGTCCTGGTTTAAAAAATATCACATATAATTTAATTAGGTTTACTTCTTGAATAGTGCAAATATCCATTAGCACCTTATATGAGCTATCTGTTAGCATCAGATGTATCTCATACTTCATGCATATTTTGACTTGGATAAACAACAAAAGTCACAGACATTTAGGAGGAGGCTCTAGTGGGAGCTTCAGTGAATGCATATTACTTACTGATGTTTTTTGGACAAATTAGCTTTACCTAAATGCTTGCTCCTAACCCAGACTTACCCACATCAACTGATAAGGCTCTGGTTCTCTGGAATTTGGACTATAAGCTGAAGTTTGCAATTTCTGCACCACTTGAGCCACCAAACAGAATTGCAAACCTTAAATATTTTCAAGACCAAACAGATAGTCCCGTGCATTGGATGAGTCCATGTTGGGATGCTCATGCAAACGTAACAAAGTTTAATAGTGCCACAGAGTTTTAGGCTTATATTTTTCAGGGATATCAACCTACAAATGGTTTACCTGCTGTTTGCGCATATGATAGAAGCATTTTAACATTGAATAAATTACACACTTCATTAAATACATTGCACACATGACTGGGTAACCAGTAGCATTAGTTAAAGTTAAGCTCTTGTTCTTGTTATTAGTTAAGGTAAGCTCTTGTTCTGTGTGGAGGCCAACTAGTCCAAACAGAATTCGGATTTAAAAGTGACATTTGCAATTTCTGCCCAACTAGAGTCACCAAACAGATAGTCCTGCACCAAACTCACGTCATCAGTTGAGTCAATAATGCTGATTTGGGCTGTTTGAGATGCTTATGCAAACACAGCAATGTTCAACAACAACATACTTTTCAGGAGAATTAACCTGAAAAAGGTTTACCTGCTGTCTCTGTATATTAAGCTAGAATAGAAGCATTTTAACATCGAAGAAATTACTCACTGCAACGTTAAGTACATCATAAAGTTATACAGGCCTGAGGGCAGCAGAGCAGATTTGTAAGGAACTACAGAAAGTCTGTTTTTGAGATCAAGTGAGCAGGAAAGCTTGTCCTCCTGTCAGCAAACACAGACAAGCTTTTACACGGTTTGAGAATGTCCATCGAGAGATCTCTGAGGAGCTGAGCTGGAAACCGGCACTTTCATTACTAATCCAGACTTTCTGCTTTTCATTTAAACACATTTATTCATCCTCCGCTTAAACAGATGACAAGCAAAAGGCAACAACGGTGGAGGTAACAAAGTTACCCTTTCTGTTCTTTGAGTTACACGTTCAGCACAGACCGTAACTGTGCCTCGAAACTCTTTGTTGCTTTATTCAGTGTGGTTTTAAAAACAGACAGGTCCTTAAACAACCATGAAAAAAGAGAGAATCAGACTTCTAAGCTCAGTCAAACAGGTAGCACATGGGCGACCCTGTTTTCATCGCATTGGCAGTTCAAATTGAACATTGAACAGACAATAACTTATTTTTTTAGCGTCGCTATCATGAACAATCATGAGGAGATGCAGAGAAACCAGCCTGGTGGCAATTGGTAACATTCTGGAGTACTAAACAATTTATGTTAAGAAGATTAGACTTGTGTGTAACCTGTCTCCCGATTTTACCAAGTAATCAGAGTATCAGAATTTTTTGTTGTTGCATTGAACCAGTAAGAAACCACTTAGAAACCACCCAGAACACCCCAGCAACCACACAACGATGTGCTACTTAGCAACATAGCAATGTTTATTACAAATATAGCAACACTTTTGCATTTGTATAAATCCAGAATGTTGATAAACAAACAGTTACTAGTATAGACATTGACTTCCACAATAGTTTTTACACACTATGGAGATCAATGGCTACCAGAAACGGCTTGGCTACCAGCATTCTTCACAATATCTTCTTTGGGATTTGTTAATAAAACATCACTAAAACATCACTTGTAGCACACCTGCCATCCAATAATCGCAATAAGCTTAGTGCTTTGTTACTTTTGATATGAAACAAAGTCTCAGCTCTCAAATTCTGTCAGTATTTTGAACTTTAACGTGGCATGTTAGCAAGTTTTTGTTAGAGCCATCGTTTAAATGTTTATAACTGGTACAGGAACATCATTTTATCATTGAAAACTTGTCTTATGTGCATTTTAAATAATAATAATTATTATTATTTTAAATGTTTTTATACACCTTTGTTTGAGTGTTGATTAAACACATTTGATTAATTAACTGATTATTTCCAGTTTTGGTTTTCGCCTAAATTAAAAGTTTAATTTTGGTTTCTGTGTCGCTACATTTCATCAGTTCATGCATTCCCTGGAAATCAAACCCATGACCTCGGCATTGCTAGCTATGTGCTCTTCTGTTTGCACTAGAGGAATGTACAGTAGACCGTAAACAATCTTCTGTAAGCTCAAACATGCAGTGTAATGATAGTCAAGCAGTTTTATAATGATATACTTTAAGGCTTCAGGATGTTGTGCAATCATAATTCATGTGTGCTTGTGTAACATCTTTACTGCAGGCTGTCCTTTAT
Source organism: Gymnocypris eckloni scoliostomus (assembly GCA_027564155.1). Taxonomy (NCBI): domain Eukaryota; kingdom Metazoa; phylum Chordata; class Actinopteri; order Cypriniformes; family Cyprinidae; genus Gymnocypris; species Gymnocypris eckloni. The sequence continues at coordinate 44,665,037 of CM050412.1, forward strand.
TGTTTGAAGGTGGTTATCTGGTTATTTTTAGCAGTACATGATGTCTTTTCTTACTAATGGCAGCCAGACAGTGATTTGTATCTCAGCGAGCGTTTGATCTTTATATCATCTGTGTTATAATCAAATCAAATCACTTTTATTGTCACATCACCACAGCACATGTGCCTTGGTGGGTGAAATTCTTGAGAGCGTGCTCCAGACAGTGCAAACACAATTTTACATATAGACAGTACATACTTACAGACTGTACAGAAGACAATGTGCAGAATACACACTCAGTACACACAGTGTAATATTAGACATACTTACAGTTATCAATACACAGTATGTACACATTCTACATTATGTACACATCTATACACACACAATATGCGAAGGTGCAGCAGATTTTACATAGGTCAGATACGCAATGTCATGGATGTGTGTTGTATGGTATCCAGTGGTAGCAGATAGGTTGTGTTAGTGCAGTGTCTGCGTGTAGTCCTTTTGAACCGTGTTAATGTGCAGTGCATGGCATATCATAAAGTGGGAGTGTGCTGTAGGGTGTATTAGTTTTTGCCGTTCATTAGCCTGATAGCCTGAGGGAAAAAGCTGTCCCTCAGTCGGCTAGTGCGGGATCGGATGCTGCGGAAACGTCGCCCTGAGGGCAGCAGAGAGAGCAGTCTGTGGGACGGGTGGCTGGAGTCTTTGATAATCCTCCGGGCTTTCCTTGTACACCGCCTGGTGTAGATATCCTGGAGGGAGGGAAGCTCACCTCCAACAATGTGGCGGGCAGTTCGCACGACCCTTTGCAGAGCCCTGCGGTTGCCAGCGGTGCTGTTTCCAAACCAGGTGGTGATACAGCCGGTCAGGATGCTCTCCACAGTGCAGGTGTAGAAGGACCTGAGGATTCTGGGGCTCGTTCCAAACTTCCTCAGCCGTCTCAGGAAGAAGAGACGCTGATGTGCCTTCTTCAGCACTGCATCTGTGTGAGCAGACCATGTGAGATCCTCAGTGATGTGAACGCCGAGGAACTTAAAGCTGGTCACCCGCTCCACAGGTGTCTTGTCGATGGTGATGGGTGTGTGTTCTCTGCTCTGTCTCCTGTAATCCACCACCAGCTCCTTGGTCTTGTCGATGTTGAGTGAGAGGTGGTTCACCTGACACCATTTAGTCAGGGTGCTCACCTCCTCTCTGTAGGCCGTCTCATCATTGTCGGTGATCAGGCCTATCACCGTTGTGTCATCAGCAAATTTGACGATGACATTGGAGCTGTGTGTAGCTGTACAGTCGTGTGTGTACAGGGAGTACAGGAGTGGGCTGAGGACGCAACCCTGCGGTGCACCAGTGTTGAGGATCAGGGGAGATGATGTGTTGTTGCCCATTCTGACCACCTGACTTCTGCCTGTCAGGAAGACCAGCATCCAGCTGCACAGAGATCTGTTCAGTCCTAGAGTCTGGAGCTTCGCAACCAGTGTGGCAGGCACTATGGTGTTAAATGCGAACTATAATCCACGAACAACATCCTCACATAGGTGTTCTTATTTTCCAGGTGGGAGAGAGCAGTGTGCAGGATGAAGGCAATAGCATCGTCTGTGGAACGGTCAAATTGTAGTGGGTCCAGTGAAGCAGGCAGCACAGAGCAGATGTAGTCTCTGACGAGCTTCTCAAAACACTTGCTGAAGATGGGGGTCAGAGCAACGGGCCTCCAGTCGTTCAAGCATGTGATTTTATTTTTCTTCGGTATGGGCACAATGGTGGATTTTTTGAAGCATGCGGGAACCACAGACAGAGAGTATCTGTAAAAACCCCGTTATAGTGATGTTTCCAGATAAAGATCAAATGCTGTATAAACTGTAAGGCTACGCTATCAGCAGGCCTACACAAAGTCTGTGCACAAAGAGCTGCATATTTCTGTAGAATATGAACACTCGTGAGTTTTACTGCGTGTCATGCATCCCATGTTCGGGCTGGTCACCTCGTCCACTCCCAACCCTGAGGGTCACAACCTCCACCCCTCCATCTAGACCAGCGGCAGCTGCTATTAATGTAGCACTGAATTCTCAAGGTCTAATCTATTTTTGAAAGAAATCAATGCTTTTATTCAGCAAGGATGCATTACATTGATCACAAAGGACATTTATATGACATGTAAAATATTTCACAATATTACTGTATTTTTTTTATCAAATAAATTGTGACATTGCATTGGATTGTGACATTTGCATAACAGCACGCTCTTCTTTTGGAAACTCAATGGCCTAAAAAAGCATGTTTAATAAATTGAGATATGCACAATTACTGTATATATTTAGATCGAAATCATTTTAAATACATTGTATTTGCTATTTATCACCCAGTCTGAATCACTGTTGCCTATGTCTCCCCCTCAATCTCTCTTCCTGCGATCTTATTTTATCTTTTCCGTCTCACACAAATAGATGCAAATGCCAAAATACTCCCACCAGCTTAGATCAGGTTTCCTTCAGGAGAAAAGCAGCTCCCCGCAGGCTAACCTGAATGACCCGTGAGTCCATCTAAACCAGCCCGAACCTGAAGTCTCTATCTCCACCTCTTCCTCCCCGTATCTCTGTATCTGTACAGTCTTCAGCGAGAGAGAGAAGAGCCCTGCAGAAATCTGGAAATGACCGATTACGACAAGAGCGAGAGAAAACGTGACAGAAAGCCAAAGTCTCTCAGAGCGCAAGAACAGACATGCCGACCGATTCAATGAAGAGAGAGCAGCACGTTCACAAGCACTCGTTCTGTTTGAACATTTGCATTGAACTTCCTTTCCTGCTCCCGAATGTCCTTCTGAATAACCTCCCTTCGTTCTACAGTATATTTCATGGAAGCGTGTTTCTGCCACAACAACACAAAAAGATCATTACAACTTTTTATTTCACAATTATGACTTTTTCATTAGAATTAGGACTTTTTTTCCAAGAAAAATGTCGGAATCGCGAGATGGAAACTCAGAATTGTGGGATGTAAATTCAGAATTCGGAGAAAAAAGGCATAACTACGAGATACAAAATTGCAAGTCATAAATTCAGAATTGAGAGAAAAAGTCAGAATTGTAAGATATAACGTCAGAGTTACGAGGACAAAGTCACAATTGTGAGATATAAACTTATGAATTATGAGTCTTTAACTCGTAATTAGTCGTAACTTTAATTAGGAGAAAAAGTCATAATTGTGAGATATAAACTTATGAATTATGAGTCTTTAACTCGTAATTAGTCGTAACTTTAATTAGGAGAAAAAGTCATAATTGTGAGATATAAACTTATGAATTATGAGTCTTTAACTCAGAATTAGTCGTAACTTTAATTAGGAGAAAAGTCTGAATTGTGAGATATAAACTTATGAATTATGAGTCTTTAACTCGTAATTAGTCGTAACTTTAATTAGGAGAAAAGTCTGAATTGTGAGATATAAACTTATGAATTATGAGTCTTTAACTCGTAATTAGTCGTAACTTTAATTAGGAGAAAAGTCTGAATTGTGAGATATAAACTTATGAATTATGAGTCTTTAACTCGTAATTAGTCGTAACTTTAATTAGGAGAAAAAGTCTGAATTGTGAGATATAAACTTATGAATTATGAGTCTTTAACTCTCGTAATTAGTCGTAACTTTAATTAGGAGAAAAGTCTGAATTGTGAGATATAAACTTATGAATTATGAGTCTTTAATTCGTAATTAGTCGTAACTTTAATTAGGAGAAAAAGTCTGAATTGTGAGATATAAACTTATGAATTATGAGTCTTTAACTCGTAATTAGTCGTAACTTTAATTAGGAGAAAAAGTCTGAATTGTGAGATATAAACTTATGAATTATGAGTCTTTAACTCGTTATTAGTCGTAACTTTAATTAGGAGAAAAAGTCTGAATTGTGAGATATGAATTATGAGTCTTTAACTCGTAATTAGTCGTAACTTTAATTAGGAGAAAAAGTCTGAATTGTGAGATATAAACTTATGAATTATGAGTCTTTAACTCGTTATTAGTCGTAACTTTAATTAGGAGAAAAAGTCTGAATTGTGAGATATAAACTTATGAATTATGAGTCTTTAACTCGTAATTAGTCATAACTTTAATTAGGAGAAAAGTCTGAATTGTGAGATATAAACTTATGAATTATGAGTCTTTAACTCGTAATTAGTCGTAACTTTAATTAGGAGAAAAGTCTGAATTGTGAGATATAAACTTATGAATTATGAGTCTTTAACTCGTAATTAGTCGTAACTTTAATTAGGAGAAAAAGTCTGAATTGTGAGATATAAACTTATGAATTATGAGTCTTTAAGTCGTTATTAGTCGTAACTTTAATTAGGAGAAAAAGTCTGAATTGTGAGATATGAATTATGAGTCTTTAACTCGTAATTAGTCATAACTTTAATTAGGAGAAAAAGTCTGAATTGTGAGATATAAACTTATGAATTATGAGTCTTTAATTCGTAATTAGTCGTAACTTTAATTAGGAGAAAAAGTCTGAATTGTGAGATATAAACTTATGAATTATGAGTCTTTAACTCGTAATTAGTCGTAACTTTAATTAGGAGAAAAGTCTGAATTGTGAGATATAAACTTATGAATTATGAGTCTTTAACTCGTTATTAGTCGTAACTTTAATTAGGAGAAAAAGTCTGAATTGTGAGATATGAATTATGAGTCTTTAACTCGTAATTAGTCGTAACTTTAATTAGGAGAAAAAGTCTGAATTGTGAGATATAAACTTATGAATTATGAGTCTTTAACTCGTTATTAGTCGTAACTTTAATTAGGAGAAAAAGTCTGAATTGTGAGATATAAACTTATGAATTATGAGTCTTTAACTCGTAATTAGTCATAACTTTAATTAGGAGAAAAAGTCTGAATTGTGAGATATAAACTTATGAATTATGAGTCTTTAACTCGTAATTAGTCGTAACTTTAATTAGGAGAAAAAGTCTGAATTGTGAGATATAAACTTATGAATTATGAGTCTTTAACTCGTAATTAGTCGTAACTTTAATTAGGAGAAAAAGTCTGAATTGTGAGATATAAACTTATGAATTATGAGTCTTTAAGTCGTTATTAGTCGTAACTTTAATTAGGAGAAAAAGTCTGAATTGTGAGATATGAATTATGAGTCTTTAACTCGTAATTAGTCATAACTTTAATTAGGAGAAAAAGTCTGAATTGTGAGATATAAACTCAGAATTATGAGGAAAGGTAAGAATTATGAGAAAAGTCAGACTTACAAGAAAAAAATCTGAATTGCAAGATATTATTTAGAGTTATGCGAGTCATATTCGAGAAAGTCAGAATGGCTCAGAATTACGAGACTAACTAAGGATTATGAAAATAATGTCAGAATTGCAAGATGTAAACTTAGATTTTTGAGTGAAAAAAAGAGTATAACTTGCTATTGCTATATATGACCTTACACTTGTGATTAAAAATGTCACAAACTCTGTGGTGGAAACGAACTTAAAAATCTCACACGGGCTCAAACCTCTTCTGCTTTTGTTCTTCTCTTGTACGTTGCTTTGGCTAAAGCATCTGCTAAACGTAAACTTTGTTCACAATATGAACATGCACAGTTTAATCTGCTTATAAGCGCTCAGTAATTCACACTGAATGCATGCATCATATATGAGAGCTGGTCATATATTATAGCTCACAAATTATTATACACAGATGGCTTTCAGTGCCTGTAAAATATTTTATGAGTTTGCACATTGCTCACTTCTCCTTTCTCCCCCCATCACTCTTTCTCTGTGTTTATATCCAATCTACATAGACATTTCACACAGTCTCGGGTTCATATTAACAGAGACATATGCACACTGGCAGATCGGTGTTTCCATAGAAACAGAAATACAAACAAAACTCCTTCCGTTTTAAATATTGAGTATTAAACTGGAACACAAGGAGATATTTGAACACCCAAAGGACACGTGTCAGCTTTGAATGAAGGCAGAGCTCTCGAGTCCGAGCAGAAGTTCAGAGGTCAAAGGTCAGAGGTGAGAAGGTGAGTGTACCTGGAGCTGCTGATGGCTCTTCTGCTGACAGCAGCGCCGCACATGTTGACAGGAGGAGGACGAGGAATCTCCTGTGGAAATCAAGAACAAGCACTTCATCAGAAAACACCAGCACACTGCACACACGATTTGGGGGTCTAATTATGGAAATGTAAAAAATGTAACTGGCAGATTGATTAATGACTGAATTGCAACTTTTCTGATAACAACTGCAACTAAATTAAAATGTGATTTCAACATTTTTTTGGCTTGCTCTTTTTGTTGCCGTGTTAACAGCTGTGACGACGAGCGCTTATCACGATCAACTAAACGCTGGATTTTCAAAAGTATATGAAAAATATAGAATCTTTCAAATATGTCCCAGAGTTTTACACATCGGTCTGTTATTGTGGCGACATTTCCACGCCCCGAAACATGATGCAGCACAAAACGAAACGTGATTGGTTGCTTCACCTGTCAGTCATATGGCCTCGTGGGCGGGACTTGGCCAGTCAAAGCCGTCAGTCTGAAGGTCTGGCTACGCGAGACTAGTGATTATATACCAATATGGCAATAATAATAATAATAATTAGAAATAAAAATTGCAAAATGAAAAATATATTTTTTATTAAAATCATCATATTATTAATAAAATAATATATAATTGAATTATTTAATTAATAATTAATTAACAATTAATACATATTAATTCAATTAATTATATTTATGTAAATACAAATATGTAATAGTATAATATAAATATAATATTAAAAATAAATATATTATTGTGCTGATAACAATTGAGTACATAAAAATGACAACAATAATAATAAAATAATAAATGCAGAATTAAAATAATTTATATATTATAAAATAATAATATTATTAAAATGTCATTATTTATATTGATATAAATATAAATATGTAATAATATAAAAAATATATATATATATATCATTGTGCTGATAACAATTGAGTACATAAAAATGACAACAATAATAATAAAATAATAAATGCAGAATGAAAACCATTTATATATTTTAAAATAATCATATTATTATTAAAATGTAACTATTTATAATGATATAAATACAAATATGTAATAATATAAAAATATATATATATCATTGTGCTGATAACAATTGAGTACATAAAAATACCACAATAATAATAAAAGTACCAATAATAATAGTAACAATTTTATTTAACATTACAACTGTACAATTACAAAACTAACATGTATGTTTTTTTTTATTTCTTCATCTTCAAATGATAAAACAAACTTTTATTTTGACAGAATACCGCAGAGTTAAAACTTTATCCATTTCAGGATTTACTTTTTATTTTGATAAATCGTGCAGACTTAGTGTAGTATAAAATCACGTGCTGTTTCATAATCATATGAATATATATGCACCATACAGCATAACATTTCAAACTGATTGAACTATTTAATTTAGCAGGTTCATTGGTTTTTGCACATTTAACCCAATTTTTTCTATTGTAGGTATAACATGTCTTAAAAAATATTTCCCACTGGAATCAGAAAAATAAACGCTTCCCTTCGAATGAATTCTGATCCTATTTTCCAGTTATTTTATTGTTTTTATCATAAAAAGACTACTCTTATGTGATTTGTGCATCTCTAGTAAATGCATCTTGATATTTGCACTGATATATACTGCTCGTTTTGCACATATAAAGCTGAATTGATTTTTGAAGGCTATAGTTTTGACTGAACTCCTGCCAAAATAAAGGCCTTCACACAAACCGCTGTCAGATGTTCACATGCTTTTCAATCTAAAATCTCCACGATCTGACGCACATCACTGCGACCTCCACACCGAACCGAAAGCGAGCGCTCGTGTACAGTAAAGCCGTGCATGATGCTTTCATTGTTTTCCAGCATGAATGGAAAGCATCAGACGTGTTTAAGACATTCCTGGAGTACGTGAATTCTCCAGGAACCCAGCATGTGCTCCTCAGATGTCCAGAATCAAAGAGTAAACCTCAATCACAGTAAAACCATGGTAAAACCTCCTCCTATCCAGGAGCGATGCAACACGCTTCATCACTGACAGAAACCAAAGCCAATCACAATACATGAGGATTTGATCCAATAAGATTCCACTGTGGGCGGGGCTTCAGAGTAACAGAGATCTTCTTGTGCAACAGTGATTTTAAAAGACTTTAAACTCATTAACAATTATAATTACGCTAAACAGATCTTCTGCCGAGCTTGATTTCTGTAGCTACATCAAACATGCATCTAAAAACTACAAACACTGCATTGGAAACTAAATAAAACACATTCAAGTTTAAGCACTAAAACTGATACTAAGACCTGAAATAAATATTTTCTACAAAAATGTACTGTAAAAATAGCATGAATATATATGCAGAATATATTACATATTTAAAACTGTAGTAGGATATATTGCATTTTGCACTTTTCTTTTGCGACTGTAAGTATAATATCTGCTAGTGAGGTCAGAAAAACAAACTCGTTTACTCTTTGAAATAATTCTGACTGAATTCATTATTAATGTTCTGATCTCATTGGCAAATATTTTCATGTTTTAATCATAAAATCTTATGTAAAAAGAATATTTTATCTTATGTAACTTTTGCATCTTGTATATTGATTTAAAGATGCTTATATAAAAATTATTTTTGCAGTGATACTGCATAAATATGAAAAAACTTGTAAACGTTTCATTGGCAACTAACTGAAATAAAATAAGATTAAAGCTACATTAATATTTAATAAAAACTAAAACTAATAAACATGCCAAAGCATTTCATTTTTTTTCAATTAAAATAAACTAAAAACAAAAGCGAAGTCAAAATATTAATATATACTATAAAAGTACATAAATAATACTCAAATATGATTTTTATAGCATAGTATGACATAAACACAGACTGCATTAATATATTATAGTATAACTAAAATCAGCCACAGACAGCACATAACACGAACGCACCGCCAGACTCGTGTGTGGAAGCGTGTGTTGGGAGGGCGAGCGTGTTTTGGGGGGTGCTGACGGTATAATTCACATTTATAATTCAGCGCTTTATGACTGTGACGGAGCGGACTAACGGAGGTCCGTCTGGTGCTGTTATAAACTGTAATTATCTGTTCGACGACAGAATCTCAACAAACCCTTCACTTCAGAAAGTGTGAGAACCGCTGACTTTACAGTACTTGTATGGCTGAAATAAAAAGAACACGATTGCTGCTGAGTCACAAACTATTTGATAAGCAGCATTCTGATGCAAAACAGACCAGAAACTCTGAAATCTCAACCCTAGGTGGCGCTAACGAGCTGAAACACGTCTGTCTCAAATCAAATCAAATCAAATCACTTTTATTGTCACATCACCACAGCACAAGTGCCTTGGTGAGTGAAATTCTTATGAGCGTGCTCCAGACAGTGCAGAAAAACAACAGACAATTTACATATGGACAGACAGTGCAAAAACAACAAACAATTTACCTATGGACAGACAGTGCAAAAACAACAAACAATTTACCTATGGACAGACAGTAAACTGCACTGGAGCATTTACAGTGCTCCAGACAGTGCAAAAAAAAAAACAACAGTTTACATATGGACAGACAGTGCAAAAACAACAGCAATTTACATATGGACAGTACATATTTACAGACTGTACAGAAGACAATGTGCAAAATACACATACATATACTCAGTACGCTTAGTGTACTATAGAGACATACTTAATTATCAACGACATTATATAATCAGATGTGCACATCTACATTATGTACAGTATCTATACATAATGTGGTCTATACATAGTAATAATGTGAGGTGCAACTGATTATAAATTAACAGCAGATTGGTTGAGCAGCAGATAGATGTGCAAAGGTGCAACAGATTATTCATATGCAGTGTCGGATGTGCATTGTATGGTGTCCAGTGATAGCAGATAGGTTGTGTTAGTGCAGTGTGTGCGTGTAGTCCAGTTGAACGGTGTTAAAGTGCAGTGCATGGCATGTTGTGTGAGTGGGAGTGTGATGTAGGTGAGTTATTTGTGACTGTTCATTAGCCTGATAGCCTGAGGGAAAAGCTGTCCCTCAGTCGGCTAGTGCGGATCGGATGCTGCGGAAACGTCGCCCTGAGGGCAGCAGAGAGAGCAGTCTGTGGACGGGTGGCTGGAGTCTTTGATAATCCTCCGGCTTTCCTTGTACACCGCCTGGTGTAGATATCCTGGAGGGAGGGAAGCTCACCTCCAACAATGTGGCGGGCAGTTCGCACGACCCTTTGCAGAGCCCTGCGGTTGCCAGCGGTGCTGTTTCCATACCAGGCGGTGATACAGCCGGTCAGGATGCTCTCCACAGTGCAGGTGTAGAAGGACCTGAGGATTCTGGGGCTCGTTCCAAACTGCCTCAGGAAGAAGAGACGCTGATGTGCCTTCTTCAGCACTGCATCTGTGTGAGCAGACCATGTGAGATCCTCAGTGATGTGAACGCCGAGGAACTTAAAGCTGGTCACCGCTCCACAGGTGTCTTGTCGATGGTGATGGGTGTGTGTTCTCTGCTCTGTCTCCTGTAATCCACCACCAGCTCCTTGGTCTTGTCGATGTTGAGTGAGAGGTGGTTCTCCTGACACCATTTAGTCAGGGTACTCACCTCCTCTCTGTAGGCCGTCTCATCGTTGTCGGTGATCAGGCCTATCCCGCTGTGTCATCAGCAAATTTGACGATGACATTGGAGCTGTGTGTAGCTGTACAGTCGTGTGTGTACAGGGAGTACAGGAGTGGGCTGAGGACGCAGCCCTGCGGTGCACCAGTGTTGAGGATCAGGGAGATGATGTGTTGTTGCCCATTCTGACCACCTGACTTCTGCCTGTCAGGAAGTCCAGGATCCAGCTGCACAGAGATCTGTTCAGTCCTAGAGTCTGGAGCTTCGCAACCAGTGTGGCAGGCACTATAGTGTTAAATGCTGAACTATAATCCACGAACAGCATCCTCACATAGGTGTTTTATTTTCCAGGTGGGAGAGAGCAGTGTGCAGGGTGAAGGCAATAGCATCGTCTGTGGAACGGTTACTGCGGTATGCAAATTGTAGTGGGTCCAGTGAAGCAGGCAGCACAGAGCAGATGTAGTCTCTGACAAGCTTCTCAAAACACTTGCTGAAGATGGGGGTCAGAGCAACGGGCCTCCAGTCATTCAAGCATGTGATTTTATTTTTCTTTGGTATGGGCACAATGATGGATTTTTGAAGCATGAGGGAACCACAGACAGAGAGAGGGACAGATTGAAAATATCTGTAAAACCCCGCTAGCTGGAAAGCGATGCTTTGAGCACACGGCCTGGTATGCCATCTGGGCTCACGGCTTTACGGATGTTCACCCGTTTAAAGGATCGGGTTACATCCGCGACAGAAAGCGTGAGTGGACTGACCTCTTCTGCGGCAGCCGCAGCAGCGCCTCTGTGTGGGCGGTGTTATCAGCCTCGAACCGAGCATAAAAGGTGTTGAGCTCGCAGAGAGGCGGCAATGTTCACAGTAGCTGGTTTACTCCTTTAAAGCCTGTGATGTTGTTAATGCCCTGCCACATGCTTCTTGGTTATTGTTGTTGAAGTGTTCTTCAACTTTGTTTTATAAGTTCGTTTGGCTGCTTTGATGGATCTCCTGAGATCGTAACTGGCTTGTTTCGATCGTCAGTGTTTCCGGATTTATAGGCAGATGTCCGCGCTGACAAGGCTGATCGAACATCGCTGTTAATCCACGGTTTTTGGTTGGGGTAGATGCGGATTGTTTTGGTCGGAACTACATCGCCTATACACTTCCTGATGAAACACGTGACCGTATCTGAATACGCCTCTATGTCGTCCTTCAGACGCTGCCCGGAACATGTCCCAGTCCACGTGATCAAAACAGTCCTGTAGTATAGCATCCGATTGGTCTGACCAACAATGAACTGTCCTGAGAGCGGGTGCTTCACGCTTTCAGTTTCTGCCTATAAGCAGGCAGGAGCAGAACGGAAGAGTGATCCGATTTGCCGAAAGGTTGGGCGGGGAGGGACTTGTATGCGTCCCGGAAGGGGTGTAACAATGGTCGAGTGTGCGATCTCCACGCGTGTTGATGGTGACGTGTTGAAAGTATTTTGGAGCTATTGTTTGAAGTTGGCTTTATTAAAGTCCCCTGTGATAACAAAAGCTGCATCTGGGTGCGTGGTTTCCTGCTCACTTATATTCCTGTACAGTTCCCTGAGTGCCTGGTCTGTGTTGGCTTGGGGGATATAAACAGCCGTGATTATGATCGCTGTAAATTCCCTCGGTAGCCAGAATGGTCGATACAGAAGCGTATGAAATTCCAGATCAGGGGAGCAGAAGGATTTAATAGAGTGTATGTTCCTTTCATTACACCATGAGTTGTTGATGTGAAGCAAACACCCCGCCTCTGCTTTTCCTGTGAGCTCTTCCGTTCTGTCCGAGCGGTGCACGGAGAAGCCCGTGAGCTCGATGGCTGAGTCTGGAACAATAGCAGACATCCAGGTTTCTGTGAGGCAAATAACGCAGCAGTCCCTTGTTTCGTTGGTATGAGATCCGCGCCCGCAGTTCACAGAGTTTGTTATCCAGTGACTGAACGTTGGCCAGTAAAATGGTTGGAAGAGGAGGTCGGAAAGCACGGCGTCTCAGTCTGACGAGAACGCCAGCTCTTTTCCTCTTTTCGGCGTCGGGCGGTGTCTCCTCGATTTCGCAACCCACACAAAGGGCTCTGATGTGGTGTCTTTGAACACTCCACCGGCATTCAGAAACTCAAAGTCCGGTTTATGCTGGCGCGACGGAGGAACCAATGTTCAAAAGCGTGTCTCTATCGAGACAGTTATACTAACAACATCTAACACGTAAAACAACAAAAACAAATAAAACATACGAAAACTGCAAAGTTTTCCCGGAGCTCGCAACACGGCTGCCATCCTCGGCGCCATCTTGACTGTCTGTACACAAACAAAGGTTTAGTCTGTCAAATTAACTAATAACATGTTCCACAATGAAATATTCTGCTTCAATAGTGCTATATTTCTTCAGCCAGTCAGTCTCACTTGGTTTAATATTTTGTTAAATAAATGCAAAGTGTGTGGTTTATAAATAATGTAGGCACTTTATGTGACTTAAACATGCATAGGCTATATCTAATAAACATAACCATTTTATTTTAAGATTAAGTTCAAGGTTTTGAATGTGTGGGAAGAGGTGAATAAATGAAAAATAATATTGTTGATCTTCTTAGTAATCATATCTTTGTAAGTCCTTAAGCACAGCATAACAGTGTTATATTACTATTGAGATACTATTATATTTTTACAAATCTTTTTATATTTTCATTTTTTATTTTATTTTGTTAGTTATAGTAATTATATAGTGTTTTGTCTTTATACTAGTTTTTAATGCATCTATATTTTTTTATATATTATTTCAGCTTTAACATGTTAAACTAAATTAAGATGTGAAATGTTATAAAACTTTTTAATTTGTATTTATTTTAGGCTGCAGGTTTGAGGAACTGAAGATACAATTATATTTTTTAAAAATCAAATTCAATATTTTTGAATTTTTATATTTTCATTTTTTATTTTACTATAGTTATAGTAATTCTAGTGTTTTGTCTTTATACTAGTTTTTAATGCATCTATATATTTTTAATACAGTTTAGTTATTTTAGTACATCATGTTAAACTAAATTAAGATTTAAAAACATTTTAATTTGTATTTATTTTATTTATTATAACCGTTTTTTATTATTATTGTTGTTATTATTAGTTTAATAACCCTGCAAAAGAGCAGATCTGAACTATTTAGACTAGTCTAAGCTAGTCACCTAATTTTTTTCTGGCTGCTAGTTAGTTAGACTAGTTGTTAAGACACAAACTTAACATGCAACAGACTGAAGATATCTCATCCTCATACAGGCCTGATGTAATCCTCCAGGAGAAACCATCATTCATCCTGACAGTGTTGAGATACTTCCCTCATAACCCTTAAACCAGCGGCCCCAGGGACGTCTATCTAGTCATCATATTTGACTAACACTATTCCCCGGAGATTTCCTCCTCCACCTGATATACAGACATCAACAAAACCTTCAAGATACACCTCTAAACACAACTTCAACCTCAATCAGAGGCGCTTCTGATAAATACAATCGCTTTAAACATTAAACATGCATTTTAACTTCTCGGCTACTCTAGAAAACCCCATTTCCTATCATGCATTGCTTATGTTTCTCATTTGTAAGCATCTGCTCGATGTTCTCAGGTCCACGAAGCACCTTCGAGGAAAACACACGATTTCAATCAAAGTTTCCTGCTGTTTTGTATTGGTCAGCCTGATCGGTTGGTCAAACGTGTTTGTTTTCCCACAGTTCTCTCTGAGAGGACGCCACCTGTATCCGCTCGAGAGGACGGTGTGACATTCCACGGCCCAAGAAAAGAAAACACAAACACAAACAAAACGAAACCGAATCTAAACAAGAGTGTGTCTGTGCGGTTAAAACAGCAACTGTATGATCTGAGAACATGATGAAACAATCTCCACGCTCCTCGAAGAACATCCTCATATGTTCGATCTTCATTAAACAGGCTGTGGCCTCATTAGTACAGCGATGCACGAGCCTAAAGTACTCTCACGTCTGGCTACAGTAGAGAACAAAACTAGTTTTGAAGCAACATAGGCTTGTTTAAATGGCGCCTAGCAGTGTTGGAGGTAACGCATTATAAGTACATGAGCTACGCAATCAGATTACTTTTCAAGTAACTAGTAAAGTAATGCATCACTTATTAATGAACAAGATAATCAGGGGTACTTTTTCAAACAAGTAATGCCAGCTCCTTGTTTTCTCATTCGTTGACTGACCGCTCTCATGTTGAAAGAAATCGGGAGTGATTGCATAGATGTTGTGCGCTGTGTGAACATCATGGTTATACTTGCGTTTCATTTATTGCTGAAGAATGTTAAACTTTCTTCTTCATGCTATCTCAGCAGAGCTGAAAGGGTTGTTTGAGCTGTGCCCGGCACTGTACAGATGTGAATCTACATTTCCTTTAGCCTGAGGTTTATACATTTCACTTCGGGTGTGGAAGGGCTTTTCATATTTGCCAAAAACAGAACTTTCTATATTAAAACAAACAAAGAAGCCCAGCCCAGATTTGAAAAAGTAACGCAAAAGTAATGTAACGGATTACTTTTCATAAAAAGTAACTAACATAATTAGTTACTTTTTTTAAGGAGTAACGCAATATTATAACGCATTGATTTTTAAAAGTAACATTCCCCATAAATATTGCAACTGAACGTGTGACTCCCAAATATAAACAGCAGATTTAATATATAAAACTGGATACAGAAAGTTGCATCCGCTTTTGTGGGTCATGAAACATTCTGGTTCTTGTCCAAAAGAATGTCCATCTTTGACAGATTTCATTGGGTTCAAGCTTATGAAAGTCATTGTCAGTTGTCAAATTTAAGGTTAAGGTCTTCACACTTTTGGCTGCTGGTGCTAAAAATATTTTAACTGACCAAAAATACAAACAATTGAATCAATATATAAAACTAGATTCACTTTTGTAGGTCAAGAAAACTTTTGCCAGTCAATAAACATTCTGGCATTCTGACAAGATTTCCTGAAACCAAGATTTCCTGACCCTTATTGACCTGTAAGTATTTAATATTGGCTTTTTGACCTTACATGTCCACAGCATTTGGAGATATTTGACATTACAGCATCCTAAAGCAACTACTGTGATGTTTCTCTTGCACTTGACCCCCTGATTGTTCGTCGATCTTCAATTCTAGCAACACAAACGGCTGTACAGCTTCACAAAGCAGCAAGGAAAAGCGTCTCAACCGATCATCGTTTAGGGGTGTGTCTAATGTAGATCTCTGATTCACAACGCTTGCATAGTTAATGCTCATATCAGTCCGTGCCAGAGCTTAAGCCGTGTTCTCAGCATACTGAGCAGATGCTCGCGTAGTCAAGATTCGCTCACTGATCCGCTGCCAATATCTGATCCTGTTGGCGTTGGTTTCTCACACCTGCAGCCAGAGCGTGACTTCATAACTAAAACGCTGTTCTGTTGGTAACCCAAGGTTAGATTCGGCTAGCTGTGTAATGGAAAACTTGAGCAAAACCACAAATAAAGACATTTCGATTTATTTATAGCAAAATAAATCCAATCGGCATGATACAAGACTCTTCTGATCATCTGCTGGGTTTATTTTGCAATAATGACAGCATAACAAAATAACTCATTCTCTTGTACTGTATGTATTTGATGATATGGACGGTCAAGGCTAGCAGATATAATGCTTCTGAATACATTGAATCTTTCCTCTGTTTTGATCTGGTTCCAGTGTTGAATGCACAACAACACTCATCTAACAAATGCAATCATGCATGCATAAGTAACTGTGCTAATGTCAATCAAATCAAATCGATCAATCAAACTGATTACATTGGGTTCAACTCATGAGAGTAATTTTACATTTTGCCAAACTTTTTGACAAATGAATTGGTTCCATTGAGACACTCAATGCTCGACTAACAAATGCAATCATGCATGAACATTGTAATGTTAAGAATATTATTTATTATGACTAATCAGACCAATTACATTGGGTTCAAGTTTATGAATGTGTCTTTTATCTGTTTAATCAGGTCAAGGTTCCCATGCATTTTGACCAATGAATTGCACTCAGTGCTCATCTAATAAATGCAATCATGCATAAATAAGTGACTGTTGCAATGTCAAGAATATTATTTAATATGACCAAATCCAACTGATTACACTGGGTTCAAGCTTATGAAGTCATTTTAGGTGTCAAATCAAGTTTCCACACTTTTTAACCAATTCATTTCCAATCGTTTTCCATGATTAGACAAGTACAGACACAAACGATTAAAATAATAGAATACAACATGTCTCCACTAGACCCTCAACATCTGTCATCAAGCAAATGTTTTAGAAATGTAGATTACTTGCCATCATTTTTCCCAGTTTTCTTGATATTTCCATATTTTCCATGACCAAAGGCAAAGTTCACACAGAAATCATAATTCTGTCATCGCTCCAAATCTTTCTTTCTTCTTCAGAACATAAAACATGACATTTTGAAGAACAATGGGGTCCAAAACCCAGACATTCTTCAAAGTATCTTCTTTTTCCACAGATGAAAGAAAGTCGTACAGGATTGGAAGTCAGTGATGACAGAACAATCATTTATTGCATGAAAATGCTGCACTTATTCAGCCAGAGGCTCCTAAACAACATCTTAAAGAAGTAGCGTGTTGTCTAATATCAGTGTTTCGAGATGGCAGTCAGGTGCATGTGTGGATGTGTTGGGATTTCATTGAGTCAGGAACGGCTGTCCAGATGTTAGAGGTCAATGCTCATCTCCATGAGGAATGTTGCTGCAGTTGTGTGTTGGTTTGGGGACGGGAACTAAGAGTGCACAGTAAAACTACTCATATTTCACAACCACTCCAGCCAAACCAACACTTTATCAAACCAGTTACGGTTCATAAATGCAAACAAATAAGCCAGTAAATCACAAAGCCTCCTCATCTGGTGCACATTTGGTTCTAAAGCAGGAGGAATTTAACCCCGGATCAACACATGGAAAATACAGCAGCAGACAGACTGAAAATCCCAATTGATTTGTGATCATTATGAAGGCTATAATGTCAGAAGTCAACCTGGTGTTACAGACTGAGATTGCGGTGAAAACTACATTTAATAAGTTTGCACGAAACTCCAGCATTATATAGGAATGCATGTCTACTGTGCACGAGTTAAAACACTTCTGTAGTGTATATGAATTCATGCCAATAAATGCATCGCTTTCTGCTCAGATCTGCTCGTTTTATTATCAATAACGCGCAAAGAACTAACCACTAAGTATCGTGTTCTCTCGTGATTTTTTCCCCTTAGGATGTTAGGAAGAACCTGAATGAAGCTTTGCACAGAAGCCCGCGAGACAGAAAGTTACTCACGTTGTCGATGTGAGAGAAACTTGTCCACTCCTTGTCCGTTGGGCTCCTAAATGCATTTGTATGCATTTGTCCAAGCAGCAGTTTTCAAAGCGAAAACAGAATTCCACACCACCGGCTCATGAGACCAGATCCAGCCTGATCAGCAGCGTCCACATCTCCGCGAGCAGAACTTGACGGATCAGACCTCGAACATCAAGCGCTGCTGGAAACACGGGGCGATGACGGGATACGGGTTTATGGAGAGAGCAGGTCAGAAGATCCGTATTCAACTGGACTGAGAGCTAGGGGAGGAGAGAGAGTGTGTGTGTGTGTGTGCGAGAGAGAGAGAGAGAGAGAGAGAGAGAGAGAGAGAGAGAGGTGTGTGCGGAGAGAGAGAGAGAGAGAGAGAGAGAGAGAGAGTGTGTGTGTGTGTGTGTGTGTGAGAGAGAGAGGTGTGTGTGTGTGTGTGTGAGAGAGAGAGAGAGAGAGAGAGTGTGTGTGTGTGCAGAGAGAGAGAGAGAGAGAGAGAGAGAGAGAGAGTGGGTGTGTGTGTGCGAGAGAGAGAGAGAGAGAGAGAGAGAGAGAGTGGGTGTGTGTGTGCGAGAGAGAGAGAGTGTGTGTGTGAGAGAGAGAGAGAGAGAGAGAGAGAGAGAGAGAGAGAGAGAGTCGCTCCGGGCTCTGAGCTAGTACGCATGTGTCTGGTCTTGCTCGGTTCGGCGCATCTCCAGCGCTGCTGCGCGCTCGGTGTTGGGTTTCACTCATTACTGCCGTGACATCATCCATCCGATCCGTCCCGTCTGTTCATATACATCCAGAACACTCTGGAACAGACTTTGCTTTTTTTGTCAAATTCAGAATAGCAATGAAGAATAAATGTAATAAAATATTATATATATTGCATATGATTTATCTGGCTTAAATAGATTATACCATAGCCTGCAATTCTGCGAATGTGTGAATCGTCTCCATTCGAGGCGGAAGGATTATACAGGTGCATCTCAACAAATTAGAATACTTCATAAGACCAATATAAAAAAAAACATTTGTAGTGAATTGTTGGCCTTCTGGAAAGTATGTTCATTTACTGTATATGTACTCAATACTTGGTAGGGGCTTCTTTTGCTTTAATTACTGCCTCAATGCGGCGTGGCATGGAGGTGATCAGTTTGTGGCACTGCTGAGGTGGTGTGAAGCCTTCAGCTCATCTGCATGTTTTGGTCTCTTGTTTCTCATTTTCCTCTTGACAATACCTCATAGATTCTCTGTGTTCAGGTCTGGTGAGTTTGCTGGCCAGTCACACACAACACATGGTCATTTAACCAGCTTCTGGTGCTTTTGGCAGTGTGTGCAGGGCCAAATCCTGCTGGAAAATGAAATCAGCATCTTTAAAAGCTGGTCAGCAGAAGGAAGCATGAAGTGCTCTAAAATGTCTTGGTGAGCAGTGCAGTGGCGTTGGTTTCAAAAACACACTGGACCAACACCAGCAGATGACATTGCACCCAAATCATCACAGACTGTGGAAACTTAACACTGGACTTCAAGCAACTTGGGCTATGAGCTTCTCCACCCTTCCTCCAGACTCTAGGACCTTGGTTTCCAAATGAAATACAAAACTTGCTCTCATCTGAAAAGAGGACTTTGGACCACTGGTCAACAGTCCAGTTCTTCTTCTCTTAGCCCAGGTAAGACGCCTCTGAAGACAACTGTAGCCAAATTCCTCGACACGTCTGTGTGTGGTGCTCTTGATGCCTTGACCCCAGCCTCAGTCCATTCCTTGTGAAGTTCACCCAAATTCTTGAATTGATTTTGCTTGACAATCCTCATAAGCTGCGGTTCTCTCGGTTGGTTGTGCATCTTTTTCCTTCCACTCAACTTTCTGTTAACATGCTTGGATACAGCACTCTGTGAACAGCTTCTTTGGTAATGAATGTTTGTGTCTTCTCCTTGTGAAGGGTGTCAATGATTGTCTTCTGGACAACTGTCAGATCAGCAGTCTTCCCCATGATTGTGTAGTCTAGTGAACCAAACTGAGACTGTTTTGAAGCCTCAGGAAACCTTTGCAGGTGTTTTGAGTTGATTAGCTGATTGGCATGTCACCATATTCTAATTTATTGAGATGCACCTGCACTGGGTGGACATTTGGATTTATCGTAAGAATTAGTTATGTTTTATTTTAATATCAGTATTTCAAATGCATAAAGGTTTATTTTAAAAATCTAAATACTTATTATAGCTTACACCTTAAGCATATTGGGTAAGTATTATAATCGGCCTATATATGTCACAATGCTCAGGTGTATGGAACGAAAGAGACGAGGAGATACTTCTAATAGAATTTCTTTACTTCCACAATATTCAGAGAATCCAACCGAGGAACACATGGAGACATCAGACATGACGTTTAACAACCGACAGAAAACATGAGGCAGAACAGACTATAAACAGACAGAACTAACTAGACACACCTGGAACATAATCAAGACACACGGCTGGGATTAACTGAACTAATACGCAAAACTGGGACAGGAAATCCAAATATGGGCACGGAAACACAAGACACAGGGAAACAAAGTCTGACAATATATAGACATGAATGGGTGAATTATATTTCTTACACTGTATAAATTAAGATTAGCTTTTTAGGAAATCGTTTTCATTACAGATTTTTAAATACGAGGATAGATAGGTACTTGAAAATATTATTGGGGATTTTTTATGGATAAAGTTATTATCATATAAAAAAGTATGTTTTATTTAATAATCAATGTTATTAGACAAATGTTACCACGAATAACAACAACAACAACGATAATAATAATAATTCAATTTAATATTTAATTGTGGCTCATAATAACAACAATAATAATAAGTCCTATTTTATATAGTTTTCAGTACAGCATTTTAAATATGTGGACACTTGCAAATAAAATATTTTTTATGGTGATTATAAAGTGATTTTAGTGATTATTAAATAAAATAGTCATTTTTATTTGATAATCACTTTAATTAGTCAATTATTATTATTATTATAAATGGCAAACATGTATTATTTAATGGCCACGATGAAATAGCCTAATATGTCAATCATAACCATATAATAACAGCATTTTTTCACCATTCAATTCCTCGTGGATAATAGCCCTGCTCTGTTGTTTTCTCAGTGAATAACCCGTTTGAGGGGCGTTCACACTGAATCAGAATCAGAATCCGCTTTAGTGCCAGGTATGTTCACACATACGATGAGTTTGTTTTCGTGACAGAAGCTACCGCAGTGCAACATGACAGTGACAGAACAAAACACAGATAATAAAAAGAAGAATTAAAAAGAACAAGTAAATAACAATATACAAATTGACAATAGTATGTACAGGTATATAACAATGGACAGTTTTGTATGTGCAGGTATGTTATGTGCAATAGAAGTGTATCGGTATGTGTGTTAAGCGTATGAGTGTATAAATAGACAATGTATAAATATAAATCACTGACAATGATTTGGAGTCTATTGGACATTAATCCAACACCAACTAGAACCCGCGATCTTGACCATCAGATGCTAAAGTGTCATTCTCAGTCCTCAAGAGCTCATTCACTCTGACATTTGACCTTCTGTTTGACCTCACACTTTACCAGATTTAGCCTGAACACAAAAATAGCTCCATCCTCCTAGAAACCCAATAGGAACAGCTACACCTTCACACACAACCACTGATTCACAGCACGATTAAACTGGATGTTCACACCAGATGTGTTCATGCTTTTAAAAATAGCTCCAAATAATACCCTAAGTACCCTATTTAAGATGCATTTCAAAAGCATGTATTAATAGACTAGCTATTAAAAATGTGTATAGAATGCATTATCAAATCATTACTGTTTAACCCGAATCAAGCGGTGACCGTGTTTTGTGCTGAATGTCACAATCACTCTTGTAAAAACAGGATAATGGGTCTCAAACGAGTGTTTTAATTTCACAGTAAAACGACTCATTAACCCAGAGCAAACACAGCAGATCAGCAAACCTCATCATATGTTGTGTTTGAGTTATAGCGCTAGTGCAGGTTTCCTAGTTTAAATATCAGTTGGTGATCGTTTGATGTTCTAGAATAGCAGCAAAGCAAAAACACAACAAGTCTGAGTGTCTAAAACAGATTCAGTGCCTCGTTCAAACCCTGAACCTTCCCGTATGGATCTCTGCTATAGTGGGAGACGGAAATCAGACTTCCTCCCATGAGGAACATAATGGATGGAGCGCGTGCTGGAGCGTGGACTGATGACTATCCCAGAATTCCCTGCACACACAACAACATGATTCGAACCGGGGGCCGGATTCACAAAAATGTTCCTATGAAAGAAGTTTAAGGAAAATTTGCTGAAAATGTGCTCACCCTCAGGCCATCCATGTAGATGAGTTTGTTTCTTCATCAGATTTGGAGAAATGTTGCATTACATCACTTGATCACCAATGGAAGTGAATGGGTGCCGTCAGAATGAGAGTCCAAACAGCTGATAAAAACATCACAATAATCAACAATTAATCCACACCAGTCCAGTCCATCAATTAACATCTTGAGAAGTGAAAAGGTGAGTGTTTGTAGAAACAAATCCATAATTAAGATGTTTTGAATGTTAAACCATTGTTTCCAGCTAAAATACAAGTCCACAATATGTTTAAAGCACCGTTTCAAGCACCGTACAAGCCAAAAAAAAGTCCAAACAGCTCTTCACAAATATGTGACTAGATTTTGACATGAGAGAAAACAAGAGAAATAATGTTTCACTGGAGGAAGCGTTATTGTGGAATTATGGACTTGTAGTTTAAGATAAAACTTCTGAATAGAGATTCATATTTTAGCTGGAAGCAGTGGTTTAAATAAAGCCACAATGATGGATTTGTTCCTTGCAAACTTGCAGCTTTTGGCTTCTCAAGATGTTAATTGATGGACTGGAGAGGTGTGGATTATTGTGATGTTATCAGCTGTTTGGACTCATTCTGACGGCACCCATTCACTGCAGAGCATCCAT
The DNA here is from genome assembly GCA_027564155.1 of Gymnocypris eckloni scoliostomus. Classification (NCBI taxonomy): domain Eukaryota; kingdom Metazoa; phylum Chordata; class Actinopteri; order Cypriniformes; family Cyprinidae; genus Gymnocypris; species Gymnocypris eckloni. The sequence goes on from CM050412.1 coordinate 44,688,053, forward strand.
TGGTCAGCAATTGATGGAATGCTCCAAATTTGATGAAGAAACTCATCTAGATCTTGAATGGCCTGAGGATAAGAACATTGACAGCAAATTTTCAGTTTTGGGAGAACTATTCCTTTAAGAAATGTTTTTATAACCTTTTTTTTCTTTCATGAAATTACTAGTTTCAAAATAATTCGTAAGAAAGTATTATCCCTGCTGAATAAAACTGGTTAAAACTGCCTAAGGTGTTTAGTTAGTCTACTAGCCTTGGTAATCTGGTTGTGATGGTCTGATTTATGGTTTTTAGAGGGGTTAAAAACAGATTTATGCGTTGTGAGACCAGCCCTAGCTTGGTTTAAGTAGTTTTTTCAGTGGGGAAAACAAAGACTTGTACCAAAAACACAATATATTACTTCTATAGCCTGTTCATTTGACTATAACAATATAAATGTTAATAATGCAAATGTACACTAACTGTTGCTTTGCAACCATTTCCAATGAAGCTGTCTTTTAATATTTGTAATTGGCACATTAACTGGCGTATGTAAATGATCATACGCTATAAACTAACACGCAGAGCACTGGCATAAACACCACATGTGGAGCTCCATTAAAGCCAAACACTGGTGGTGCTCATCAAACCTCATGAGACCCGATAAGAGATCGAATGAGCAGGAATTCCGCTTCGTTAATATCGCGGTTAATGCGGATAAATCATTCAGTGTGCTAGTGTGTGTGTGTGCTAGTGTGTGTGTGTGTGAGTGAGTGAGTGAGTGAGTGAGTGTGTGTGTGAGTGTGTGAGTGTGTGAGTGAGGTGAGTGAGTGAGTGAGTGTGTGTGTGAGTGAGTGAGTGAGTGTGAGTGAGTGAGTGGAGTGAGTGAGGAGTGAGTGAGTGAGTGAGTGAGTGAGTGAGTGAGTGAGTGAGTGAGTGAGTGAGTGAGTGGTGAGTGGAGGAGTGAGGTGAGTGAGTGAGTGAGTGAGTGAGTGAGTGTGTGTGTGTGTGTGTGTGTGTGTGAGTGAGTGTGAGTGTGTGAGGTGTGAGGTGTGAGTGAGTGAGTGAGTGAGTGAGTGAGTGAGTGTGGTGAGTGAGTGAGTGTGAGTGTGAGTGAGTGTGAGGTGAGTGTGAGTGAGGAGTGTGTGAGTGAGGGAGTGGAGGTGAGTGTGAGTGAGTGAGTGAGTGAGTGAGTGAGTGTGTGAGTGTGTGTGTGTGTGTGTGTGTGTGTGTGTGTGCGTGTGTGTGTGTGTATAAAGATCTGGGAGCAGATTTCACTCATGGGAAAGCACAACTACAGCTGTTAGCATCGCAAACAAACATTCATACGCACAAACAAGAGCTCAGTTCTTCTTTAAAGGGGTAAACCGCTCAAAATTAACATTGTAGTATGACTTTCTTTTTCCACAGAGCACAAAAGAAGATATTTATTGAAATATTCCACAAAATATCTTCTTTTGTGTTTCCACAGAAGAAAAATCATTCAGAAATGACATGAGGGTGAGTAAAGGATGACAGAATTATAATTTTGGGATGATTTATCCCTTTAAATTAAGGACTTGTTTGTGGTATGGTGTCGAATACAAGCAAACATTATGCTAAATGGTACAATAGCAATGCAAGTACAATGGGCTAGTAGCCCAGAAGGTTTAATAGTCTGTTGTTGTTGTTTTTTACTGAGCAGTGTTCATAAATAAATATATTATGGTCTACAGTAAGCTTCCAAGATGCTTCAAGAAAGCTGCCTGCAAAGCTCCTGAGAAACTCTGCTCAAGTGCACGAGGGCAAAAGATGCTTTAAATGAAAGGGATGTCACACCAAATGCAGATTTAATTTACTTAACAGAAAATCTATTTATGACATTATTTTTAACAGCATCCTCATTTTACAGCATTTTTACACAAGTGCCTGAAACTTTTCTCAGTACTGTATCTTTGCAGGTGGTTTCTTGAAGCATCTTGGAGACGTTGGCACAGTTCTTCTGGTCTCAGTTTGTTCTGTTTCTTCATGTCCTTCAGACAGACTGATGAAGATCAGATCAGATCTCTGAATCTCACTGGATTATTACAATTAATGGCCAAATGAATGTGTGGAAATATAAACTGATATTTCCTACTGATACACTACAGCAAAATATTTAAATTACTGACTTTAAACCATTTTTTACCTGGTGAAAATACTAGTATTGTTCAAATCATTTTGGCCACCACTGTACATATATTTAATAATTTGAAAAAAATGATTGCTACAGCTTAATAGTCGCAGGATATTGGTAGGGACATGTCATTTAGTAGCATCCCTACTAAATTCTATACCCTTGATTATTATAATAATCTGTTGTCATTCTGTCATTCTTTACTGTTAAAGAACAATAAATGAGCTGCCGCTGGAAATGCGTTGCATTGCCCGTGTTGGAGTGTTTTGTCTTTTTTGGCGCGTGCCGCCCCACTGACGTAAACGCCTCAAAAGCGCCTGCTCCTTTGAAGTGGAGTGTAATAATAAAGGTCCGATTCATAACGAGCCCAGATGTGTATTAATGAGTCAGTCGTGGATGCTGCTATGGAATGACAGGCTGAAGCCATTACTGTCCCAGCCCTCCTGCCGTACCCCAGACTTCATGTCCTTCGGGAACATATGGGGCGTCCCGACGCTGGGTTCCTCTACAGATCCGGTCTGGTGCTGTCGGGAGAAAAGCATACGGATGCTGGTAAACACTGAGGAACATGCTGTGTTTTGGAATTGGTTTATAGCTGGTTTAAGATGGTCCAGTCAGAAGCAGGAAAAGACTCATGATTACATGTCATGATTATATATGGCACTGATGCTAATTTCCTTTGCATCTGTTCTTCACATTACCATGCTGTGATGAGAACTGCAGAGAGTAAACAGGAAAAAGCACCTCAGCAAAAAACGGTTTCCTTTCGTTACAGTTTGAGTCCTCGAGAGAATAAATCACGAATCATCCGAGTCCAGCTGAAAGAGACGATACGAGAGATGAAGAGATGCAAATGAAAAAGAAAGAAAAAATCATCAAAATCATCATTTACTCATCTTTATGTAATTTCAAACTTGCATGACTTATTTTTGTCTGTGAAAAGCGTTGGGCAGGATGTCTAAACTGCTTTTTTCTATTTATGAAAGTGATTTATATGGTAAAAAAGCACATTACAGAGTATAAAAAAACATGCAAGAGAAGCAACATGAGTTTATTTCATGAGAACAGACTTAGAGAAGCAATGAATGCTCTGCAGTGAATGGGTGCCGTCAGAATGAGAGTCCAAACAGCTGATAATGCTGGATTTGTTTCAGCTTTCCTCTTCAAAAGACATTAATCTGATAGACTGGAGTGGTGTGGATTACTTGTGATGTTTTATCAGCTGTTTGGACTCTCATTCTGACGGCACCCATTCACTGCAGAGGATTCAATGCTGAGACAGTGATACAATGCTTAATTTCTCCAAATCTGTTCCCATAACTTGCTTAATACCTTAGATTTTGCTTCTCAAGAAAATGTACGTTTGGCTCTAAATAAGTTTATATATATTTGTACAGAAAACAAGACAAAATACTGAGGAAGAAATCGTTTTCACAGCGTGTGCATGATATGATCACAAAATAGAAACTATTTATTTAATCTTTGACTGGTTTATCATCTGATTTATTAGGGTTTGCCTGTAAAAATGTTCTTTGTTTAAGCTAATTACACACACAAGAATTAAACCAATCAAACGATTACGATCTATCTGTGAACAAACCCTGAGTCAGAGTTACATAAACCGCAGATGTTTCTTGCTGATGTTGCACAAGACATTGTTTTTGTATAATTGTTTCTTTAGAAATGATTACTAAATGTGTTTGCGTGTAAAGATACTTCTGACTAAATCAACTTGTCCGATCAAAGAACGAGCCAATGAAAAGATGCTATATGCATGTTTTGCCAAATACAGGCACATCTGGGTATTAAATGCTTAGTTTATATACTATATCATACTGGAAATGTTATGAATAACATGCTATTCTGATCATCTTTGAGGTGAAAAGCTAAGAAATGAGTGTTTCTCAGAAATAATTCACAAACAAATAAAACTGGCAGGAAACATTTGCTTTGATGGATCTCACACAATAAAGACTGATTTATTTTGTTCATCTTGTTCTTTTGTATCGTTCTCAATAAGTGGTTTTGAAGCATAAGATCATAATCATAATCATAAGATCGTGTCTGTGAGCACAATAAATCACAGACGAGACAAAGAGAGACAAACAGTATGTCTAATGCTTTCTAAACAAACAATTATAACTTTTAGAGGGATGATATTTTTACAATATTACAATTATTACAACATTATAATATTTTAGAAGAATTAAGATGAAAACCATAACTCACGCTGCTGCTAGCCATCTTCATTTATTGTAATGTTGTATGTCCAATGAGATACCAGAGGCACATGAAACACATTTGAATTAATTAATTAATTACTTGATTGATAATATAGAAGTGACAGACTAAGTAACAATTACTAAAATACATAAATGACAAAATATATTAAACATAAATTACTAAATGAACAGGTAACTAGATTAATCTACAAATGAGTGACTGAATAAATGCATGAATGACCAAAATAAATAAATGACTGAATAAACAATTAATAAATCAATGATTAACTAAATGACTGACTAAAATAAAGAAATGACTGAAAAAATAAATAAACAATATAATAATTAATGTCTGTAGAAATAAATGAATAAAGAGATTGATAAATAAATGAAATTCTAAATTACCAAATAGATTAATAAAATGACTAAAATAAATAAATACATAAACAAATGCTTGCCTAATACATAATACATAAATAAATACATAAATAAATAATTCTTAAAAAAATATAAAAAATTAACTGTTCGAAATCAGCTGTTTAAAAAATTAATCTAAAAAAGATAAAATAAAGTGACTAAATGAATAGATTAACAAATGACTAAAATAAATAAATGATTAAATAAATAAATAAATTAACATAAATCACAGACTAGTTGATCTGTGATTTTTTGACTGAGTTTGTGTGATAAAAACACAATTAACTGATTAAAAACAACAAAGTACGTTTGTGAAACACATATTTACTACCTTCTTTACGTCTGGGTAATCTAGTCTGTTATGAATGAACGGATACGGAGCTGAGACGGAGAAGAGAGAGATTAGTCTGTAATGAATGAACGGATACGGAGCTGAGACGGAGAAGAGAGAGATTAGTCTGTAATGAATGAACGGATACGGAGCTGAGACGGAGAAGAGAGAGATTAGTCTGTAATGAATGAACGGATACGGAGCTGAGACGGAGAGAGAGAGATTAGTCTGTAATGAATGAACGGATACGGAGCTGAGACGGAGAGAGAGAGATTAGTCTGTGAATGAACGGATACGGAGCTGAGACGGAGAAGAGAGAGATTAGTCTGTAATGAATGAACGGATACGGAGCTGAGACGGAGAAGAGAGAGATTAGTCTGTAATGAATGAACGGATACGGAGCTGAGACGGAGAAGAGAGAGATTAGTCTGTAATGAATGAACGGATACGGAGCTGAGACGGAGAAGAGAGAGATTAGTCTGTAATGAATGAACGGATACGGAGCTGAGACGGAGAGAGAGATTAGTCTGTAATGAATGAACGGATACGGAGCTGAGACGGAGAAGAGAGATTAGTCTGTAATGAATGAACGGATACGGAGCTGAGACGGAGAAGAGAGAGATTAGTCTGTAATGAATGAACGGATACGGAGCTGAGACGGAGAAGAGAGAGATTAGTCTGTAATGAATGAGCGGATACGGAGCTGAGACGGAGAAGAGAGATTAGTCTGTAATGAATGAACGGATACGGAGCTGAGACGGAGAAGAGAGAGATTAGTCTGTAATGAATGAACGGATACGGAGCTGAGACGGAGAAGAGAGAGATTAGTCTGTAATGAATGAGCGGATACGGAGCTGAGACGGAGAAGAGAGAGATTAGTCTGTAATGAATGAACGGATACGGAGCTGAGACGGAGAAGAGAGAGATTAGTCTGTAATGAATGAACGGATACGGAGCTGAGACGGAGAAGAGAGAGATTAGTCTGTAATGAATGAACGGATACGGAGCTGAGACGGAGAAGAGAGATTAGTCTGTAATGAATGAACGGATACGGAGCTGAGACGGAGAAGAGAGAGATTAGTCTGTAATGAATGAACGGATACGGAGCTGAGACGGAGAAGAGAGAGATTAGTCTGTAATGAATGAACGGATACGGAGCTGAGACGAGAAGAGAGAGATTAGTCTGTAATGAATGAACGGATACGGAGCTGAGACGGAGAAGAGAGAGATTAGTCTGTAATGAATGAACGGATACGGAGCTGAGACGGAGAAGAGAGAGATTAGTCTGTAATGAATGAACGGATACGGAGCTGAGACGGAGAAGAGAGAGATTAGTCTGTAATGAATGAACGGATACGGAGCTGAGACGGAGAGAGAGAGATTAGTCTGTAATGAATGAACGGATACGGAGCTGAGGACGGAGAAGAGAGAGAGTCTGTAATGAATGAACGGATACGGAGCTGAGACGGAGAAGAGAGATTAGTCTGTTATGAATGAACGGATACGGAGCTGAGACGGAGAAGAGAGAGATTAGTCTGTAATGAATGAACGGATACGGAGCTGAGACGGAGAAGAGAGAGATTAGTCTGTAATGAATGAACGGATACGGAGCTGAGACGGAGAAGAGAGAGATTAGTCTGTAATGAATGAACGGATACGGAGCTGAGACGGAGAAGAGAGAGATTAGTCTGTAGTGAATGAACGGATACGGAGCTGAGACGGAGAAGAGAGAGATTAGTCTGTAATGAATGAACGGATACGGAGCTGAGACGGAGAGAGAGAGATTAGTCTGTAATGAATGAACGGATACGGAGCTGAGACGGAGAAGAGAGAGATTAGTCTGTAATGAATGAACGGATACGGAGCTGAGACGGAGAAGAGAGAGATTAGTCTGTAACGAATGAACGGATACGGAGCTGAGACGGAGAAGAGAGAGATTAGTCTGTAACGAATGAACGGATACGGAGCTGAGACGGAGAAGAGAGAGATTAGTCTGTAATGAATGAACGGATACGGAGCGGAGACGGAGAAGAGAGAGATTAGTCTGTAATGAATGAACGGATACGGAGCGGAGACGGAGAAGAGAGAGATTAGTCTGTAATGAATGAACGGATACGGAGCTGAGACGGAGAAGAGAGAGATTAGTCTGTAATGAATGAGCGGATACGGAGCTGAGACGGAGAAGAGAGATTAGTCTGTAATGAATGAGCGGATACGGAGCTGAGACGGAGAAGAGAGATTAGTCTGTAATGAATGAGCGGATACGGAGCTGAGACGGAGAGAGAGAGATTAGTCTGTAATGAATGAACGGATACGGAGCTGAGACGGAGAAGAGAGAGATTAGTCTGTAATGAATGAACGGATACGGAGCGGAGACGGAGAAGAGAGAGATTAGTCTGTAATGAATGAACGGATACGGAGCTGAGACGGAGAAGAGAGAGATAGAAACACAGATAATGTATGTGTTTGTGCTGTACTAACGGTCTCTCCGTGTTGTCTGGAGCGACAGCTGAAGGTCTCTGGATAATGTGGCATCTCAGAGAAGACACTGATGGTTTTACCTGCCTGGATAAAGGTGAATCGCTTTATCTCTCTGTTCTTCCAAACGCAAGACATCTGCTCACAGACAGACGAGAAACACTGTTAGACACTCGAGGAACATCCGCCCTGGAATCTCTGGGAAGCAGATCCTGGATTGTTTTCCAGTAAAGGTGGATTTAAATGCCATCCGTCTCTTTCCCAGTACATCCCACAAGAGCCAATCACAGAACATACAGTTTTCCGTACAGGTCTGTCAATATAACTGTCATCGGCCAATCAGGTGCTGACCTGTAAAAGTCAAGAGAAATAAAGTTAAAAGCGTTCGAGTCACTCAAATTATACGAGAAAACACATTTAGAGTTCAGCATGATGGGAATGATCAAGAAACTCAAATGTTTGCTGTTCATCTGATCTTTATGGAGCTCATCAAATCATAAACTTCTCTTTTGAGGCTTTTAGTTTGTTTAGTGTGTTATATGTAGCTGTTTGTGCATGCATAAGATCTGCAGAGTCACAAAGTCTCCCACAAAAGGATGTATTCTATCTAAAATAGAAAGCAGATCCAGATCGGGCTAAAACGGCTCATTCAAACACACCCCCACATGTCTACATCACGATGTGGTAATATTTGCATAATGCCGCCCAAATGTTCACGTAAAGAAAGAAGGCGTGGTTTCAGTAACGCAGTAGTGCTGATGCAGCCGTGTCAGGGAGACGCTGTGTTTCTATGTGAAAGCAAAAGCACTTTATTTGACAGTAGATGCGGTTAGGAATCATTAAGATCACTTACAACAGTACAGCACAACCCAGATGTGATCACAACGCATTTTATGGACGATAGTTTTGTGAACCTAAGAGACTACAAAGCTGGTTGTGAAGGCAATTTATAAAAAAGGGTCAATTCCTACTTTGTATGCTTTGTTATTAGTTGTATTTGCTTTGTTATTTTAGTCCTCACAAACAAATTTTCACAAAATAAATTAAAATACATAGTTACCGAAAAAGGTGTAGGCAGAAGCCTTGCTTATTATGCTTACCCTTTATACACAATTAACTTAATGGGCGACACTTTTCACTAAGTTAAATAACACAAAATAAACAACATAACAAAAATGTTTCCCAAAATGTACAAACATAATTCAAAACAAACACAATAATACACACTCCAGCTATTACTTCATTTTTTACAATACAAATCACAATTTATACCGAGTCATATAATTATTTATCACCTTATTTTTATACATTTTCTTAAATTGGCAGAGTGAATTACATACTTTAGTTCCTTATCACATTTATTCCATAAATGTACCGCTTTAACAGATAAGCACCAACTTTTTGCATTAGTTCTTGCCCTTACTTTTGTGAACATATACAATCCTCTTAAATTATACTGACTTTCTCTTATTTTGAGCAGCTTCTGAATTCAATTTGGAAGTAAATTATTATAAACTTTATACATTAACTGTAAAGTATATAAATAAACTAAATCTTCATATTTTAATACATGTAAATGAATAAACAATTTATTTGTTGCTATTGACTGTTCAAATGCAGAGTTGTGTGTGTGTGTGTGTGTGTGTGTGTGTGTGTGTGTGTGTGTGTGAGAGAGAGAGTGAGAGAGTGAGAGAGTGAGAGAGTGAGAGAGAGAGAGAGAGAGAGAGAGAGAGAGAGAGAGTGAGAGAGAGCGAGTGAGAGCGAGTGAGAGAGCGAGAGAGAGAGTGCATGTGTTCCCAGCACATGTAGATTATATTATGACATATTACTCCTTTATATTACTTAAATGTATATTTTGCCTGTATAAACCTTATACTGTACCTTATTTAATTTTATTTCTATCACATACTTTTCATTTTGCACTACATATTTAATACGGTTTAAATATTTGTTTTATTACTATTATTATTTTTATTTCTGTTATGTGCACTACTTGTGAGCAGCCCAGCTGCAATTGCTTTGGCAATACAAATGTATAGTTTTTGTCATGCCAATAAAGCACACTTAAATTGAATTGAATTGAATTGAATTGAAATTGAGAGTGAGAGAGCGAGAGAGAGCGAGAGAGAGAGAGAGAGTGAGAGAGAGTGAGAGCGAGTGAGAAAGAGAGAGAGAGAGAGTGAGAGAGAGTGAGAGAGAGCGAGAGAGAGAGAGAGAGAGAGAGAGAGAGAGGGTCACATCACACTGGAGTCAGCTGTCTTAACCGCGGCTTGTTTGCAAACACATACGAGCTTCATCACTGTGTCTGTCACGTGACTCTGTTCCCCTCTCGGCTTGAACTGATGGTAAAACTAAGGACATTATTAACTGTCTTTACAATTACTTTTAAAGCTGAAGCTCGCAATTATGGTAAGGGGCGTTACATTTCTGACACGTGCTTTTGGTGTTCAGCCAATCACAATGCACTGTGTCAGCTGGCCAATCAGAGCAGACTGTGCTTGTCGGAAGGAGGGGCTTTGTAGAAAAGCCTTTGAGAGAGGCGGAGCATAGAGGAACTACAATAATGTATAGTATTTGAAAAATAATGTGTTTTGAACATTAAAGCATGTCAACATATTCTGTTACACCAAATAATGATATTTAAAATAGCATCATATGACCCCTTTAAGTGAAGATCTTCGCCTCTCTGTAAAAGAAGTCTGTTATCATGAGATTATCTCATCTGCAAACCATTACAACCCAGCATGTAACTCACCCTACTTTAGTTAATTGCCATCGGCCCAGACAGCGCATGAGAACAAGCTCTGGATTTCAGAGTACCGTGACACGGATCTGAAGGCCAAAGCGCTCTCATAAAGATCTGTAAATCAATACTCATCAGGGTCTTTGAAGTGCTAATGGTGTGAGATTGAGATGACTGGTCTGTTTGACCCCGATCAGAGAATATCAGTGGTGCTTTTGGACTTTACAACGACTGTAGTGTCATGAGGAAAATTGAAGTAGGAAACCAGATTAAATGCAGAACAGACCAGAGCGTTTCTTCTTCTTCAGATGCAGCTCTCTGACACATCATCAGTTTTAATTACAGTCACTATAACGAGATGAGTACAGCGTGTAAACAAACTTTAGTGTTGGCTTGACAAAGCCGTGTTTGACCGTTTGAAATAACTTAGAAAAGCATGAAGTTTGAAGATTTTACTCGAAGTCAATAACATTCGCTAAAATGTTTAAGCAAGTTTCTAACATAATTTAACATGCTGATAAAATTTTAGCACATTGGTAGCACAATTGAACATGTATTAGTATGATTTTAACAAGTTTTAACTAGTGGTGTCAAAATGAGTGCGTTAATGGAGGAGATACATTTTTTCAGACTAACATGTAAGAAATATTTAACGCAATTAATGCAGGAGCGGGGCTAGCGTTGGCCACCTCATTCACAACTGCTCTCTTTTTTCTTGAAAAGGATTGTGTTAATTTAGATGCTGAATGTCTTTATGACCACATGAAACAGGAGACGTTTCAGACGTGTGCTCTAACGTCACCTCCGAGCCAGGCACGAGTCAAACGAGTGCAGAAAAGATACTGTGCTCGTAGCCTGCATCATTTAAAATCAAAGGCATGAAGCTACCAAAAAGGCGATTAAAGCTGCCTTAAATCGGTGTGCATGCATGTAATATGTTATATATGCATCACATTTGAACCAAGATAAACCAAGATGAACTTGGTATGAGCCAAGATGGCGCCGAGCATGGCAGCCGTGTTGCGAGCTCCTACCAAACGTTGCAGTTTTTCTTAAGTTTAATTTATTATTTTGCTGTTTATCGTACTGGATGTCTACACTCTTATTGCCTACGATAGACACACACTTTTAGAAATCGGCTCCTCCATCGCACATTGGAAACCAGACTTTGAGTTCCTTAATGCCGGCGCTTTGTTTACAAACACGGCATCAGAGCCCTTTGTCTGGCCCGCGCGACCGAGGAAACGCCGCCGGAAAAGAGGGAAGAGTCAGACTGAAACGCCGTGCCTTTCGACCTCCTCTCCCAAACATTTTGCTGGCTAACGTTCAGTCACTGGACAACAAACTCTGGGAACTGCGGGTGTGCATATCATACCAACGAGAAACAAGGGACTGCTGCGTTATTTGCCTCACAGAAACCTGTATGTCTGCAATGGTTCCAGACTCAGCCATCGAGCTCACGGGCTTCTCCGTGCATCGCTCGGATAGAGCAAAAGAGCTCACAGGGAAAAGCAGAGGCGTCTGTTTCTATATCAACATCTCGTGGTGTGATAAAAGAAACCTACACTATTAAATCCTTCTGCTCCCCTGATCTGGAATTTCATACGCTTCTGTGTCGACCATTCTGTCTACCGAGGGAATTTACAGTGATCATAATCACGGCTGTTTACATCCCCCCCCAAGCCAACACAGAGGGAACTGTATGGGAATATAAGTGAGCAGGAAACCGTGCACCCAGATGCAGCGTTTGTTGTTACGGGGGACCTTAATAAAGCCCACTTCAGAACAATTGCTCCAAAATACTTACCATCAACACGCGTGGTGATCGTGTACTGGACCACTGCTACTCTTCCTTCCGGGACGCCTACAAATCCCTACAGGTGGAAGCTACAGGTGGTGATCAGCTTCAGTAGAACAACGGTGAACTGTGGTCAGATGAGATGTTATCAGGCCATGTCAATGAAAACAAATCTTCCCGTCCTGTCAGCCGTTATACTGCGCTCATAGCACATGCTCTGCAATTGCATGCACAAATACGGAGGCGTGTGCTGTAGCCTGTATCATTTCATATTAAAGCACGTATGAAACTATAAACATGCGCAGTGCCATGTCACGTTCAGCAGCGGCAGCTCTTAAAGTAATAGCAGCCAAATAACTTAATAACCCAGCTGCTGTGACGTCTGTTAATCCAAGAACAAAATAAAAAGAGGAAATCAATGACTTTTGTAGCTTTAAGATTCATCTACAGTATATTTAAATTAAAATGTAATGTTGATAACTTTATTCAATTTCTGTGTATTTCCCTATTGATGAATTGATATCTCTCGGTTACACCTTAATAAGATGCCACTAAACAAATATTAAATATATGCTTTCTTTAAGTTGTCTCTACATTAATTTGAAGATTGAATGTGAAATTATTTAAAGTTATAAGTAAATAAAAATAACTTTAATGTTAGGTTGGATTAATCGTGATTAATTTCAGAAAAAAATGTGCGATTAGTAATTTTTTTTAATTGACAGCACTAGTTGTAACATGTTAACATGCTTTATCACTGTGCTGACATGATTTAATACATTGCTGGCATGATACAATTTTTTTAGCATGTTGCTAGCATGGTTTAGCACATTTTTTATGGCTAACATGATTAGCACATTCGTTGTCCTATAGGGTAGTTGCTTTGTCAAGCCAACATAATTACCTGATTGTATACGAGGAACAAGCAGCACATGTCTGATGACAATATCAAAATCCAGATTATTAGTGATGAAAAAAGACAAAACAGGAACAGATACGTTGAGAACGCTGTGTGAGAAACACAATTGACCTTCGTTTCATGTGTGTGTTTGGTCCATTGGTTTCCACAAAGATGGTCACACGCTCTGGGAGAAAGAAGAGCTTTTGTAAAACAACAACAACATGAAAGCAAACATGTCATGTGATCTGCAGAAACTCTCATGGTTTATATTATGACAGAGAAGGAGAACAGCACAGGAACTGCAAACGGAGACTCTGAGGGAAACGTTTATTGCTCAGAGGTTCCTGTAGGTCAAGTGGTACGATTATGATGCCCACAACGCCGAGGTCAAGGGTTCAATTCCCAGCGAACACATGCTAGTAAATGCACTGTAAGTCACTTCGGATAAAAGCATCTGCCAACAAAAGCCATGTAAATGTAGGTTTCCCTTTCATGGCTGGAGAGACGAAATGTTCCCAGTGATGTTTCACTCAAACATCAACTTTGTCCCACATGTTTCTCCTCAAAGTTGTCAGATTTGAGGAAAAGAATAAAAACAGAAGGGCTTCATACTGAGATCTCGAATATCTTGACATATTTGACATCTACTCTGAAATCTCAGAAGAAATATCTGCAAAAGTTTCCATTTCATCTCACTGCTGTCTAGGAGATACAATAAGGTTTGAGAGTTTAGACCAGTAGTAAAATACCTTTTAAGTGAATGAGGATGATGGTTTTCTTTAAGCTGCTGCATCAGCTGCACAGTTACATTAAGATCTTCATCATGCTCGTTAAAAGAAGCTTGTTAACCGTGATTCATAGATGACTCCCAAACAGCAGGACTGGAACCGTCAGCGGTGGGAATCTAAACAAGATGTGGTCTCGATCTGCTGAATCATCACAACATCTAAACAACTGAATCAGCAGAGAGACTTTACACTGGAAAAGCTCTCAGCCGTTGTCATGATGCTGAGATGGAGACTTTTACTGGAAAAGCTCTCAGCCGCTGTCATGATGCTGAGATGGAGACTTTTACTGGAAAAGCTCTCAGCCGCTGTCATGATGCTGAGATGGAGACTTTTACTGGAAAAGCTCTCAGCCGCTGTCATGATGCTGAGATGGAGACTTTACTGGAAAAGCTCTCAGCCGCTGTCATGATGCTGAGATGGAGACTTTTACTGGAAAAGCTCTCAGCCGCTGTCATGATGCTGAGATGGAGACTTTTACTGGAAAAGCTCTCAGCCGCTGTCATGATGCTGAGATGGAGACTTTTACTGGAAAAGCTCTCAGCCGTTGTCATGATGCTGAGATGGAGACTTTTACTGGAAAAGCTCTCAGCCGCTGTCATGATGCTGAGATGGAGACTTTTACTGGAAAAGCTCTCAGCCGCTGTCATGATGCTGAGATGGAGACTTTACTGGAAAAGCTCTCAGCCGCTGTCATGATGCTGAGATGGAGACTTTTACTGGAAAAGCTCTCAGCCGCTGTCATGATGCTGAGATGGAGACTTTTACTGGAAAAGCTCTCAGCCGCTGTCATGATGCTGAGATGGAGACTTTTACTGGAAAAGCTCTCAGCCGCTGTCATGATGCTGAGATGGAGACTTTTACTGGAAAAGCTCTCAGCCGCTGTCATGATGCTGAGATGGAGACTTTACTGGAAAAGCTCTCAGCCGTTGTCATGATGCTGAGATGGAGACTTTTACTGGAAAAGCTCTCAGCCGCTGTCATGATGCTGAGATGGAGACTTTACTGGAAAAGCTCTCAGCCGCTGTCATGATGCTGAGATGGAGACTTTTACTGGAAAAGCTCTCAGCCGCTGTCATGATGCTGAGATGGAGACTTTTACTGGAAAAGCTCTCAGCCGCTGTCATGATGCTGAGATGGAGACTTTTACTGGAAAAGCTCAGCCGCTGTCATGATGCTGAGATGGAGACTTTTACTGGAAAAGCTCTCAGCCGCTGTCATGATGCTGAGATGGAGACTTTTACTGGAAAAGCTCTCAGCCGTTGTCATGATGCTGAGATGGAGACATTTACTGGAAAAAGCTCTCAGCCGTTGTCATGATGCTGAGATGGAGACTTTACTGGAAAAGCTCTCATGCTGATGCTGACTTTACTGGAGACTGTCATGATGCTGAAAAGCTCTCAGCTCTCAGCCGCTGTCATGATGCTGAGATGGAGACTTTTACTGGAAAAGCTTTCAGCCGTTGTCATGATGATGAGATGGAGACTTTTACTGGAAAAGCTCTCAGCCGCTGTCATGATGCTGAGATGGAGACTTTTACTGGAAAAGCTCTCAGCCGCTGTCATGATGCTGAGATGGAGACTTTTACTGGAAAAGCTCAAAGCCGCTGTCATGATGCTGAGATGGAGACTTTTACTGGAAAAGCTCTCAGCCGTTGTCATGATGCTGAGATGGAGACATTTACTGGAAAAGCTCTCAGCC
Source organism: Gymnocypris eckloni scoliostomus (assembly GCA_027564155.1). Lineage (NCBI taxonomy): Eukaryota > Metazoa > Chordata > Actinopteri > Cypriniformes > Cyprinidae > Gymnocypris > Gymnocypris eckloni. Next base: position 44,703,555 of record CM050412.1, read on the forward strand.
GCTGTCATGATGCTGAGATGGAGACTTTTACTGGAAAAGCTCTCAGCGCTGTCATGATGCTGAGATGGAGACTTTACTGGAAAAGCTCTCAGCCGCTGTCATGATGCTGAGATGGAGACTTTTACTGGAAAAGCTCTCAGCCGCTGTCATGATGCTGAGATGGAGACTTTTACTGGAAAAGCTCTCAGCCGCTGTCATGATGCTGAGATGGAGACTTTTACTGGAAAAGCTCTCAGCCGCTGTCATGATGCTGAGATGGAGACTTTTACTGGAAAAGCTCTCAGCCGCTGTCATGATGCTGAGATGGAGACTTTACTGGAAAAGCTCTCAGCCGCTGTCATGATGCTGAGATGGAGACTTTTACTGGAAAAGCTCTCAGCCGCTGTCATGATGCTGAGATGGAGACTTTTACTGGAAGAGCTTTCAGCCGCTGTCATGATGCTGAGATGGAGACTTTTACTGGAAAAGCTCTCAGCCGCTGTCATGATGCTGAGATGGAGAATTTTACTGGAAAGAACAAGAAGGGCTTCTCCAATTTTTGATTTGTTTGTCATCCGGATCTAGTGTGGCACTCCTTGCACTCTTAAAAATAAAGGTTTCCAATGGGTTGTTTGCAGTGGTTCCACCAAATAAGCATTTGGGTTCCTTAAAGTACCTTTCATGGAACAGTTATTAAAATAACTAGTTCCTGTCCTGGTGTGAAAAACATTTTATCTTGTGCTCTTGACCAAAAATGAAGTAAAATTTGTGAATATTTTTTATATATATCATTTTTTACTTCCCCGGAATAGTACAAAACTAAGCATTTGCTTATCAAATGAAAAAAAACAAAAAAAATCACGGACACAATTTGAAAAGATTAAATAATCATGAAAAAAGTGGTCAAAATGGGAAATTAATTTTGTAGAAATGTTTGGCACTGCACCCAAACTAACAAATCTTACAGGAAGCTTTTTTAAATATATAAACCTCAAATTTGGAACATGATTTTTTAGATCTATGTCTTTAATTTTCTCACAATGTTAGAGTAAAACATGTTTTAGAAAATATGTATTTCGTATAAAATTTGAAAATATTGTTGAGCATTTTTCATAATAATACATTTGAACATCTATAACTTTTTTTAAGTTTAATTTTTTATTGCTTTTTTCACTTCAGCAATAATTTGGCTTCTGTGTCCTCTTTAAAAAATGTATGACAGTTTAAGTTGGAAATGTAAGGTCAATGCTCAAAAAGTGGTTAACAGGTAATAGTTTTTTAAATGATTATAAGTACTGCATGCATTTTATTTAGTACCATAAAATCCCCTGCAAATACAAAATATTAAATAAAAAAACATTATAGAATTAAAATATAGTACATGAATTAAAATATAGTACATTTATTTAATTGAAGTAAAATAAAATCACCACACATAAGGAGCACCAGAGGTTTGATCATTTAAATAACCTTTGTCGACTATAAAGAGCCTTTTGTGCAAAGGAAATATTCCATGAATGTGCTTCATGGAACCATCAATGCCAATAAAGATCCTTTATTTTTAAAAGTGTAGGAAAGAAACATCTCTATCTCAGAGACAGCAATAACGAAGAGGTGCATTTTGCTTGTAAGATTTCCCTCCTGGGAAAAAAGTCTCCAATAACTTCCCATGCGCCTCCTCTAGAGTATCAGAAGAGATCTCAACAACGTCTCAAACTCTGCTCTTAACTTTGTAGCTCTGTGACAAGTATTTGCTTTGATGGGATTTTATCCCTCCATCAACTCCGATTGGCGACGCAGCAGGAAACGATGAAGCGATGGTCAAGTTCAGAAAGCTTTCCCGTCTTTCATGAAGAAGGAGATCCGCCCCAGGAGAGAGTTCACACTCCTCTGTCGGCGCTCACACCGCACTTAAAACGACTCGGAGACATTTCACACGTCTACTGATAAGTGAAGGCCAAGTCACTTCCACTTTATCCCTCCAAACCTGGATTTAGAGTATCTGGAGGGCTTTTAAAATCAACCCATTCTACAGTTTCTCTCATTTAAAACCAGCCTCTCCTATTAAAAACACTAAATACTCACCTCACAGCTCCATATAGGAGACCTCTCCTCTTCTCTGCTCGGCCACTTTACTGTTACATCACTGTCAAATGTTTAAGGACTGGTTAAAATCTCCAGCTGCTGTAGTCCTCCACATTTAAGCTCAATATAGAACTTGAAATATTTGAGCAAAAAAGAGACGGTGCTGTAAAAGAAATGGCAGAATTACACAAAATATTCATCAGAGATTCCATATTTCATTTTCTTTATCATTTTTATTTAGTGACGTTAATTTCTTTATCCGTACAGTATATTTAGTCATTATTAACACACCATTTTTACTCAGAAATTTCACAAACAATTACAAAGAAATGGCGAATAACACATTGGGTTAAACATTACATTTCGAGATGTTTTAAATACTATTTTCTTGTAAAAAAAATATTTCCAATTTCAAAAAATAATATTCAGTGTACTCACCCTCATCTCGTTTCAAACATATATGTATTTTATCTGTGAAACATACAACAAAAGTCCACAATGATCAGTGAATGTCAAGAGATTGTAAAAAATTACAAAAAAGCACAATAAAAGTACCATAACAGTAGTCCATGTGAATGCTATATAACTCAGTGTGAATGATATATGAACAAACCCCACAGTAAAAACCTTCAGGATATAGAGAGGAATAAAACGGCTAAGTCTGGTGTATGTAAGTGCTGCCAGAGTGGAGGAGAAAACTTTTAAAGAAATGTACTGTAATTGAAATCTACAAACACAAATAGATAAAGTGCACTAAAATAAACACATACACATGTTTTTTGGAAGTTTTCTTTCCACTAGTTCTCACAGTTGACCAGTGCATGAGGGAGGTGGGTTCTGGGGGAAGTAGTGTCTTCACTTAAATCATCGAAAATGCAGAGCACGCTTTAAAAACAAACCAATGTAGGAATCGTCCCCAGCTCAACCTGAGTGGTATAAAGTCAGGATTATTCAGAGGTTTTTATCTTCTCACCTGTGGTCCGTATGGAACGAGCACATACCCTCGCTGACAGTAAACACAAAACATCAGGCTCTGGGAGAAATTAGGAGCAACTAGACTAAAACAATACCGGAGGGGAGGAAGTGTGCGTTTACATCCAGCATGCAATGCTCCTGCTGGGAACAGAACACTTCCAGAAGTACAAACGCAGTGAGATACAAATCTGCAGACCGTTCCCACATTTTCTCTGCTGATTTCTTTGAGAAATCTGCACAATGATTTCAACACAGTGTTACAGGTAGTGGGAAAAAGTTGCTTGTGCAATGTCGTTTAAAGGTTTCAACATGGTGCAATGAGTCAAACAGAACAATTAGTCAGGCAAACTATCAAATTACCTGAAATGAAAATGTTATTTGAAAGTTATTAGAGCCCCCATTAAATATATTTGCATTCGGGATCAGTAAAAATATGCAAAACAAGATATTTAACACAACAAATCATGAATAAAATCACTTTATTCATTACTTGCTCATACATTTAGTTGGTTGGTTTTTACCCTCCTGTTGTGTTGGTCAATTTGACCCTAATTAGATTTTTATTTGAAATGGCTTGAAAATGTGATGTATTTCTTCTTAAAATCTTCAAATTCTCTCCTTTAGGAGGATAACTCTGCATGACAATTTGAAATATGTCAAGGCTACTCGGTACATACCCGGTACAACCCGTTTGCACATCCCTGTTCATATTACTATTTATTAAGTCCCAATATACTGTTTTTGCACATCTTATTTGTTGTGCACTTTTTATTCTATTGCACATTTTATTTCTCTTTTTACCTATATATATATGCTCTTGTGTTGTGTTACTTTTATATTATTTTTATTTTTATTCTTTTGCACTGTCCACTGAGTGGACCTGATTTGATTTACATTTCACTTCTGATTATACCCTGTATAATTTATTATGTGACGAATAAAGAAACCTTGTACCTTGAACCTTGGCTGTACAAATGTTGGTGATGTCACTATTGTTGTGGTCATATCCCACTGGTGTTCATGCAATGAAATCAACACTTTAAAAAACATCAAAAATTAAAATAAATAAATACATTTCAAATGTATTTTAGCTTGGCAAAGACTAAAATATGAAATACATGATACATTTTGAAGTTTAGGCTCAAAGTTTACTCAAATTTGAAGGCTTGTCTTCTGAATTATCTGGGGAAGATCGGCTGATATATTGAAGTTTAAAAATGTCTGTGAAAGGATATTTTGGTTGTTAGGTTTTTTGGATCTCAATAACTAGCTACATCATTGAAAATAAGTGAGAGAAACCTATTTTAACTTCACAAGGATCTAAGAAGCAGAAGTAAAAACACCAGGTACATGTACATTAATTACATACTTTTGACCCCAAGTACAAAGCATGGTAGATACCATTTATACATCATTGAAATAAATAAAAAACATCAAGGTAATATTTGTATTTTGTGTCTGATTATTTATTATTAAATTATATTTTAAAAATTATAATTAAATTAATGATAATATTTTTTTATTTATTTTACATTTTACGTCTCTGAGAAGGTACAATAAAGATTTTCCGTGTTTACATGAGTCTTTAGTTTGTTTTGTGGTGTCAATTTTTGTCGAATGAAAACCAATGGTTGGTCTCTCTGACAATAATTGTACCCAGATATTCAGTAGAATAGGAGAGTTAACAAACATTAATACTTTAGTATGAAAGATAAATATAGCTTAGCAAGCACCACTTATAAAACATACAGGTGTACGTGAAAATGTCAGGACTTTGTTTGCCATTTAAACATTCAACAAAAGTTGAAAAATGTGTGTCATTAATATGATCCAATGATAAGACAGACATAAAAGCAATGTTTTACATGCATGCATCATTGTCTCGTTATTAAAAATGGCATTAATAAAACACTTTGTAGTTGATATACTTATAAAATCCTTCACGCAATGCACCAAATTCCCAATAGTCATGACTGAGATCAGTTTTGATTGAAATATTATTGCGCTAAAGTGTTTCCTAACAGCAAAAGTGGCCAGTTATCTCAGTATAAAGTGTCTTTTTGTTCTCGAATGGCTCGATCCTCCTCACATGTCATCCATTATTCAACAGTCGCTGTTTTTCAGAGTCAGACGGCACAAATATAGCCTCGTGTTTGCCGTATTCGTCATCCCAGAGGCTTTAAACACAGTTTATTGTGTTTACTATGATGACATATTTCAATAGATCAATCATAGACACCTCCAGAACTTTCCGCCCAACAAAAGCGACGTTAGAAAGATTTTCCACTTGTCAATACAGTATGGACTGTTTGCTGGCTTAGCGAACTGACATATTGTTCCTTTTAAAGAGGCGGCTCATATTTGGCCTGGTTGAACTCTGCTGATCTAAGCGCGAGCTGCTGAAAGCTGTGCGACAGGCTCTGTGCTTCTCATGTAAAGTCTAATGACGACACGGGCATGTTCTGGGCTTTAGCAGACAGCTGGAGGCGACACAACACGCCTGAAATCATTCACAGGTTTGGTGTTAGAACAGCAGAAACGTTATTTTCCACCTCAAGTGTGTGTGTGTGTGTGTGTGTGTGTGTGTGTCTTCTGAGAATCCTTATTGTTCCCATGTGGGATCTATAAAAGATTTCTCTCCATTGCCCTTCAGCCGGAGATGCATTACTGCACATAATAAAGAACATCAGCTGCATGGTTATAAAAATAGCTGCTCTGAAATGTAAAGTGCTTTGAGATGTTCAGCTTTTGATTGACTGCCAGATGATAAAACCTGAACGGTCTTTTAGATCAACAACCAAAATGAAGACTTTAAATGGTTTGATTGAATTTATACAGGTACCTAAAAAAAAATTAATATGGTGAAAAACAATTTTTTTCTTCAAAAGTGAAGCTTTCATATATTTTAGATTCATTACATGTAAAGTGAAACACTTCAAAGTTTTTATTTTTTATTTTGATGATTAGAGCTTTCAGCTAATTTAAGTCAAAAATCAGTATCTCAAAATATTAGATCAGGAAAAAGAGCTACCAAGCCACTTCTGAAACAGAAACATCGTCAGAAGCATCTTACCTGGGCTACGGAGGAAAAGACTAAACATGTTTTTGTGAGCTGAATTCAAGAGACACTTGGAAACACACTTGTAGCATGTTGTTGAGTCTGTGTAGTTCATGGAGATATAAATGAGTTTCAGTGTTTGGTTTGTTCGGCCCTAAGCGGTGTCTATAATGACGTCACATGAGTTTGGGTTTTCCGAGCAGAGAGAATCTCTTGACCTGTGCTGTCAACCAGGACCTGCAGCTGACGGCGGGCTATATTAACGTTCTGCCCGATGGCTATTTTTACCCCAGTAACAACAGGAACAGCTGAGCAGCTCGAGAACACAGAGGTGAAGGCCAGGCAGAAAAGATCTTTAGATGACATCGTAATCCCGTCGAAGGACAGAGATCCATCATTTGACCAAGTTAAGATGTGTTGATCGTTAACACTATAAATCGGTCGTTTAATTTTACTATCAGTTGATGATACACTAACAAAATAAACACGTTTTGTACATATTCTGTAGAATAAAAATCAAAATGATGTATTAATTATGCATATAAAATGTATATACATAATAAAATGTGACCCTGAAGCACAAAACACGTCATAAGTCGCACAGATATATTTGTAGCAATAGGTCAAAATTATAGATTTTTCTTTTATGACAAAAATCATTAGGATATTAAGTAAAGATCATGTTCCATGACGACACTTTGTACATTTTCTGCTGAAAATATATAAAAACTTAATTTTTGATTAGTAATATGCATTGCTAAGGACTTCATTTGGAAAACTTTAAAGGCAATTTTCGTAATATTTCAAAAAATGTTGCATCCTCAGATTCCAGATTTACAAATAATTGTATTTCAGCCAAATTCTGTCCTATCATAACAAACCATACATCAATGGAATGAGTATTTATTTCAGCTTTCATATGGTGTATAAATCTCAATAGATAAAAAAGACCCTTAAGATTGGTTTTGTCGTCTCTCTCTCACACACACACACACACACACACACACACACACACACACACACACACACACACACACACAGCAATGAAATTACATTTATATTTGTATATTTTAAATACAACATTAAATTAATTATTGTTAAATGTAAGCAACCTACATTTGGAATATATTTTAAAAAATGAATTACTGGTGTAAGAATGATTTCAGTTATTATTATTATTACTACATTTAACAATTTATTGAACATTGGTTCAAAAATATATGCTTGCTTATGCAAATGTTTCCGAAACAAATTCAACCTTTGCATGTAAATTATACCCCAAGGAACTAAGAATTGTTGTACTTTTCTTAGGTATAAAATGAACATTTAAACCACCACAGTATCCCATAATACCCCATCAAACGCATGGGCAAAAAGCACTCACATTTCTTTATGTTTGGTGTGTTTGGGATGAATGGGATATAAAGTGAGGAATCTAATACAGCATCTTCAAAGCCTCGTCACGTAGGTGAGACATCGAGAGACTGACATCACACACTGACGCTTCCCGTAACTCCACATCATACGGCTTTATTAGATGGTAAAACTCTGCAGGAACAGTAAAGCATTCCTGCGGTCTGTGTCCGATTTCAGAGAATTACACCAAATTATGATGCTTCAAATGCCACAAAGCAATAAAGCACTGGAGGATGTGTTTTACAGTCGTTTTACCATGGTAAAGGGATGCAGTTTTACAGCGAGTTAGTGACTGTCTCTCGTGGTTTATATTGCTGTTATAAAATGACAGCATTATGATAAAACACAATGTTAAATCATTACAGTAATAATTGGGATAAAATATTTTTTTCTGTATAATGAAAACGTCTACAGTAATATTACAGTTGCATAACAATGTAGTAACCTGGCACAAAAATGTAAAATCTAGAGGATAATAAAGATGATAAACATAAATCTGTTGTCTCATGTTTAAAATTATATTAAACATAAAATATTACATTACATTTAGTTTTTGCAATTAAATTACTTTGTGATGTACAAAAATACAATTTTAGATATAAATGTAATTAATTGGCAATTAAATTACATTAACAAACGTATCATATTGTATACATATTATATAATATACAATAGTAATTTATTTTCAGCAACTAAGCAATTAAATGAATTAATTAATACGAATTGATATAATGAAAATGAATTAGAACTAATATTAAGATTATATTTATATCGAATAGTTAATATTTGTATACAAATGGACTTAATTGTCAAGAATTAATATCATATTTAATACATAATAGTATTTATTTAGGCTACGATGTGATTAATGTGTGGAGAAAGATAGATAAACACACAAACACAATTTATATTAAAGTGACATTACATATGTATACATAAGTGCATTTATAGTTACAAACACACAGATAAATTAATATTATAAAAGTCATATTTTAAAATAAAGTAATGTGATATTAATTCTTGGAAAATTTAACTTTGTTTGTAATTAACGGTGTAGAATTTTTTTATCAAATGTAACAATTTGCTGAACTTTGGTGCTTTTTATTTTAAAAATTAAACTAAATAAATTATACAAATAAAAACCACCCTTTACATGTGGAGAAATCACTATAAATGCACAACCGCTTGAGGCTTGTTGTTTTTTAACAATAAAAAAGTAAAAAACATGGCTCAACCAATCAGATTTTACAGTCAGAACTGTTTGTTTAATAAGAAAGATTGTCCTACGCTAGTCCAGATCTATAATTCATTACACTTTTTGTTCTGTACACACGATCAGATCAGAGTTCATCGCAGTAATTACCGCGCAATTAGTTCAAGTTCATCTGCTAGCATAACAATCAGCGCTCTCTAATAACTGGTTTCTGCTGTGATTAGTACGATCAGAACGCCTCGTGGAATGTGACTGATGTGTGTTCACAGTTCTTTAGCGTCATGCTAGCAGCTGAGGGAAGTGTGACATCTCTGTCCGGGACAGAAGACGCGGATTAGGCTCTCAGCTAGCGTCTTTGTTTTAGAGATTAGCTCTCTGACCTCGAAATGCTAAAGTGCGTCGCGCCGCACGATCACGGTCAAGTCAGCAGACGCGCCTCTAAAGGTTAGTCCTTTAGCTCCAGCGCTCATTAAAGGGACACACATGACCTCTTCAGCCAACACTGGAGTCATGTGCGCTGTTCAGATGCTCAGAAGTCGTGACTACGATGTAATGTGTGCTAATGTGATTTTGGTTGGAAAAATCTACCAAGTCATATATATACTTGAATGACGAAATAAAATCTCCAAAACTGCTTGCCACACTCACATTTAAAGTACATGTTTCTCACTCTGTTTTAATGTGCATTTTGAAATACTGCATCAGAAACGAATGATGGAAATGGCTAACATCAAATACAATCTAATAAACCCTTAATTTGCAAAAAAAAATATTCTCGCTTTAGGTGGTTTTTGATTTGTGTGAAAATGGTTTATGCGAATAATGGAAGATGAAAATGCATTTGCCGAATAAATTCCTCCATGCACAACAAAACAGTAATGTGAGTTTGCGCTGTGAGACGGTAAAACCTGACTAACCAGCGGTCAGCGGATATTATTCACAGCATCTGAAATATTGTTATGGTCATTCTGAAATGCCCGAGCAAAGTCTGCCATTAAAGTATTTATGTATAATTGCCTCCGGTCTGCGTTCCCAAACAGCAAGCATCCCCTGAAAGCAATAACCGCATTTATTTTGTTTCGTGGTGCAAGTAATTTATTATAGCCTATGTGATAATGATTATAATCAGTGGCTTCTCCTAGTTTTCTAAGTGATTTATAGTGAAAATTTTCAGGAAGTTACTTTTGTTTCGGGGTAAACGTCGGGGTCCCCGGCCCTCGGGAGAGGGGGATGGGGGGGGTACTGTCACAGAACAGCCAGGTCTCCACTCCAGCCAATCACAGCACACTCACTAATCACACACACCTGCAACTCATCTGCACATTCATCAAGCTGACTTCAAAAGCACACACATCACCTCCAGAGTCCGGTCTCGTTTATGCGTAAAGGACTCATACTTTGCTCCTACATACACTCCAAGTATATTCTCCAAGTGTTATTCCTGTACTTACCTCCTGTGTTTCTCCAGCGTGTGCTCCCCATCCTCGTCCTCTATCATCTCTGAAACAAACCTGCAAGTATCAAGTGTGTGTGCTCCTCCATTCATCCATCCCATCCACGATCTCCTGGTCCTGTAAGACAGAGACTGTTCACCATCCTCATCAGTTCATTAAGTATTCCTTGCTCAGCTTACTCACCCGCTTCTCTACGGCCTTCTCATTGTCAGTAAACATCCTGTTAATCGCCATCTCTGTGTGCCGTGTATTATCTATTATATCTCTAAATCTGGTTATTTTATGTGTTTTTTTCCTGTTGTATTTGTCTGTTTGTAATTTCTTCTTTTTTTTATATATTACAGACTTTTCTAAACTCACTGTTTGACTAAGAAACTGCTCTGAAAGAATAGGTTATGGGGTCCGGGAGCATTTTAGGGCCCTGACATGTTATGATTATGGCCTCCAGAAGTCTAGGATAGGCGCTGGGTAAGTGAACAGTCTTTGCTTCTCTAAAAGTCTATCATCCACTTTATTTTTAAAGCAAAGTAAGATGTTTTCTGTGAATGTGTGAGACTTTCGATTCATTAGCTGCTACAGGTAAATGACTTGAAGAATAACTAAACAGCAGCAAATGATAAAACTATTAGCGCTATGAAACAGTGTTTATAATTATGACAACACAATAAAATAATATAAGGAATACAATTTGGCAACATAGCGAGCTGTTTTGTACAGCTACAAACACTGGAAGTGCTGCAGTTATGTTAAAAATAAGTTGGTATTTTGACTCATTTCTCTTTCGTTTAGCTCTCTCTGTTTCTCTCTCAGTCAAGCTGACTTTCCTTTCCCTCTGTTTTGACTCTAAATAGCTAAAAGTCTATCTATATATAACAGATGACAATCCGTCTCTCCGTGGTTTTGGTTCACATAGTTGTCCGACAGAAATAGACTCGAACGCTCAGATGAATATGCAAAACAGTTCTTCATTTCTGAACTCATCTTATAATAAAATGAACGTGCTGTAATTTAAGGATGCGTTTCTATAATATTACAGGAGAGGTTCAGAAATACACTCATCAGACACTTCATCGTAATTATAGCTTAATGAATGTGACGAGAAAAGTTAGTTATAAACAGTGCTGGGCAAACCGCTTACATATTGTAGTCCATTACTGATGCCAAATTACATGACAGCAATTCGTTTGTAATTTAATATTTTGGATTACACCTATTCTGCATTGTATTGACTACTTTTTGATTACTATTAGATTAGTTTTGACATAACTCAATTCATCATTAAGTGTATTAAACATTACAGTATGCCAGGTTTTTCCAAACTGGGGTTTGTGAGTGGATGCAATGCAAATAATAACTTAAATCATTACAAATATTGAATTAAACTAACTCATTTTAAAACAGAAGCAATACAAATAAAATTCTTGAAATTGGAATCTTTACATTTTATGGAAGAAAAATTTTTGTGTGATTCAAATAATTAACTACCATTGTGTGAATAATATACAATCATGTAATATTTAAAAAAGTATCAGTAATCTGATTACACGCATTTTAAAGTGTAATATCTAATTACAAGCATATCATTTTTGGAGTGATTACATAACCCAGATTACATGTGTTCAGTTACTACCCAGCACTGCTTAGAAATACCTAAAGTTAACTATTACTCAAGAAGAGATTGACACACTTATTAAACATATTCATAATTCATCAAATGCAATACAAATACATTCTGATGCCTGTGGTTTCCTTTGAAAATGATCACTTCCTAGATAGTGTTATTAACTGGCCTTTGTCAGCAAAACAAATAAAACTAATAAAAATACTACACAAAATAAAGTACCGAAAGTGATCCTGATGATATTAATGACACGGGTGGAAGGGGGACCCTATAAACGAATTCTAAATTAAAGTTAAAAGAGATATATAAAATCATTTCCGTTCATTTTAAATCGTGAGAACCAAAAAAATGACAATTCTGCCATAATTTACTCCACCTTATGTCATTCTGTATGCATTTCTTTCTTCTGCATTGTATAAACGCACAAACTACATTTTGAACATTGCGTACTGTAGACAGGAAGTGTTTAAAGTTTGCCGTGTCTCTGATCAGCAGTCATTAAACACGTCTGCAGCGAAGCTTCATGCAAATACAAATCAGTAAATATTTCACATGTTCATATTTTAAGGATCTTGTTAAATCTGTGACTTGCATGAACACCCCTAAATGTCCCAATAATGCTAATATAAGTGTGTATGAGTATGATGCTTTTATCTTTCTCAGTCAATGGTTATGTTCATGCATCAGATATTTAAGCCTGAAGTACAGCTGTTGTTTGGGGCTTTAGGTGATGGGTGATTTCACAGGTCAGGTCAGAGGGCTGTGTTTCCTCAGCGGGGAACCCTACCTGCCCCGCTGAACCTGCCCCGGGGCAACAATAGTCAGCCATGCGTTTGCATGTACATGCCTACCGACCTATACAAATTCTTTTTGGGAAATAATATTTTTATCAGAAGTAGCATTTTGCTTGACCAGCATGCTTTCGTATCATTGGTTGCATCAGCAACATGATTTAATTAATATTCATAAGCCAAATGTATATGTACTTACGTGTTTGTCTGTGCGTTTATCAATTCAGAGCATGAATCTAAAGCTGAATTCTGCTGCTGTGTGGCCTCAGGCAGACATACACATGTTTTCCTCCATGACAGAACATGTAACTTCAATCTGCACTGCAATCGGGACAAACAAGAGGAAGACAATGTGAGACAGAATCAAGCACTCACATCACTGCTCCTCCATTAAAACTGCTGCATCTATTACACAAGTTGAGTTTGTTTCTAAGTGCTCCATGAAATCATATGAGTTACTGATAATACCAGTGGTGAGCCATTCAAATGCAAAGGCATATGATTATGTAATTATACAATAGCATGGTAGTGCCATGTATTTTGGACTTGTACTATGGTAATACCACTATATTCTTTAAAGTACCTATAAGAGTAATATGAAAACACTGCATTTTGTGAAACTATACTATGGTAATCATAACAATACCACTGTATTTCTGTGCTTACTGGACGTACACCATAGTGCTCTTTGGAGTACCATGCAATATCTTGATATATAAATATGGTAGTCATTTACCATAGTGCTGAATATCAAAAATTTAAATGGATAATAAAATAAACAAAACATGAAAAATGTATTTGAATTAAAATCAAATCCAACCCACCCAATTGGGTGATCATGATCCTGGCAGCAATGAGATGCAATGCAAAGAAATTGATTCAAATGAATTGGCGACATTATACAGTGAATCCCAGGACTGATTAATCAGTCCAGTATTCCAGAGAACTGTTCTAATCATGGCTTCACTGCATTAGACTGAATCATAATCACCTCCAGACTGTGGAGCATCCATCAGGAGATGGTTACAGTAAGTGGAAGAGTCCAGGGGTTCGGCCTCACGCTGCTATAGGGAATCTCACACCTCCTATAGAGGCGTCTGGACCAGAGCAGCGTGAGGCCGAGAGATCATGTGACTGATGCTAGAGATCATGTGGCGGGAGTCTACTTAAGTTAACTCAGAGACAGGCTGCATGATCTGAAGCTAACATAACGTCTTACTCTTCCAGCTAACATTCTCAGAGTGTTCTGGCAAGGTTCTCTCAAAGTCATGAACAAATTATCCATTATCAATATTCTTAACATTAAAAGGACAGTTCGCCTGGAAATGAAAATTCTGTCATAATTTACTCTCAAAGGAGATATTTTGAACAATGTTGGTAATCAAATAGATAACGGTAAAACATTATATGGAAGTCAATGGATGCCATCAAGTGTTTGGTTACCAACATTATTCAAAATGTCTTATTTTGCAAGCAAATGATGAGGAATGAAACTCATACAGGTTTAGATTAACTTGAGTCGGAGTAAATGATGACAGCATTTTCACTTTTGTTTTTTTCCTGAAATATGTTGTTGAACATTTGGTGAACATTTTTTTTAAATGTTACTAGTTTCAGAATGTGTACAGGTCATTCAACAGTAACATTCCCATAATGTATCAAAATGATCAAACAGAATGTTCCCTTAACATTCGCCAAGAAATATGTTTTATTAAAATAATATAATGGACATTTTGAACATTTACAGAATATTCAGAAATAACATTTTCATAACTTTATAGGTTATGAATATTCATAACTTTATTCATAATAGTATTCAACCCTTCTGATTGAGATTTAAATGACAGTTAATTTAGGTTTGTCAGGATCAGGACCTGGTTCAAGTAGATTACTTCAATTTATGTATATGTTTTTGTGTCTGAAACAGAACTTGAGCACTAATCTTATATACTTCATCCTCAACACCACTCACTGCATCGGTCCAGAAGCTTGAAGGTCAACGTTGTTTCCAGGTGGATTCTGGGAGGTTCAGTGTCATTGAACCTAATTTATTTCTGCACTTGGAGGTATGGATTTTGCCAAAATGTGTATGCAAAAACATACTGTGCTGGAAATGTTTATTCTTGCATATTGTATATGGTTCAACATGCTGTTTTAGTTAGTTCATCCTGGATAAGAAGCGGTTATTGCATCAATTTAATTATATTTTGTGAGGAAATGTAATTTGTTGCATTAGAAGTGGTAGGTCAAGGTGACCTCAAACAGTATCCTCGGGCTGTATATTACACATATGACAGATGTTGTAGATTATCTGGGTTTTCTGTGCAAGCAAACAATAGTAATATCCAAATCATGAATAATGCTGAACACAAACATAATCTCATGTTTGGAGGTGCTGGCACCTTGTGGTAGAGAGGAATTATCACAAAAGCACAGCATTTTTGGAGATAGTTCAATTAAAAGTATAATTTTGTAATCATGTACTCACCTTCATGTCCATATATTTGGGAAAAACTTCTTAGTGTTTATTTTTGGTACATGCAAAGAATAGGGTCCAGTGTTTGGTTCCTAACATTCTTCAAATAATCTCCTTTTGTATTCTGTAGAAAAGAAAAATAGTTTTTTAAATAGTTACAGGCTTGTAACATCATGATGAGGTTAATTACTGAACACAACAGCTCTTAAACTTAAATATACATACATGTACATTCAATCAGAAGAGATAAAGATGAGAACAAAAACTTCACATTTAAATTGATACATTTTTGGCATGTTTTAGGGATTTTGGAAGGAAAAGCCCACAAATCAAGGTTCAACAAGAACATTGTTATTATATGCTTGAGGAGTAACAGAAACTTTACACAAGATGAACAGCATGTTACTTTGACAACCTGCGAATGATGCACTGGAGACGTCTTTACACTGGAAAGATGATGTTGGGATTGAAGTAGAAGTGGTTTGGTGGACATTTACCTGCTCACATTCACTCAGAACATGTCTGGTGACGGCACATCAGCACCAGATCATCTGGAGTACAAGAACCACAGGAAAGTTTAACACAGGGTTGCCAGGTCCCAGAAAGATTCCAAAAACTCACCAAAAAGGAATACACTCAAGCCCATTTTTTCAAAACAAGGCAATGTGTGCACATCTAACCTGATTGAAGGTGCTGCCGTCATCACATAACAACTGAAATGTGATTGGTTCAACATATCACATAACAACTGAAATGTGATGCTCAACTACCAGTTGAGCTTTATATCTGAAAGCATTCTCAACGCAAGATCATGGGATTTAGGAAAAGCAAAAATATCATCAATGATTTAGGAAAAATGTAAAATGTAATGTGAAGTAAGTCTGCTAAATGCATAAAACAAAAGTCTGGTCTGCATAAATGTAAATGTAATGGCCCTGATACGTCACATCTATGATAAATTTTGTTCTGTAATTGAGTTACAGTTCTACTGAAAAACAAAGAGTGTACTTTCAAGTGAAAGTGAAACAACAAATACATGGGGAGCGTGAAATATATATAAAAAAGTTTGGTTTTGGTGTAGTACCATGAAAAAACTTTTATTTACATCAAACATGTCATATATGAGTGTTTTATACAGGCACAGCAAAAACAGCCCTTGAGAAGCAGAAATAAAACATTTTAAATAATAAAAACTACTTTGTAAGCTTAAAAAACGACTTAATGTAAAAGTCTAAAGTGAACAGCATTGTATAAATGCACTGCTAAATGAACATTATAGAAATATCAAAGTAGTATGGATACTGTTGTCCATTCAGCGTCTTTAGAAAATCACTTAAGACATCGTGAAGTAATGCTCCTCTTTGTCTTAGATCTGCGTCGCTATACTATAGCGGCTATATTCCAGACTCCTTTATAAGCATTCAGTTTGACCACTTTTAACAGCTTTCTTTAACATACGTGGTTTCCTAAAGATTGATGGATTTAAATCTAAAAGAGTGAAAAAGAGTCTCTACAAAAACATTGCTTTGTATTTGTTTTACTGCCGATTTTATTTCAAAGACATCTAGTTTTTGATCATTTCCTCAAACAATTTAATTTCTCTTTATATTTAGAACTTGATGAATGCGAACCAGAAGAACTGCTCAGAGACTTAGTAAATTAGTTGAAATACAAACAACTGTGAACAATCTACAGTGATGTGTTTATACCGAACACAAGTGCAGCAATGTATCAAAACTACATGCATTACGACTCTGGTCGTGACATAATATTAGAGCAGAAGCTCTACCGGCTGATGTTGCAGATTATATTTGGGAAAACCAATGTAGTCGATATTCTTCAAATCACAACCTCGATGTCACAAGCAATCCTCTGGATTCTGGTGTTCAGCCTTTCAAAAGTATTGAGGCGTTTTCTTCTTCTGGTCCATATTCTGATTGTCTTTATACTTGAGTTTTGGATGGATTTGCTCATGATGCTCTCGTGTTGCCCATTTGATGCTCCTGGCAGAACAGGAGGCCACACACATTGCAGCTGTATGTCTCCTCTTTATCGTGGACGAGCTGGTGGCGTTTCAGGTTGTGGCGGGTGGTAAAGGCCCATTCACAGCAGTCGCAGGTATACGGCCGAGCAGCTGTATGAATGCGCTGGTGCTCCGTGTGATGCGGTGATGGCCAAAGCGCTTGTCGCAGAGCTCACAGGGAACGGGCGATCACAGTCGTGGTACTGCATGTGTTTGTTCAGCCGAGCGAACGAGAAAGTGCTGTTGCTACAAATGCTGCAGGTGTACCTTGAACCTTATGCATCTTGTCCACAGTTTCAAAGCTCAATTTGGGCACCTCAGGATCCTCCATGTCACTCACACTTGCAGACAGAATGACTGGCATTCGTGTGGAGAAAAACTGCAACATTATTTATATAGGCATATATGCATCTACTTAAACTTGAAATACTTCATGTGTGTGTATTTTAGACAGACAGATATTTGATCAAATTATTAAACAATCTAAAAATACATATCTGGAACATTGGGATCAAGAAACTAAAACACTAAGTAAATTACAATTCTATCGAACTCTAAAATCAAATTATGAATTGGAAGACTATCTCCAGAGTGTCAGAGACACAAAGCAGAGACGGATCCTGAACAAGTCTCAGTGAGCACAGACTAGCCATCGAGACCGGCAGACACAGAAAGAGTTACCCAGGCGGGAGGAGAATGGCTGTTTCCAGGATCTGGAGATCTCATGATGCAGATCACTGAAAAACGGTAGCTTCCTCTGTGTAGAGCCGCTAATGAACCGCTCGTCGAGTTTCGAAGATTGCGACTCGCGGGCTCATCGGGCCAATCGATTGAGAGCTTATCGGTGGCGCGCAAAAACACGTCCACGAGCTCAGAGTAGGCCGTGGAAGGACGCACTACCTGGCCGCTAGGCGGGATAGCATCGGCTAAAGCAGGCCCGAAATCCTCGGAGTCGGATGCTGCTGTAAATAATACATCATCTAGCCCAAAAGAAAAGGCGTCACGTGCCTCCGGGCTAGGATATAAATATTCATGCACGAATTCAACTGGAGAATTCGCACGCACATGCTCAGGTGAGAGCGAGAGAAAGTGCGAGACCCGTCTGCTTGCTCTCCATCGCCTCGAGCTCAACATCCGAGCCCCAGGCCGTGGATTCACGTAAGGCCGCAGAGGCCTCCGGAGCATGGCGGGGAAAAACGGATGACTCCCTTTCAAAAACCCCAAGCCTAGAGCGGAGGGTTTTGAGACGGGGGTTCTCACAAAATGTACATTTTGAGATGCCGAAAGCAGCCTCACGTGCATGCGGAAAAACCCATACATTTTACACACTTACTGTGAGGGCGATGAAGCGAGAACACGGAGGCTGACAGCGACGATATTCCATTGCACTTCTCCGCAAGGAGAACGGAGTTCCACTGCTGCAGTCGCCGAAGTGCATAGAAGAAATATCCTTAATAACGATCGAAATCAGGCCAGAAAAATCGCAACAGAAGGGCTAATATGGCCGCTTTGTGAAGGCAGAGAAATCTGAGGAGCAGATGGCGTGTTCGCCAGTATAAGACGACATGAGAACGTCGAGGGCAACATCCGCGCCATCAACCAATTAAATTATGTGATTAATACGAGTTTCAGACAATCGGCACACCCAGGGGCATTCCCAAAGCATCTTAGCTTACGCAGCATTGAGTGAACCTATGAAAGAGAACTCAATCAGATCATATTTATTCAGACTGAAACAGATCTGCACATGTTCCAATGTATGATTTTACAGTACGTTGATTTTAATTTATTAAACAAGTTTGGTGTTGTTTTGGTTCTCTGAATATAAAATCATTTCCTGAAGTAAAACAAGTTGTAAACTGAGGAAGATGTTGGAATCCAATCAATTAATCAATTTGAGAAGTTCAGTTGAAGTCGGCAGAAAGAAAAGAAAAACTGCAAAGACAAATGAACAATCATTCAGGTAAAAGAATACGATAATTTTTATCCTGTACAAACCTCTAGCTGACAGATTTCTGTGATAAATCAATCAATATCCAGCATGGACACAGACATGCATTATCTTTTAATTTAGTAATGCTGGTTTCTTAATTGTGAGCACTGTGTGTGAACTCCTTTCAAAAGTGAGCTGCTGCAGCTTCGTTTCGTTTCCAGCTGATCTTAATCTACCACCACCTACTGTTAGTATGGAGCAGAAACACTCTTCATCTCTGGAGGGTCTTGTTTTCTGCCCCTCCAGTATCCACACTGTGAACCCCACACCGTCTAGAGCAGTGATGGGAAAACTTGGCCCTACCAGGCCACTTTCCTGCAGAGATATGATCCAACCCTGATAAAACTCACCTGCTTGTAGCCTTCTAGCAGTCTTGAAGACGTCGATTAACTGATTCAGGTGAGTTTGATTAGAGTTGGAGCTAAACTCTGACGGAAAGTTGCCTGGAAGGGCCGAATATGCCCACCCCTGTTCTAGAGTGAAGAAAGAGCACTACACACTATATTCTAAGCGTATATATTCGACATGTTTAAACAAATGTTTTATCCTCCTGTGACCGATTTATTTTGTGATTTTACTGGTGGGTCTACTTCTGTGCTGCTCTGAGATGCATTGTTAAATATAATTTCATATTCAATAATTTAAACTAATAAATCTTTTACCTGCTTAGTGCAAAATTTGGGTTTTGCTCATTTATATTGTTGTGACATGAAAGTGGAACAAAATCAATACTTACATCACCGCTCTATAAACCAACCATGATAGCACACGTACATCAGAGCTGTCTATTTGACATCTGCAAGATGTATTTTTTTTGAGTGTTCTCATCTGCAATGTCTATTGGACGCTTCCTATCAGGTGTTTACAGATGTACACACATATGTACAATGTCGAATAGGAAATAACAAGATTCTGTGTGCGATAATGTGAACATTTAACACCCTGCTGCAAAACATAAATAAATAAAATAAAGTAGAATTTGTAATGGATTTACTGGTTATAATGGGAATTGTACTGCTTTTAATGGAAACTACAATGGTGCATATTGGTCTCTACTGGATGCCTTAACAGGCTAAATGGAAGTCCTCTCATTTTCAATTTTTTAAATCTAGGATAAGACGTCTGAATTTGAATACGACTAAGATGAAAGTCAAAATAAAATGCTACATTTCCATAGAATTGTGCGTTACTTTGTAAAGAAATTACTGAAGACATTTTATTTCCCATCTCCAGCTGTTAACATGGAATTACATGTAAAATGGTGTGATTCTTTATATAACAGGAGCTGAAATACTAGATTGCTTGTGAATAAAAATAAATGAACTTGCCCATTATGCAAATACACAGTAGAGAATGACTTCAGTTCATGACCATCTGCTCACAAACTGTAGTACAGAGACAAAATATGCATGAGGATATTTATTGTTGACTTGTATGTTAACAGTAAGTAAACAGAGCATTAGAAGGCTTTACACTGATAGGGATCGTTTAACTCTGGTTTGACCACAATATCAGCGAATCCATGCACTTGAGTGAGCAGACGGCAGTCCATCGATGCCAGGAGCTTCTGAGAGCCAGAGACGGTAGGAACAAACTTCTCCATCAGTGTAACCGTCTCAAGCTTCTGCACATCACTGACAGACAGAACCAGAATATACACTTACCACTCTTTAAACACATTTTATCATATTTAATGTAGTACTGTCTAATGTAGTATGTATACATCTGTTTTAACATTAAACACATCATCTCAGCTGAAATGCAAATGCTGTTAAACACTGAAAGTCTTACCCATGTTCGATCTTTCGGACGCTCTGCATTCCCAGTCCCTCTATACGGAACAAAACGTTCTTCAATACTTGTGAAAGCGGGTTCTGGAACGTGATCTTGACCGTCAACTCTTTACCCACCACAGCATCCTCTAGAGGCTGAAACAGTACAAACACAATCAATGGATGTAGAATGAAACGAGAACGAGATTTGAGAGCTAGAACAGAGGGAATGAACTTAGATTTAGTCTGTTCCTCAAAAAAAAAAAAAAAAAAATCTCTGAAATTAAATCACGATTAATCCCACCAAACATTTAAGTTTTTAATTGCAAACATTTGTTTAATTAGTTTATATTGCAATAACTTCACATTCAATCTTCAAATTAATGTAGAAACAAAGACAGTATTTTTTACATTTGTTTAATGTAATCTTTTATGGCTGACGAGGCAAATATCATCGATGCCTATACTACTGATGTCTCTAGGAAATTGCTCTTTTTTTCCTAATATTTAAACAATCGGTGCGTTCCAAACGGGATATAAATCGCCCTCCGAAGGGCACTTCGGGGTGAAAACAATCATGGCCGGCATATTGAAGTGCCGTTCCAAACCGAAGTGTTTAGCGTTAGCTACTTCAAAAGGCCCCTTTCAGAATGAAGGATTTTGAAGGGTAAAACTGATGGACACTTCAGGCCCCGTGATCCTTTGCACGGTGAAAGCGCCTCTATAAATTACGCAGAAAGGCACTTCAAGCAACAGTTGTTTGTTCCCCTACATCCGCCGAAGCACTCACTCCGGTATAGGCAACGTCAGTCCTGGAGTGCTGCTGTCCTGTAGAGTTTAGCTCCAACCTAATTAAACACCTGAACAAGCCAATCAGGTACTGACAAAAATATGTATAGCCTGAACTCCAAACTCTGCAGGACCTTCGGTACTCCAGGACCAACGTTGCCTATGCCTGGACTATAGCCATTTAACAAAGTATAATTGAGAGCTATCAATTTTAACATTTATTAGACTTTAAAAAATACCAATGTATTCAAGTGAATTTAAAACAATCTTTACAAACCCATTAAATATAATATTTACCTGTGCCCTTCAGCATGTAGGAAATATACAGAAGTTGAATAAGTTAAACACTACTCTAAATTAAATATAGATGAATCCTTAAAGCTACAAAAGTCATTGATTTCCTCTTTTGTTCTTTGATTAACAGACGTCACAGCCACTGGGTTATTTGGCTGCTATTACTTTAAGAGCTGCCGCTGCTAAACATGATGCAGATCTGACACGCATGCTTGTAGTTTTATTCGTGCTTTAATATGAAATTATACAGGCTACAGCGCACGCCTCCGTATGTGCGCATGCAATTGCAGAGCATGTGCTAGGAGCACCGTATAACGGCTGACGGGAAGATTTATTTTCATTGTGCTCAAATAATTTGTCAGGCCACGTCAGTTCAATTATGTTCTACTGAAGCCGATCATAACCTGTAGATTTTCCACGCTTGTTTGATTCGCGCCTGACACTCGGCGAAGTGGTGTGCGCATCTGAAAAGTCTCGTTTGATGTAAAGACATTAAATAAACGCAAGTCTTCAAACAAAAAACTAAAAAAAAAGTCCAAAAGCAGCAGTCGTGAATGGGGTGGCCATCCCTTAAATATTTTTAACTCCAAACTAGAAAAAAAAAAAATCTCCTGCGTTAATTTTGACAGCACTAGTAATGATACATAAATCAAGACTATGGTCTCATTGACATACAGTGATGATGAGGTCTGGCGTGCGCAGTCTGAAGTTGAACTGTGTGGCCAGAATCTGTTTGGTCTGATCGACCCGACCGGTGACCGAGAGCATCAGAGCGCCCTGGTCCACCAGATGGTTCATGTACTCCTTATACTGCAGAGTCCAAGGAATAGTCTTGGCTGAAGGGAGACAAAGGAACATGCCATTAATGACAATTGCACCTAAAGTTAATAGTACATGTTATGACTAAGGTACTATACACCTTTTGGCTAAGGAAGGCACAAAGATGGCCTTTTAAGAGACTAGGTTCAATTTGTAGATGAAATTGAAAACAACTCCAAGCAGGTCTCGTCATGATTCAGACATTGTGGGGCACAATAACCAGAGAAAGGTCTCGGCTGGGCCAGTTTAATCAGACTCCACTCACTCTCTCGCGGTTTAAGGTCAACAGGAATCCGGTCCATCTTCACGGTGGCTTTCATCACTCCAGTGTAGTACATGACCATCGCCTCATACAGCAGACTGGCCTTGCGCCGCTTTGAGCTTGTGTTCTTCAGGACGATGGAGAGTTTGGCATCTCCACCGATACGTGGTCCTGTCCCGTCCATGACGATCTCAATACTCACGTCGTTCTCTGTGGGCGACGGATACAAAGTCGGCCTGGAGCCGAAACGAACGGCTGTTTCCACAGCTATGCGCTCCTCCTCTGAACCTGATGGACAAGAACAGACAGTAAAGAGGAGTGTGAGTTACTATATTTTATTGTGTTAAAGGACAAAATCAAACCTTCACCCTAGCCGTTTTGGGTTCATCCATTTCTCCCATTTGCTCTTTTTACATTGACTATCATAAGGGTCATCAAACTTGGTCCTGGAGGGCCGGTGTCCTGCAGAGTTAAGCTCCAACTTTCCTCAACACAAGTTTTAAGTATACATAGTAAGACCTTGATTAGTTGCTTCAGGTGTTTGATTGGGGGTGGAGCTAAACTCTGCAAGACAAGGCCCTCCAGGACTGAACTCTATTCTAAACAACCATTTCTCATATTTATGACAATAAATTTAACATTCACTTCAATGGGATGAGAACTAGATTGACCGATTTCCTTTTTACCAAGGTTCAAGGTTCTTTATTATTCGTCACATACACAATCATACAGGGTATAATCAGTAGTGAAATGTAAGTAGACAGGGGAAGAAAAATACAGCATAACATGAGGAAGGTGAGGAGAAAAAAAATAACCCCCAGACTATGCTCCTTGGGGAGTACAGTGTGAGAACACCTCAGCACAAAAGCACATACACCATAAACACACGACATATCCACAGGGGAAGTAATCCAGCTCCGGCAAGCAGCCATCCGGTCCCGCAGCCATTCCCGGCGCCAGTCACAGACCCGCTTGTCAGGCTGGCGGTTCAAAGCGATGGAGGGGAGGTGAGTGCGTGCATATATATATATATGCGTGTAATCAGCAGGTGTCTGTAGAATGGGGGAGGAACGCAAGAGCGTCTCACTGCAGTGCTCTTCCCAGGGTTGATTTTCCAGCAGCAGCCTTGTCCGAGGCCAGTGCTGTTACATGGGAGCCAAAAAAGATAAGATTGCGATTGTTTAGTCTTGGGGCGAGTAACCGCATTCCAATTCCACGGCTACTCTCTTTGTCCATTCTGGTCTCCAATACCATCAATTTTCCTTTGCAAAGCCGTGAGCTTCTCCATGATAGAATCCATATTACGGTTAATAGTCTCAATGCTGACCGCTCTTCCCACTGCTTCAATCATGACGGGCAGCCTTGTGGGGCTTTGGACAGCTGTTCCCATTTTCTGAATTGTTCGATAACCCAGGGCAACGCCTAATCCAATCAGCAGAAGACCTGTTATCATGGCTCCGAATAGGTAGATATCTTCAATGTCCTCCACGGAAAGAGCCGCCACCTCTCCCACGCGTCCATCGTGTAGCCAGCTGCGAACGTCCCGTCAGGCAGGTTCCCCAGAACCCAGGCTTCTCGTCGAGAAGATGGTGTCAATTACGTTGAGACCAGTTGATCAAATCCATAATCTTTCAGTTTGGAGAGCAGTGCGGAGAGAGTCTCTCAATAGATGAGACGAGACAAGAGAGCAAGCAGGGAAAATAAGGGCGAGGACGGGGAGTGAAAAATGTAACCGCCTCCATTGAGTGCCAAAGAAGAATTACCGTTACCAAATGAATTGCAGTGGTCAAACTATTTAACGTAATCGTGAATTAAGCTACACAGTAGATCGTAATTTACAATGTTCCCATCTAACATGCATTTTGAGCACCCTACACAGTGTTCATTTCTCCCTACTCCCTGAACAAGGAAAATCCACTGAAGTTTATATCACTTCAGAACATTCATTCACGGATATATAGCGCTTTTTCCGATACAATCGTTGCAAAGCACCTTTACAGGAAATTAAGTCTCTACAATAGATTTATATATTGTAGAAACTTAATTTAACTTATGACAAAATTTGGTTAATTCTGTATACTGTCCGAGGGGGTTGGTATCATCTCTTCTCAGGTGTTCGGTCATCTCGGATCATTTAAGGGTTGGATCCAGATTGAAGCTTGTAACTTCTAGTTACCACGGGATGTTAATGATTTGAACATAACCGTTGATGTAGCCTATTGTAGTAATGTAATGTGGTCTCTGGTATTCTGCTCTTTGAGTGTATGTGCGATCAGTGGGCGTGGCTTTGGATGGCGATTTCCAGGGAGGGAGGGGCTTTCGCTTTCAGTGCTATCAGGCTAAAGTTAGCATTCTCCGAGATCTCCTTTTGCACCTTTAATAATTTATTTTCAAACATTGTTACATTTCAATCTGGACTACAACATGCCGTAGATATAGCTTGAAAGTCTTTTGATTCTTTGTTCGGTCACACTTGGGCTTCATTAGATAACATACCGCCAATGAAAAATTCATTAATCTTAGGTATTCCAATATTTAACATTGTTAAAATCAAAAGTTACAACTGTGATATTTAATGAGCTAACATGAACTAAGTTGTATTTTTAAGAAATATTAACTTCTGTAACAAATGTAGCTATTGCTCATTGTAAATGTTAAGGCATTGAGATCTTATTAACCTTAGTTATTGTAAAGTGATAACTATTGGTCTTTTTTTTGCACATTAAGGCTGTTCACACTTGACGTCTTCTTTGACTAGAAAAAGTTGACAAGAGCGCTTTTTTAATGAAAAACAAAGCTGTCAGCGTCTGTTACAAATAGCAGCCGAGAGCGTCTTTTGTTGCCATAGCAACAGCTGCAACAGTAGCCTAGCGCTGTGTGCTGCAGAAATGTCAAGAAAGAGTAAAACGTTGACTCTTGCGTTGGCTTTTGAAGTTACCGGGAAAGAAAATGTCGATTCACAACGACGTCCATCTACCGGCACCGTCTCCATTTTTTTTCTTGTTGTTATGGAAACGACAGATCTCGCTACTCGCTTGTCATTGGTCAGCTGTCAAAAAGGCGCTTGATGTAGGGCGTTTTTCAGAAAAGTTGAACTTTTTCAACTCAAAAAACGCTCAGAGCTGCAGAAAAGACGCCGCGGTGATGCGTTTAAAAAGCGCTCAGGACTTTTGAAAACACGGTTTGCTCCATAGGATTATAATGTAAAACAGACGCCGGCAGCTTCAAAAAAGACGCCAAGTGTGAACACCGGCTAATTGGTGTAATTTTTTTTACTTCATACACCAAGTGTATATTGCTTTATTGTATTTAAATGTTCAGTTATTTTTGTTAAAATAAAAATACCGGTTATACGGTATTATGGAAACACTTTTTTTGCAACTAAATTTCAATATCGTGATACGTTTTAGCAATTAATCGCAACATGTAAATTTGATACCAGCATATCCCTAGTTCCCATTATCGTTTATAGCAGATATCATCCAGAATTTGCATGAAAATAAGGAACAATATCCATCGGGAGCATGTCTATAATGCTTAAGGAAGGCAGCTCTAGGTTTTGGATCAGATGTATTTGTTTGTTACCTTCTGGGTATTTGTAGAGGTGTGTGATGTCCACGCGTCATCAGATCCTACAGCTTTAGTACTGATTTGATGACCAATGGAGCTCTTCTCCACATTAACCTGACTTAAACTTCCATCAGGTTTCTTCTGCCAGTAGATTCTGTCACTGTTAACCTGAGATGCACAGTGAAAGCAATTCAGCCATAAAGTCGATGTTTGGAGTATAGTTCTGCTGGACCGATGTTCCAAATAAAAAAAATGCAAATGTCAAACACAAATGAGGGTGAAAAGTAGTTTGTATGAAGCGCTCACTTCAGCAAAGATGAAAGGAGTGTCAAATTTGAGGTCGACTTGTCCGTTGCGGATGGCAGCGACTGGGCTGGGACCGCAGCGGTATGAACCCTCGCTAAGCTCCTGAGGGGTCGAGTCCACCACCTGCCACCCGCCGTTACCTGGTGGGAGACCTGGACGGGACATCCAGGACTCGTTCCACACGTGGAAGTTCCTACCGAGAAACAGAGCCAACGTGTACGTGTTTGTTAGTCGCCAATTTACACAAATACACTTGAACAGGCATGGACTAAAACTTTTAAATAGACATTGAAACGAGGCACTTTACCTTCAGAAAATCATGACCATCAACCGCAAACTAAATCCTTCCAAAGCATTCTTTTCAATACTGATTTGTGTGACTGTTCAATTTTTTACCGTTTTAACTCTTAAATTCTATAAAAAAACTGATGCATTCTATATTCCATGAAATAAAGCCAACAAAAACAAATTATTTTTCATGCTAGGTTAAACAGATGTATTAGTTTTCCCCAAAACAATTCTACCTCCAATACATTGAAAACAATAAAGGGACACTTAAGTGTTATGTACAATTTTATTTTGATGCAATTAATGTGATAGTTTGTAAATTTAGAATTCTCTTCATTTTTTAAACCAGTCTATAAAAGTAGTTTAATTATTTTTCTTTGTATCGTTTATTATTTTAGTACTTAAACTAAAGGAAAATTAGGCTTCATTTGAGTTAGTTGCCAATGCAACAAGTGGTTTGAGTTTACTATAATAACCCTGGTGCTATATTAATGTAAAGTGTCAGTAATGACTAAACAGTCGCTAATGAAAATGTAATTTTTCCATGCATAAATTTTACTGATCAGAGGGACCAAGTATAACATGAACCTGACACTGATGACATTAATGACAGTAAAAGGAACTTAAGAGGTGATGGTTGTCATCGTACCAGACTGAATCACTGGTCTCGTCTTTGAGGAGCTCCAGTTTCTCATCAAGATAAACGTCTGTGGTCAAGGAAAGGTCTGTGTCGTGAGCGGAGCTGAAGTTAGTCACACAACGGGTGGGAATGCCAAGACATCTTAACACTGAGAGAGAAAAGGAAAGAACATTACAAAGATTTACATAAACTCTGAACTGTAAGTGGTGCAAAACTTGCAGACAGTGTCGGAGTTGCCCTGAACGTCAACAGCTTAAGGCAAGACACTAAGTAGCAGACACTAAACTGGAAAGACACTTAACAGTTTTATTCCTCTATATTCTGAAATATTTTTTCTGGCTGTTGACCGTGATAAAAACAGGTTCAAACGTACCAGATGTGGTGACTCCTGAATAGACCCAGCACTGGCCGAATTTGACAGACGTCCCTGCATTTTTATAATACTGTCTCAGGATGTCACCGCTGCCGCTCCAAGCAGTGGGACTCATTCCACCTTCATAGTTGTTTGACCAATTACCCATCAGCACACCGCGGTCATCATTGGAGTTCACCTGTCACAGAAGAACAGAAAAGCTTTTCAAAAACATGTGCTTTTCAGATCTTGAATCATGCATCTTTTCTGTTCCTCAAAATGTCAGGAAAGCTGTGAAAACCCAGGAAATGGTTCAATCAAATAGATATAATTTAAACATAACGCATCATGGTTTCTACCAAAGATTAAGCAGCGCAACTGTTTTCAACATTAATAATCAGAAATGGTTCTTGAGCAGTAAATCAGCATATTAGAATGATTTGTGAAGGATCATGTGACACTGAATAAATTATGCATCACAGAAATAAATTACACTAACAGATATTCACATAGAAAACAGCTATTTTAATATTTTTACTGTATTTGATCAAATAAATGCAGCCTCTGAGCAGAAAAGACTTCATAAATATAAAAACCTCTTACCAACTACAAACATTAGTGTATATTTGTAATATTATGCTTATCACTTAACACAGCTGTTATTTCCCTGTTTGTTGTAGATTGATCATGCAAGACATTTGTAACAAATCTTAAAAGTGAGACTGCAAAGGGGTAAAATGTGACTTTTTGCAGTTCTAGCTCCATTCATTAAAAAGCCTATAGAATTAAAGGCCATCTCTACAATGATGATGTTTGGAGCTGTGCCAGATGAGACCGAGGAGAATGTGTGTCGATGAAAGAGAAAGCATGTGCTTCTGTAAACAAACAAGCACCAGCTCTAGTGTTCAACATGTACAGTCTTGAAGAAGATAGATTCCCATGAACCTAAAACTACCACATGCGGTCCCACTGGAATTCACCTTCTCAAATCACGGTCATATTGATGATTTCCTATGAATGTATGTCGATGTCATGTGAATGTGACTCACCAGAGCAGAAACCATTCTGGACACGATCACTGGATCCCTCCATTCGGTCATAGCGACCCGACCCCTCTCCAGCAGAAACAGACACGCTTCCAGGACGTCCTGCTCAAACTGATGAAAGAAAATAAAGTGGTAGTAATGATGATAATAATAACAACAGAAGTAATATTCATAAAATAAATCAGCATATTAGAATGATTTGTGAAGGATCATGTGACACTGAATAAATTATGCATCACAGAAATAAATTACACTAACAGATATTCACATAGAAAACAGCTATTTTAATATTTTTGTTTTTACGGTATTTGATCAAATAAATGCAGCCTCTGAGCAGAAAAGACTTCATAAATATAAAAACCTCTTACCAACCACAAACTTTTAAACATTAGTGTATATTATGCTTATCACTTAACACAGCTGTTATTTCCCTGTTTGTTGTAGATTGATCATCCAAGACATTTGTAACAAATCTTAAAAGTGAGACTGCAAAGGGGTAAAATGTGACTTTTTGCAGTTCTAGATCTGTTCATTAAAAAGTCTATGGAATTAAGATGATGTTTGAGCTGTGCCAGATGAGACCGAGGAGAATGTGTGTGTTGATGAAAGAGAAAGCATGTGCTTCTGTAAACAAACAAGTGTAACAACCCCTCCCGGGTCCACACCACCACAACTCGTTCTTGCTTCGAGCGGGTCTCGAACCCGGGATTGGCAGGCGCTCTAACAAGGAACGCCAAAGGCTACAGCCTCTAGCGTCAATCGCCAGAGCGCCTCTTTTTGAGGTCAGGGGAGCGAGGTTTACACTCAGCCCTTACTGGCATACATCTGTTACACTCACTCCCCTAAACCTCACTCCCGTCCGGTCACGGCACAATGTAACAACCCTCCCGGGTCCACACCACCACAACTCTTCTTGCTGAGCGGTCTCGAGGGATTCAGTGAGTGGGAGGCGGGCGCTCAACAAGGAGATGAAAGGACAGCTCAGCGTAGTGAGAGCGCCTCTTTTTGAGGTCAGGTGGAGAAGGGTTTACACTCAGCCCTTACTGGCATACATCTGTTACACTAGCACCAGCTCAGTGTTCGAACATGATGAGAAAAGAGATTCCCATGAACCTAAAACTACTACATGGGTCCCACTGAATTCACCTTCTCAAATCACGGTCATATTGATGATTTCCTATGAAGCATGTCGATGTCCAGTGAGATGACCAGGACCTGGAGCAGAACCATTCTGGACAGATCACTGGATCTCCATTCGTCATAGCGAAATCTCCAGCAGAAACAGACACGCTTCCAGGACGTCCTGCTCAAACTGATGAAAGAAAATAAAGTGGTAGTAATGATGATAATAATAACAACAGAAGTAATATTCATAAAACAATCAAAATCTGATAAGCATACTAATAGCAGCAATAAATAAAAATGCAAAAGCCAACAACAGTAATTGCGAAACATCAAATTGAGGGAGTATAATCGAAATAACGTTTAATAATAAATCCATGAATAAACAGGAGAACCGTAAAGGTAGCAGTCACAATTGTAAAGCAAATAAACTGGTTATTTTATATAATGTCTCAATTAATAAGACCCCCTAAAACTAATGTGTAACCGAGGACACTAATGACAAGATCATAAACTAGAGAGTCAAGAACTAAACAGGGCAGGAGAACAAGAACATCCAAGTCCACTGTGACAGTAGAATCTGTTCAAACCATTTCATAAAAATATAAATAAATAGGCATGTCCCGAGCTGATCTCAAGGTCGACCATATGTTGCAATTATACGGTTTATTGTATATAAAATACAAGAATTGTATATCAGTAGTTCCATATTCATAAGTGACCACAGTCAGTTTACATTGTAACGTTTACCAATGTCTTAATATAGTGTGCATAGAGAGTGTCTCTTGTCATATAATAATAATTTAATTTACACAAAGTACACTTCTACTCTGCACAACTCTGGATTGAGTTGAATAACCTTAATGTACCTGAAGTGTGCACCAAACATGCATTCCTACAGGAATTTACAAGTATTGGATCAGGACTCCGTATCGGAAGATACTCCATGACTCTGATCGGATCAAGACGTTTACATTTAGTCATTTTGCAGACGCTTTTATCCAAAGCAACTTACAATTGGGGAATACATAAAGAATTTAACTTGAAGAGACAAACAGACAGAGGAAGTGCTCGTAACACCAAGTCTCAGGCATTGTTCAAATAAGTACAAACTAGCAAGAGAAGGAGAGAAGATGGATGAAAAATAAGTCAAGTAGTGTCGAAAGAGATGAGTTTTCAGTTGTTGCTGAAGGTTGACAGGATCCAGTTCCGGATGGGGGGATCATTCCACCAGTCAGGAGGTGGTGAATGTTCTGAGAGTGATTTTGAGCCGCTCTGATGGTACCAGGTGAAAAGCCACTAGCAGATCTCAGACTTCTAGAGATGTAGATGTGTCCAGTGGAAGTAAGGACTTCTGGAGGGGATGTAGATTCGTAATAGTGAGTGGAAATGAGCGGGGCTTGGAGGATGTAGATTGAATAGTGAGTGGAAGTAGGCGGTGCTTCTGGAGGGGGATGAGATCAGAATAGATGAGTGGAAGAGCGGGGCTTCTGGAGGGGATGTTCTGTCGCGAGTGAAGTAGGCGGGGCTTCTAGGGGATGTAGATTCGTAATAGTGAGTGGAAGTAGGCGTGAGGGGATGTAGATCTGTAATAGTGAGTGGAAGTAGCGGGGCTTATGGAGGGGATGTAGATTCGTGAATAGTGAGTGGAAGTAGCGGGGCTTATGGAGGATGTAGATTCGTAATAGTGAGTGGAAGTAGGCGGGGCTTCTGGAGGATGTAGATTCACAGTGAGTGGAAGTAAGGCGGGGGCTTTGGAGGATGTAGATTCGAATAGGAGTGAAGTAGGCCTATGGAGGATGTAGATCTGTAATAGTGAGTGGAAGTAGAGGGCTTATGGAGGATGTCAGAATAGTGAGTGGAAGTAGTACGGGCTTCTGAGGGGATGTAGATCAAATAGTGAGTGGAAGTAAGGCGGGCCTGGAGATGGATTCGTAATTGAGTGGAAAGGTAAGGGCTTGAGGGATGTGGATTCAGTAAAGAGTGGAAGTAGGCAGCTTCTGAGGATGTGGATCTAAGAATAGTGAGTGGAAGTAGGCGGGGCTTCTGGAGGATGAGGTCTAATAGTGAGTGGAAGTAGGTGGGCTTCTGAGGGGATGTAGATTCGTAATAGTGAGTGGATGGTAGGGCTTCTGGAGGGATGTAGATAGTAATAGTGAGTGGAAGTAGGGGGTGTGGAGGGATGTAGATTAATAGTGAGTGGAAGTAAGGCAGGCGGGCTTCTGGAGGATGTAGATTCAAATAGTGAGTGGAAGTAGGAGGGCTTCTGGAGGGATGTAGATTCGTAATAGTGAGTGGAAGCTAGAGGCTTCTGAATGTAGATTTGTAATAGTGAGTGGAAGTAGGCTGCTGAGCCTGTGATTGTTCTATATGCAAGCATCAGTGTCTTGAACTGGATGCAGGACAACTGGTAGCCAGTGAGCAAGCAAAGATGTAACATGGGCTCGTTTGAAGACCAGTGTGCCGCTGCATTCTGAATCATTTAGAGGTTTGATTGTGTTTTGATGGACATCCCTAACAAATTAATTGATTTCACTAAAATGACCAGGGCCTGGGCAAGAAGATGTCAGCATGCTCTGTCAGAAAGGACCTGATCTTTCTGATGTTGTAGTGAAACCTGCAAGATCAGCAGTCTTTGCAATGTGCTCGTTGAAGGTCACTGATCATGAAGATTACACCAAGATTTCTGACCAAAGCTGATGAGGTGCACTTGTTGATGAAACTGAATCGTGAAGTCATGCTGTAGAGTTGGAGTGGGGAAGACAAAAGAAGCTCATTCTTTGCCAGGTTGAGCTGTAGGTGATGTTCTTTCATCCATGCTTCAGATGTCTCCAAGCAGCCTGAGAATCCGCAGCTACCGTTGGATCATCTGGTGAATTGAGAGGGACTGTGTGTCATCAGCAGAATGGTAGAGAAGCCATGTGCCTGTATGATGGGTGTTGCAATCAAAAACATTAACCTCAATGAAAATGCAGACTAAAAATAGGTAGGAAACCAAGTATTCCTTCCTAGCAGCAAGTAAATAATTTAACAACAGATCTATGAACAAGTATTATTGACACTAACAAGCTGCGTCCGTCTCTTCTGGGGACTAATCTGCTTCTCCCGACATCCCTAATAAATTAATACATTTCACTCTCTACAATGGAATTGTGTTTCCACACCTGGGCAAAATTCCACGTTCTGCCTCCAATTTGCTGCTTGGTTCCGTAGTAAATTCTGCCCATGCTATTCAGAACATACTCCTTCCTTTCCGCTTCATTATCCAGGTACACGGGATCATCTGAGGAGAGACGGATCGATGTGGTGTTACTTCATTAATATAAATAAGAGGAAAACGAGTGCACTTGTCTTCTGTTGACTCTTTTCACACCAGGGTTGAAGAGCATGTAGTTCTGGGTGCAGGGAACAGCAGTCTGCCCCTCGGTGAGAAAGACTCGACGGTCACCCTGTAGCGGCCGATGGAGGCGGTGGGAAGAGTGTTGACCGCCAGCCGCACGCGTTTGTCTTTCTGCTCCACGATCTTCATCTCCCAGCAGTCGTCTTCCAGGACATCCACTAACGGGACAGAGATGCGAATCCCTGGATTACTGGTGAAGATGGGATCTGTGTCAAACACAAAGACATGGAAACATTAGATGAACAGCGTTTTAATGATTTAGTTTAATCAAGTCATCTGTCAGGGACAGATTAATAAACGAGACTCAAGGAGCAGCTGGATTAGGTTAGAATAACAACTAGTCCTGGCCCAAACCCAACTAGTTCATGACTCACATCCATCATGAATGAAAACATTTGTTCTGTAGATCTTCTGAACAAAGAGTAAGATAATTGAACAAACAGTCAGAATAT
Source organism: Gymnocypris eckloni scoliostomus (assembly GCA_027564155.1). Taxonomy (NCBI): domain Eukaryota; kingdom Metazoa; phylum Chordata; class Actinopteri; order Cypriniformes; family Cyprinidae; genus Gymnocypris; species Gymnocypris eckloni. Next base: position 44,737,751 of record CM050412.1, read on the forward strand.
CTGGGCATCTTTTGGTTTGTCACATTTATATCCAGACAATGCTAATGCGTCAGACTCCGGATGAAAAACATTGACCAAAAAAATATGCTTTCATTTCCGTAGCCGCTCTATATTTGTGTGACAGTTGAGTACAGAAAGAATAAACAAATCCAACAAAACAATAGTTAATCGATTTGAAATGCACCTTATTGTCAGATTAGATGATTTTTTTATTAATGATAGAGTAATTTTAATTCTGAATTTATATTATCTGATATCCACTGATTATTTTGATTCAAGTTGTTCTTCTGGTACTACTTTTATTTCTGATTTCATTCAAATTTTCAAACATTTTATTCTTTTCAGTGAAATGTTACGGTTATAGTTTATTCACTTCTTGAATTAGTTTTTATATTTTTCACTTTATGTTTTAGTAATTGTTTTACTTTTTAATATAGGTCTACACAGTTTATTTGTTTTTTGTTTCAGTTTTAACAGCAAGAGCAAGTTAAACTGATGAAAAGGAGAAATGTTGACTTACCAACTAACTGGAATAAAAATAAAAGCCTTTAAATTACACAAGTTATTAATTTTGTATTATTATATATACACACAAACGTCTATAATAACCCTGATTTTGAAATCTTATGCTAGTTTCATTCGGATTTCAATTCTGCTCTTCGGGGAGTTTAATGGTGATTTCGATTCTAGGTCTAAGAAAAATGTTGTGGGTCAACAAAATGTCAACACATCCCTAGATCGAATTATGCAAAGAAACACTGTCAGAGGTGTCCAGTGGGAACGAGAAGTACAGCAGTAATCATGAATAATATTCACTAAACAAACAAAGCGGCAATCCAGACAAGACCAGACTTGAGTCGGTCATGTGCGGAGATGTTGTACTTCTTAGAAAGCGTCAACTGAAGATACTCACGGATCATTTGAAGATGAAACGACTCGAACATGTTTTGTGAACGTGGCTCTCACCTAACTTCAGCTGCAGCTGCAGCTTGTCTGATGTCGGACTGAAGGGTCTGGAGAACTCGATCCACATCTGGAAGGTCTGTCCTCTGCGGACGATCAGCTTGTCGCTGAAGTAAGTGTCTGTGTGATGCTCGAGACGGTTCTGCCCATCCTTGGATTTCAGGAGGTCAACCGAACGAACCATCAGAAGCGTGTCTGAGAGAGAAAACGTACCGACTCAATATTATCCAACTTAGAGCATCAAATCTTAGTGTTCTCCAGCAATAGTGGACCTAAATAAAATATAGTTTTATACATTCAAATTCTTTTGCACAACGAGGTTTTGTTCATGCATCTTTTAAAGATAAAGAACTTTCTAAAAATAACTTTTTTTTAAAGCAAAACTTTTTCCTTCTCACCTGATGTCTCGGACGCAGACGGGGTCGTAGGCACAGCTGCAGGGGTGCTGGCACTGGGACCTCCATTGGTGTCAGGGTTATAGCTATACATTTCTACAATCAGCCTGAAATATAAAAGGAAAATACACGTCAAATTTTTATATATAGCATTACAGTAAGATATCAGACACAATGCTCACAACACAACGGCTGTTTCAGACAGAAAAACAAAATTGCCCCATTGCAAGGCAACCCCAGAATAAGATAAATAAAAAAGTTATTACATACTCATGATGATTCTAAAATAAACAAAGTAATTAATATAGATTTTTTAAATCCTCAATTAAATACTTCAATTTAATTAAATTTAGCTTTTACCATTTTAAACTATTTAAAATATATACCATTTTAACCAGCATTTGTGTTTTTTGCTCCTTCACTCATGTTAACGTAAAAACGAAATTGCTTACATTTAAAAGTTAGTGGAAAAAAGTCAAATTACTCTTACATTCACTGAATACTTTTGCCTTTCAGATGTATTTATATTGTTTTAAGGATGTTTAGACATTTTGAACTGAAAAACAAGCGGAAGCCACAGAATTGGACCAAACATCCCTAAAGGTTTCAGAGGAGAATCTGCTCTGGGCGTCGTTTCAGGCTTCTGACACAGAATGACAGTTTTTTATAATAATAAAAACATTCATTTCCATCCATCAAAAGTAGGTAACTATATGCATACCAAAATGTGCATACAGCGCACATACCGCATTACAATGAACTGAAAACGGTCGCTCTTCTAACAGTCCTGGATTTTCTTTACCATGCAGTCTTTTGCCAATTTTCAAATGACTTTGCATATTTGCATGACTTTCCAGAAAGATTCAGCCTTAAATACATGGTGTGGAACGGTTTCTAACAATATGCAATTGTGTAAACTGCTTTAACTTGATATTTGACAGCTGTCAATAGAAAAGGAACTAACCAAGACTTAAACTTACAACAGAAACAGAAATGCTTTCATATTCATGATAATGTGTAGAACTACAGTGTGACACTGCAAGTGAGTCAAAGACTTCAGTGAACATAAAAACTTACTGTAAAAGATGAACTGCAGAAAATTTCTCACTTTATTTATAGAGCACTTTACAACTGCACCTGCAGACCAAAGTGCTGTACAATCAAGAAACACTCATTAAAACAACACACATTCAGCTAAAAAATTACCAATCACATCTGATATTGACTCGCAGGTAAGTGATGGAAATGTGAGCTCGTTCAGTAGTTTAATAGCATGAAGCAGTATCATAACGGTAGTAAGAGTCAGTCATTTAGTTAGCTGTAGGCTAAATCAAAGTCTAATATCTGCTGTCAGTTTAGACTAGACTTACTTGAAAAGACAATAAACAAGTCCAGTGCAAATCATAACTCTGTCAAACAAAACTGACACCTTGTCTTTACTTACAGTGCATCTGGAAAGAGCTTCACTTTTTCCACATTTTGTTGTTACAGCTTTATTCCAAAATGATTAAATTCATTATTTTCCCTAAAAGTCTGCAAACAACACCCCATACTATCTATGTAAAAAACGTTTAATTGAAATCTTAGCAAATTTCTTAAAAATAAAAATGCAAATACTCACAGCCTTAGTCTCGACACTCAAAACGGAGCTCAGACGCATTGTGTTTCCACTGATCATCCCTGATTTATTTCTTCAACTCGGTTGGAGTCCACCTGTGGTCAATTCAGTTGATTGGACATGATTTGGAAAGGCACACATCTGTCTATAAGGTCCCACGTCAACGATCCACACTCCAGCTCAGTAGGTGGCGGGAATGCACCTTTCTGTTTGTTTGCCAACTGCCATAAAAAGCCAGAAGAAGGTGGTCCCACAGGTTTTTTTTTTTTTTTATTAACATTATTCAAATACAAACATTTAAGGCATATTTTAACAATCATAAATCTGTTTTGTTTCCCATGTTGATACAGCATTTAAAGAAAGAAGAACATCATCATAAAAAAGTGAGGGTCTTAATCTAATAACATATACATGTCTAAAGCTCCTATTCCTGTGTGGCTCAGTGGTAGAGCATTGCATCAGCTGCGCAAAAGGTTGTGGGTTCGATTCCCAGGAACACATTTACTAATGAAAATGTATAACCTGAATGCAATTGTAAGTCGCTTTGGATAAAAGTGTCTGCTAAATGCATAAATGTAAAGCAGAAAGAAGTTTCAGGGCATTTCTGTCCATTATCCAATGAAAGGATTTAACAAATAACTTTAAATCATTCCTCCATCTAGTGAAATGGGGTTTAACCTTTAAATACTTACATCTGTGGATTAAATGTTTGCCTAACACAATCAGATTATTTATTATTATAATTTATAAATACTCCAACTTTAATTGAGGTCTCATTCAAACGATGCAGCGATATATCTTTAGATTGTATCCAACTTTGAAATGAAAGCCAAAATTCATGTACAAATTCACACTGAAAGAAAATATGTTCTACCGTTTCAATGTTTTTCTCACAAAATCCACATGAATTGTTTTCCCAATTAAATCTCTAACAGTGCATGTCAGAGCACAAACCAAGCCATGAAGTCCAAGGAATTCTGTACACTCTTAAAAATAAATAAATGCTGGGTTATTTTTATTTTACTTGACCCAAATGCTGGTTCAGCCTTTTGGGTCATTTAATTGGGTTGTTTTTTATATTTGTACCTAGGTGCTGGGTTATTTTAACGCTGTTTTTCTTCACCTATAGCCGCTGGTTTGAGCTAGTCTGCAGTATAACTTCTCAACGCAGCTGCTGAGAGCACAGGCTTTTTAAACGATTAGTTCACTTTCAAATTCAAATTCCTGATAATTTACTCACCCCCATGTCATCCAAGATGTTTATGTATTTCTTTCTTCAGTCTTTGATGAAAACATTCCACGAATCATCTCCACATAGTGTAGTTCAATGGACTCCAAACGGTTGAAGGTCAAAATTACAGTTTAATGCAGATCCAAAGGGCTATAAACGATACCAGACGATTAATAAGGGTCATATCTAGCCAAACAATTGGACATTTAAAAGTGTTGAACACACTTTTATTTGGATATTCTACCATATTATGGCTGAAGCAGCAGTGAGCATCCACTGTGTACCACTGTTATCACACTAATCAACAGTATAAACAAAATGCTACGAACAGTTAAGTGAAAAATTGAATTATCATGCAAAACGATAAAATAGATTATATTCCCAGCAAATGATACAATGAAGAATCTGAATATTTAACTTCAAAAACTAAACAAAAGATAGTTTTGACCGATCCTTCCAGTAGGGCGGCGGCGACCCAGCATGCAACGCAGTGTGATGTAGCTTCACGTTCTCTATTCATCTCAGTATTATTAGCGGAGGGCGATTCTGCTAACATGGCGGTGCTGCCCCAGCCTGCTACGCGGCGTGTCATAGCTTCACATTCTCTACACCCTTAAGCAGCAAAGTCCACACGTCAAGCAAATTAAAACGTTTTTCTGCAAACTGTGCAGTTTATCTTATATAGTTACTTAAAAAGACCCATTGATAACTTTAGCATGGACAGCCTCTTGCATTAAATGGGCGGACGTGTTTAAATAAAGAAATGAGCTCAAGACTCTGTCACAATGGAAACTGATGCTAAAATGCAATCACACGCAGATGAGCATGTTACAAGCAGGTTCACGACTTCTTCCACCAATAACAGTAGTACTGTTTGGTAGAGCCCGACCGGTTTATCGTTTTGCCGATTTTATCGGCCGATATGAGCCTGTCGCAGATATGCCACCGATATGAAATTTATTTTACATAACATATCCACCTTTTTCTTGCTGTAAAAATGGGCGTGGCCATATGCAAATTATATGGGTCCAACTTCCGGTCAGCTATTTTTAGCTGTACGAAACGTTTTGCTGCTTGATATTGAACATTTGTGTGTCTTATCATATTATGTTTATGTATTATGTTAATTATGAACACACTGGTTTGTAGTGCAAACAGTTCAACCGTGTACTGCAAGTTGTTATTCTTCTCGTTATTTCTAATGAACCGGAAGCCTCACCCATAGGCTTACTTCCGCGTTGAAGAAAAAGGTGGATAACGCAGACAAAATGCTTGTAAATGGTGTTATTTCTTAGTATGTCCAGCAGAGCGTGCTCCATTGTTTACTACTGGTGACACAGGTCAGTGTTGTGACACCAGCCAACCTTTTCACTTCAGTAAGGAGGTCTCTTGTTCAGGCAGCGGCAGACAAGCAATCAAGTGGTGTCTAAACGACTCAGAGTCAAGCGTTGTCTTATGGTAAGCTGCTAACTAGTTTGTGAAATACATAACTTACTGTAAAGTTAATAAAAAATGACCCCATAAGTTTCCCTTTTCAATATAAGTCCAATATAACCTTAACCTCGTCCCTTAAACCTGCCATGTGACTCATGCTTATCACATCGGTCACATCACATTTCCAAAGCAGGGCCGGTGTTCTGACGATTTGTGCTACCCATCAGATTGTGCTACCTCCCATTAAAAAAGATAGGTAGCACAAATCGATAGCGAAAAATGCTACCTATCAGATTGGGCTACCAGCCTCTTTTTCGTGTGGTTTGAGGCTTTTTTAATTTCCATACCTACCCTAAGCCTACCCGTCCACACCTACCCTTACCCTAAACTTACCCTTAAAACAATACACATATATTATTGGTAGCACAATCTGATAGGTAGCATGTTTTGTCGGTACACCGGTGCTAGCTATAGGCAGAGCAGGCGATTGCATAGGGCCTCGGACTTTGAGGAGTAACACATCCACTATATGCCAGTCCACCAGTCAAATACTAGCTTCACTGTTCATTTGATATAGTTGAATTGTCATTCATCTGCAATTAAACCAATTCATTTTGCAGTTTCAAAGCGGGTCCTGCTTTTTGAATGTTTGCGTAACGAACACATCCTTCAGGTACTGCTCCTAATGCAGGTGTGTGAGTTGTCGTCATCTATTTAGGAGTGATTGCAATGTATTGTAAATATAAACGTGTTCTGTCGATCGGTGTGATTTCTGGAAAGATATCATTCACCGCTTTATTACGAGGCGCTGTTGACGCGCTGTTGACGCTTTGAATTTACGCTTACATTGAATGACATCGCATCGGGAGCTGACTAGCAAAATAGCTACAAATGTAAAAGCAGAGAAGTTTGTATTCAAAGTTAAAAAGCACTTAAACATTTTTGTATGTTTTAAATAAAGGATTTCAGATATACTGATGATTAGGATTAGCCTAACATAACACTTACAATTTCTAGAAAATAACTTTGCTGCTTAGTAGCGATCATGTCTTTCTCTTCCACTTGATTTGTGTGTGCTGGCAGATGCATCGGGGAGCGATACATTGCAGTTTCGCATGCACTGTCGCCTAATATCGGGGAGGTCTCCCTCGTTTCGGCGATCAGCCCTCTATTCGAATAGAATACCGATGGCCAGTAGGCAACCTTTGGGCCTTATGCACTCTATCTTGACTAGCAAACTCTGAATTGAGTTTGAAATCACTTTGTCTAGAATGAAGAAAGAGCACTACACACTATATTCTAAGCATATATATATTTGACATAAGTTTAAACAAATGTTTTTTCCTCCTGTGACCTCTTTCTTTTGTGATTTTACTGGTGGGTCTACTTCTGTGTGTGAGGCACATTGTTGACTAGAATTGCATAAATTCAATAATTTAAACTAATGAATCTTTTACCAGCTTAGAAGTGCAAAATTTAACCAATATAAACCAACCCTGATAGCCCACGTACATCACGGAGATGTTCAATTGACATCTACAAAGACGTATTTTAGAGTGTTTACTCATCTACGATGTCTATTGGACGTTTCCTATCAGATGTACACTCGTACAGTGACTAACAGAAAATAACCATATTCTGCGTGAGATAATGTGAACATTTAGCCCGCCCTGCTGCAAAAAACAATAGACACCATCACAGAATTTGTAATGGATTTACTGGTTATAATGGGAATGGTACTGGTTTTATTGGAAACTGTAATGGTGCACATTGGTCTCCACTGTTCGCCTTATAGGGGCTACCTGGAAGTGCTCACATTTTCAACTTTTTAAAAAATCCAGGATGAAATGTATATGAATTTTAATATGACTTCATGAAAGTGAAAGTGACGTGACATACAGCCAAGTATGGTGACCCATACTCGGAATTCATGCTCTGCATTTACCCATCCAAAGTGCACACACACAGCAGTGAACACACACACACCGTGAACACACACCCGAAGCAGTCATTTATGCAGTTGGGGGTTCGGTGCCTTGCTCAAGGGCACCTCAGTCGTAATATTGAGGGCGGAGAGAGCGCTGTACATTCACTCCTCACACCTACAATTCCTGCCGGCCCGAGATTCACAACCTTTGATTACGAGTCCGACTATCTCACCATTAGGCCACGACTTCCCCACCCCTTCATGAAAGTCAACATAAAATGCTACATTTCCAGAGAATTGTGTGTTACTGTCACGGTGCGCACACGAGGGAGGAACAGGAACACGCAGACGAAGATATAAACTCAAATGATAATATTTAATAACACATCAAGGCAGTACTCACAAACAGGATACACCGGGAATAACAAGTAGACCAGACTTGTAATGTGTAATATACACAGGTAAATCATAGATAATTAGACAAACACGGCTGGACATGAATTAACTAATAATGACATTAAACAAGGACAGGAAACAAACCAAATAAGGAAACATGAGGTGGGGACACATGACACACGACAGAGGACTGACAGTTACTTTGTAAAGAAATAACTGAAGACATTTTCTTTCCCATCTCCAGCTGTTAAGATGTAAAATGGTACAATTATTAATTCTTCTTTATATAACAGGATCTGAATAAAGACAATATTGCTTGTGAATTAAATAAAACATTTACTTGCTCATTATTATGCAAATATACATTAGAGAATGATTTCAGTTCATGACCATCTGCTCACATAAAGAGTAGTACAGAGAGACAAAATATGAACAAGGAGTGGACTTGCATCCGTTTCATATAAATTAGTGTATTTAAGTTAACATTAAGTAAACAGGGCATTAGGAGGCTTTACACAGAGTGCTTTTTTACTCTGGTTTCACCACAATATCAGCGAATCCATGCACTTGAGTGAGCAGACGGCAGTCCATCGATGCCAGGAGCTTCTGAGAGCCAGAGACGGTAGGAACAAACTTCTCCATCAGTGTAACCGTCTCAAGCTTCTGCACATCACTGACAGACAGAACCAGAATATACACTTACTGGAAGCTTTTCACTTTAAACACATTATCATATTTAATGTAGTACTGTTACTATACATCTGTTTTAACATTAAACACATCATCTCAGCTGAAATGAAAATGCTGTTAAACACTGAAAGTCTTACCCATGTTCGATCTTTCGGACGCTCTGCATTCCCAGTCCCTCTATACGGAACAAAACGTTCTTCAATACTTGTGAAAGCGGGTTCTGGAACGTGATCTTGACCGTCAACTCTTTACCCACCACAGCATCCTCTAGAGGCTGAAACAGTACAAACACAATCAATGGATGTAGAATGAAACGAGAACGAGATTTGAGAGCTAGAACAGAGGGAATGAACTTCGATGTAGTCTGTTCCTCACACAAACAATCATGTGACTTCAGAAGACATGGAATATAATGCAAAGTCATATGTACAACTGTTATGATTAGTGCTGTCAATCGATTTAAAAAAAATGTACTAATCGCAAAAGAAATTACGAATAATCATGATTAATCCCACCTAACATTACATTTTTAAATATACTTTTATAGTGTATTATATAAAGGTGAGTATCACTGATACCAATACTACTGACGTTTCCAGGAAAAAGCTCTTTTTTCCTACTATTTAATCATTAACTGTAGTCAATTAGCACCACATTATACTTAAAAGCTATCAATTTGAACATTTATTAGACTTTACAAAATAACATCTAATTTAAGTGAACGTAAAACAATCTTCTCATAAACCCAGTATAATAAATGTCATATTAACCTGTCCCCTTCAGCATGTATGAAATATACAGACATTTTATACAGATATTAACTCTAAATTCTAAATTAAATATAGATGAATCCTTAAAGCTACAAATTTTATTTATTTCCTATTTTTTTATTTGATTAACAGACATCACAGCTGCTGGGTTATTAAGTTATTTGTTATGGGTTAGTTATGGGTTATTAAGTTATTTGTTATGGGTTAGTTATGGGTTATTAAGTTATTTGTTATGGGTTAGTTATGGATTATTAAGTTATTTGTTATGGGTTATTAGTTATTTGTTGTTAGTTATGGATTATGGTTATTTGTTATGGGTTATTAAGTTATTTGTTATGGTTAGTTATGGGTTATTAAGTTATTTGTTATTTAGTTATGGGTTATTAAGTTATTTGTTATTTAGTTATGGGTTATTGGTTATTTGTTATGGGTTAGTTATGGGTTATTGTTATTTGTTATGGGAATTATGGGTTATTTATTTTATATGTAATGTTAGTTATGTTATTAAGTTTATTTGTTATGGGTTAGTTATTATTAAGTTATTTGTTATGGGTTAGTTATGGGTTATTAAGTTATTTGTTATGGGTTAGTTATGGGTTATTAAGTTATTTGTTATGGGTTAGTTATGGGTTATTAAGTTATTTGTTATGGGTTAGTTATGGGTTATTAAGTTTTGGGTTAGTTGTGGGTTATTATGGTTATTATGTTATGGGTTGTTATTTGTTATGGGTTAGTTATGGGTTATTAAGTTATTTGGCTGCTATTACTTTAAGAGCTGCCGCTGCTGAACATGACGTGGATCTGACTCGCATGCTCGTAGTTTTATCTGCGCTTTAATATGAAATGATACAGGCCAATCGCCTGCGTTAATGTGTTAATTTTGACAGCACTAGTAATGATACATAAATCAAGACTATGGTCTCATTGACATACAGTGATGATGAGGTCTGGCGTGCGCAGTCTGAAGTTGAACTGTGTGGCCAGAATCTGTTTGGTCTGATCGACCCGACCGGTGACCGAGAGCATCAGAGCGCCCTGGTCCACCAGATGGTTCATGTACTCCTTATACTGCAGAGTCCAAGGAATAGTCTTGGCTGAAGGGAGACAACGGAGCATGACATTAATGACAATGATAAAACAATTACAATGAGAACTATGTCATTTTGCAGAGTACTCCACCCTGGGTTTCCTCTTTGCTCTCTGTCCATAAGAGACGCATAACAAAAAAAATCACGGTGCCATTGACTTTAAAACAGGTTTTAGTTGATCAATGGCGCAGTCTATTTCAGATGCCTCAAAATAGCAAGGCATCAACAATGCGCTTGAACACACCTTGTTTTCAGACCATCATGCCCATGAGCGCACAAATGGGCACAACCGAATTTGCTATTTAAACAACGTGGCGCAGGAATTGAAAATGAAGACTGCATCGGGCTGAAAACTAGCAAAAACACTTGCGACGCACCTGGTGTGTGATAGGGCCCTAAATCTTGTTTGCACCTAAAAACCTTTGCAATAACCAGAGAAAAGTCTCAGCTGGGACAGTTTAATCATCAGACTCCACTCACTCTCTTGCGGTTTAAGGTCAACAGGAATCCGGTCCTTCTTCACGGTGTCTTTCAGCACTCCAGTGTAGTACATGACCATCACCTCATACAGCAGACTGGCCGTGCGCTGCTTTGAGCTTGTGTTCTTCAGGACGATGGAGAGTTTGGCATCTCCACCGATACGTGGTCCTGTCCCGTCCATGACGATCTCAATACTCACGTCGTTCTCTGTGGGCGACGGATACAAAGTCGGCTTGGAGCCGAAACGACTGGCAGTTTCCACAGCTATGCGCTCCTCCTCTGAACCTGATGGACAAGAACAGACAGTAAAGAGGAGTGTGAGCTAATATTTTTATTGAGTCAATGACAAAATCAAACCTTAAATTTGGCTGTTTTGTATTCACCTGCTTCTCCCATTTGCTCTTTTTACATTCACTATCACTCTAGACTAATACAATCAGATGCAACAATAATTTTCAAATATTAATGACAATATAATACATTTAACATTCACTTCCATGGGATGAGATGACGGGATTATTTCGACTGATTTCCTTTTGACGGTTACCAACTGAACTGCAGTGGTAAAACTATTTACAGTAATGGTGAATTAAGCTACAAAGTAGATCATAATGCACAATGTTCCCATCTAACCTGCATTTTGAGCAGCAGCTTGTCATATTAATGGAGTTTTTCACTAGTTAGCAGTAAACCGGTTACCTCACATGAATATGTTCTTAGATTTTTTTGTTGGATATTTCAATTTATCTTCGGAAATATTGATAATTTTTTATTTGTAGACACTTTAAATTTAGTTTTACTTATTTCAATTAATCTCAAAACTAGCAGCTAAGAAGTACTACAGACAGTGTCTCGTAAACACGGCTGCAGGGGCAAAATGCAGAAGAACAAACAAAACGATTCAACTTAATGAGTCATTTATGCTGGAACCGACTGATTCAAACTCTAACTTGTAACTTTGATCATTTATTTCAAGCTATTTACTAGCAAAAACTGTTTAAAAGAGCTATTAAGTTTCACATTTTGACATCGCTTGTAATGAAAAGCACATAGTGATGGGTGAAGTAGAACTTTTCGAAACTCTGAACCAGTTAATCCATTGCATTGTAAAATTATTCAGTTTCAAAGCGCTCCAAACTGTCAGGGTTGTCACTTCAGTCTAGTGTTATTCATTGGTTTTGTGACAGAGCCCTGACACTCCCGTCATGTCTTGTTCACTTCGAGTGTGCTCGAGCCGTGTGCTCTCTCGTCTGCGTGCCTTGTTTCGTGTTGGAGCGTGGTGTTCTGATCTCGGCACTCATGTCTTGAGTTTCGGTTTCGTGATGGGTTTTGGACACTCGCGCTCCATGTTCTGTCTTGTTGAGTGAGTGTGCGGTCTCGGGTTTGCTCAGCCATGCACTCTTCTGTCCACGTGTGTTTTGTGTTGTTGCACGCAGTTCGTGTTTTTATCGGCTGCGTGCATTCATGTTATGTCTTGTGCTGTGTGACATGCAGCTTGTATTTTTCATTCGCAGCTTGCTTTCATGTTGTCATGTCTTGTGTGAACAAGAACCTACATTAAACACTTCACTTACAGATAGCTACAGACCTGTGTCTCTCCTTCCATTCATAGCGAAAACGCTTGAACGAGTTGTTTTCAACAGTTATCCTAATTTCTGTCAAAGAATAACCTACTGGATGCTAACCAATTAGGATTCAGACGTGGACATTCAACTGAGACTGCGCTACTCTCAGTCACTGAAACCTTGCGGATTGCAAAAGCTGATTCCAAGTCATTAGTTCTCATTCTGTTGGATCTATCTGCTGCATTTGACACTGTTAATCATCAGATCCTCCTGTCCACCCTCTCATCACTGGGCATCACAGGGATTCCACTTCGCTGGTTTGAATCCTATCTCACAGGCACATCAATTGGTCACTGGAGTTCCCCAGGGATCGGTTCTTGGACCTATCCTCTTCTTCACATGCACTACATCACTCGGTCCAATCATACAAGCACATGGTTTCTCCTACCATTGCTATGCTGATAACACACAGCTCTATCTCTCATTACGACCAGATGATCCAACGGTAGCTGCACGGATGTCAGGCTGAGAACATCACCTACAGCTCAACTTGACAAAGACTGAGCTTCTTGTCTTCCCTGCCACCCCAACTCTACAGCATGCTTTTACCATCCAGATAGGTTCATCAACAATTATCCCATCAAGTTCAGTCAGAAATATTGGTGTAATTTTCGATGACCAGCTGACATTCAAAGACCACATTGCAAAAACTGCTCGATCTTGCAGGTTTGCATTGCACAACATCAGAAAGATCAGGCCCTTCCTTACACATCATGCTGCACAACTTCTTGTCCAGGCCCTTGTCATTTCTAGACTAGACTACTGAAATGCTCTTCTGGCTGGACTTCCATCATGCACAATCAACCCTTTACAGATGATTCAGAATGCAGCGGCATGACTGGTCTTCAGCGAACCCAAAAGGGCCCATGTCACACCTCTCTTTAGCACTGGCTCTCGGTTGCAGCTCGCATCAAGTTTAAGACACTGATGCTTGCATATAGAACACCCTCCTAATTCCACTCACTTATGACAATCTACATCCCCTCTAGAACTCTGAGATCTGTGAGTGAACAACGCCTCGTGGTGCCATCACAGAGAGTCACAAAAACACTTTCCAGAACGTTTTCATTCACCGTTCCTGGCTGGTGGAATGAACTTCCTACCCCAATCCGGAATGCTGAATCCCTGACAATTTTCAAGCAACACTTGAAAACTAATCTCTTCCGTCATCACTTTTGCTCGGAACAATGCCTGGAACTTTGTATTACAAGCACTTCCTGTGTCTGTTTGCCTCTTTATAATGTATCTTATTGTGTTCCTCAATTGTAAGTCGCTTTGGATAAAAACGTCTGCTAAATTAATAAATGTAATGTAAATGTAATATCAGCAGATATCATATGATGCCTATGATGCCTTAAAATTATTTACATTTACAATTTTGCATTTAGCAGACACTTTTGTCCAAATCGACTTACAGTGCTTTCAGGTTATACGTGTATTGTCAGTATGTGTGTTCCCTGGGAATTGAACCCATAACCTTTGCGCTGCTAACGCAATGCTCTACTACTGAGCCACAGGAACGCGATTTCCTCATTTCAAGGAAGGCAGCTCTAGGTTTTGGATCAGATGTATTTGTTTGTTACCTTCTGGGTATTTGTAGAGGTGTGTGATGTCCACACGTGCATCAGATCCTACAGCTTTAGTACTGATTTGATGACCAATGGAGCTCTTCTCCACATGAACCTGACTTAAACTTCCATCAGGTTTCTTCTGCCAGTAGATTCTGTCACTGTTAACCTAAGACGCACAGTGAAACCAATTGAGCCATAAAGTAGATGTTTTGACTCCACATTAAAAATGCAAAGTATGAAATGTCATCAGACACAAATGAGGGTAAAAATAAGTTTGTATGAAGCGCTCACTTCAGCAAAGATGAAAGGAGTGTCGAATTTCAGGTTGACTTGTCCGTTGCGGACGGCGGAGATGGGGCTGGGACCGCAGCGGTGTGAACCCTGGCTGAGCTCCTGAGGGGTCGCGTCCACCACCTGCCACCCACCGTTACCTGGTGGGAGATCCGGACGAGTCATCCAGGACTCGTTCCACACGTGGAAGTTCCTACCGAGAAACAGAGCCAATATGAGAGAGTTTATTGTTAGTCGCCAGTTTACAAAAATACACTTGAACGGGCATTGACTAAAACAGAGACACAAACTCTTTTTAACAAATAGACAGTGAACTGAGGCACTTTACCTTCAGAAAATCATGACAATCAACCTCAAACTAAATACTATCAGAGTATTTTTCAACACTGATTTGTGTGATTTTGTGTTGTTAAATTATTTATAAAGAACATTCACACACACAAAACATTAAATAAACACATTAATCAAATGCACAAAGCATATTAAAATTAAATATTAAATTAAAGAACTGCTACATTTCTATATTCCGTGAAATTCCAAGAAATGCTATTTTTAGTTTTCATGCTAAGTTTATTAGTTCCCCCCAAAACAATTCTACCTATAATACATTCAAAACTATAAAGGGACACTAAAGTGTTTTATACAGTGGTATTTTAATGTCATTACTATATTAATGAAAATGTATACGTTACATTTATTTAAAGCTTTGTTAAATTTGTTGTTTTTGTCTTTTTTTTTTTTTTAAACATGTCTATAAAGTTGTGTTTATTTTTATTTCAGTTATATTGTTCATTATTTATTCATTTATTTAAGTACTTAAATTTTAACTAAACGAATTAGAAATGTTGCAGTGGCAACTAAATGAAATAAAATATGTTTAGGTTATTTTGTTAACGTTTGTTTTATTTCAAGTGGTTTAGTTAACTATAATAACCCCGGTACCATATTAATATAAAGTGTCAGTAATGACTTAGTCGCTAATGAAAATTGTATTTTTCCATGCATAAATTTTACTGATCAGAGGGACCAAGTATAACATGAACCTGACACTGTTGACATTAATGACAGTAAAAGGAACTTAAGAGGTGATGGTTGTCATCGTACCAGACTGAATCACTGGTCTCGTCTTTGAGGAGCTCCAGTTTCTCATCAAGATAAACGTCTGTGGTCAAGGAAAGGTCTGTGTCGTGAGCGGAGCTGAAGTTAGTCACACAACGGGTGGGAATGCCAAGACATCTTAACACTGAGAGAGAAAAGGAAAGAACATTACAAAGAGATATATATAAACTCTGAACTGTAAGTGGTGCAAAACTTGCAGACAGTGTCGGAGTTGCCCTGAACATCAACAGCTTTGCCAGGATTTGTTAAGGCAAGACACTACAGGCAAAAACCATTGTTTTTTCACGACTTTGGGCTATTTTAGTTCGATAACTTCCCTTTTTTCATACCAGTGAGAATAAAACATCTAAAATACACTTTTAAGTGTTTATTGTATTGCACTTTATCTATTTGTTTTTGTAGATATCAATTACAACACATTTCTTTTAAAGTTTTTTCTCCATTTCAGCAGCACTTACAAACACCAAACTTAGCAAACATAATCCTCTGTAACTTATGATGGATTTTACTGAGGAGTTTGTTCATATTTCATTCTCCTGATGTTATTTATATGCTTTATCTATGTGCAGCTGTAAATCTCAATTATAATACATATCTTTTACGATTTTTCTCCATTTCAGCAGCACTTACATACACTAAACTTAGCAGTTTTATTCCTCTCTATATTCCTTAGGTTTTTACCGAGGGGTTTGTTCATATATCATTCAAGCTTATTTCTGTAACATTTTGTTCCTGAAAACATGATCAACTTTTTGATATCTTTCACTGTTACTTTCATGCTTTTTGCCAAATTTCATAGATTTTTTTGTTGTTGTGAAAACAGAATCTTCTTTCAGACTAATGGAAAGAAAATTTATAAAATACACTTTTAAGTGTTTATTTTATTGCACTTTATGGCTTTTATTTTGTAGATTTCAATTACAAAACATATCTTTAAAAGTTTTTCTCCATTTCAGCAGCACTTACAAACACCAAACTTAGCAAACATGATCCTCTGTAACTTATGATGGATTTTACTGAGGGGTTTGTTCATATTTCATTCTCCTGATGTTATTAATACACTTTATCTATTTGCAGCTGTAGATCTCAATTATAATACATATCTTTAAATGTTTTTCTCCATTTCAGCAGCACTTACATACACTAAACTTAGCAGTTTTATTCCTCTCTATATTCCAAAGGTTTTTACCGAGGGGTTTGTTCATATATCATTCAAGCTTATTTCTGTAACATTTTGTTCCTGAAAACATGATCAACTTTTTGATATCTTTCACTGTTACTTTCATACTTTTTGCCAAATTTCATATATTTTTGTTGTTGTTGTGAAAACAGAATCTTCTTTCAGACTAATGGAAAGAAAATTTATAAAATACACTTTTAAGTGTTTATTTTATTGCACTTTATGGATTTTATTTTGTAGATTTCAATTACAAAACATATCTTTAAAAAGTTTTTTCTCCATTTCAGCAGCACTTACAAACACCAAACTTAGCAAACATAATCCTCTCTAATTTATGAAGGTTTTTACCGAGGGGTTTGTTCATATTTCCTTCTCCTGATATTATTAATGCACTTTATCTATTTGCGGCTGTAGATCTCAATTATAATACATATCTTTAAATTTTTTTTCTCCATTTCAGCAGCACTTACATACACTAAACTTAGCAGTTTTATTCCTCTCTATATTCTGAAGGTTTCAACTGAGAGGTTTGTTCATATATAATTTACAATGATTTATATGTATATGTATAAATATATATTTATATTTCATTCCTAAAATATAGTGATGTTTTTTCTGGCTGTTGACAGTGTTTTCTGATTTAGCGAGTGACAAAAAGAGAAATCCTAAACGTACCAGATGTGGTGACTCCTGCATAGACCCAGCACTGGCCGAATTTGACAGGCTTCCCTGAGCTTTTGTAATACTGTCTCAGGATGTCGCCGCTGCCGCTCCAAGCAGTGGGACTCGTCCCGCCTTCAAAACTGTCTGACCAATTACCCATCAGCACACCGCGGTCATCATTGGAGTTCACCTGTCACAGAAGAACAGAAAAGCCTTTTAAAACAGGTGCTTTTCAGCTCTTGAATCATGCATCTTTTCTGTTCCTCAAAGTTCCTTAAAATGTCAGGAAAGATGCGAGAACCCAGGAAATGATTCAATCAAATCACTGTAATTCAATGATTATGTGAAGAATATTGTATAAAGACTGAACTGTTGCTTGTAGACATTGTTTAAGTATACATACTGTAGGTCTTTTTTATAACAATAGTAAAAAATGTATTAAACATATATTAATACTTTTGTAATATGTGACCCTGGACCACACAACCACACAAGTCATAAGGGTCAATTTTTCAAAATTGAGATTTATGCATAATCTGAAAGCTGAATAAATAAGCTTTCCATTGATGTATGTCATGATAGGACAATATTTGGCTGATATACAACTATTTGAAAATCTGGAATATGAGGCTGTAAAAAACAAAATCACAATATTGAGAAAATCGCCTTTAAAATTGTCCAAATGAAGTTCTCAGCAATGCATATTACTATTAAAAATTAAGTTTTGATATATTTATAGTAAGATATTTAAATACTATCTTCATGGAACATGATCTTTACTTAATATCCTAATGATTTATGGCATAAAAGAAAAACGATAATTTTGACCCATACAATGTATTGTTGGCTATTGCTACAAATATACCTGTGGTCGTGATGACTGGTTTTGTGCTCCAGGGTCACATAGCAAGAATGCATTAAATAGAACAAAATTATAAAAAAAACATGACATTTCTAATGTTACAGAGGATTTCTATTTCAAAGAAATGCTGTTCTATTGAACTTTCTATTGATCAAAGAATCCCGAAAAATTTAATCTATCACCGTTTCCACAAAGATATTAACTGTTTTTAACATTGATAATAATCAGATTTTTTTTTTTTGTAGTAAATCAGCATATTAGAGTGATTTCTGAAGATCATGTGACACTGAAGACTGGAGTAATTATGCTGAAAATTCAGATTTGATCACAGCAATAAATTACATTTTAAAATACACATACACATAGAAAACAGTTATTTTAATATTTCACAATATTGCTGTTTTTACTGTATTTTTTATCAAATAAATTCAGCCTCGGTGAGCAGAAAAGACTTCACATACATTAAAAAACGTAATAAACAGACTACAAACTTTTAAACAGTAGTCTATATTTGTAATATCATTATTATACTGTGTTATGTCTATTTCTAACAAATCTTTAAAAAGTCAGATAGTGAGACTGCAAAGGTCAAATGTGACAAACGTTTTTGCAGTTCTAGCTCCATTCATTAAAAAGTCTATAGAATTAAAGGCCATCTCTACAATGATGATGTTTGGAGCTGTGCCAGAAGAGACCGAGGAGAATGTGTGTTCGATGAAAGAGAAAGCATGTGCTTCTGTAAACAAACAAGCACCAGCTCTGGTGTTCAACATGTACGGTCTTGAAAAAGATAGATTGCCACGAACCTAAAACTACCACATGCTGTCCCACTGGAATTCACCTTCTCAAATCACGGTCATATTGATGATTTCCTATGAATGTATGTCGATGTCATGTGAATGTGACTCACCAGAGCAGAAACCATTCTGGACACGATCACTGGATCCCTCCATTCGGTCATAGCGACCCGACCCCTCTCCAGCAGAAACAGACACGCTTCCAGGACGTCCTGCTCAAACTGATGAAAGAAAATAAAGAAAAACGAATAAATACAAATAATGGAATTGATAGTAAATATAATAATGGAAGTAGTAATAATAATATATAATCATAAATAATCATACAATCTGATTGAAATTGATAAAAATATATAATAATTAAAATAATAATAAATATGGTAATAAGAATAATCATAATAGCAATAATAATAAACTTAATAATCAAATTAAAGAATAATATTAGAATCTGTTCAAACTGATAAAACAATTGCATGATAATAATAATAATAATAAAATCACAAATCATCATTGAATCTTATTAAAATTTATATTAAAAACATAATAATATGAGCAATAATAATTATAATAATAATGAAACAACAAACAAACATAGTAGCAAGAATAATCATAATAATAATACAATTGCAAGACAACAACAACAAATAATAATAATTTAAATTAATAATCAAATTATAGATACAAAAATCTGTTCAAACTGATAAAACAATTCAAAATAATAATAATAGCAACAACTAAAAATATATTAATAATGGAAATAATAACAATAACAGAATTACAGATAGTGATAGAATCTGTTCAAATGGATAAGACCATTGCAAATTATAAATAGCAATTGAAATAATAATAATAATAATAATAATAATAATAGGGAGAACCGCAAACGTAGCACACATAATTGTAAAGCAGAACGAAACAGGGAGTATATATAATGGGTCAATTAAAAGACACACCTGAAACTAATGAGTAACCGAGCAAACTAATGTCAAGCTCAGAACCTAGAGAGTCAAGAACTAAACAAGGGTGTGTTTCCCAAAGCCATCATTAGCCAACTCTGGTCATTAATTCCACTGAATTCTATTGGCAATGACAGAATTAGCGTCCATAGTTGTTTTTGGGAAATGCACCCCAGGGCAGGAGAGCAAGGAACACAAGAAAGGCCATAACAGTGACAGTAGAATTGTATAGTTATATGATCTGTTCAAACTGATAAGACTATTGCGTAATCATTTTAATTCAAATAAACAAATACATTTATTGATTTCACTCTCTACAATGGAATTGTGTTTCCACACCTGGGCAAAATTCCACGTTCTGCCTCCAATTTGCTGCTCGGTCCCGTAGTAAATTCTGCCCATGCTATTCAGAACATACTCCTTCCTTTCCGCTTCATTATCCAGATACACGGGATCATCTGAGGAGAGACGGATCGATGTGGTGTTACTTCATTAATATAAATAAGAGGAAAACGAGTGCACTTGTCTTCTGTTGACTCGTACCTGCACACCAGGGGTTGAAGAGCATGTAGATGTCGTCTGGGGTGCAGGGGAACAGCAGTCTGCCCCTCGGTGAGAAAGACTCGACGGTCACCCTGTAGCGGCCGATGGAGGCGGTGGGAAGAGTGTTGACCGCCAGCCGCACGCGTTTGTCTTTCTGCTCCACGATCTTCATCTCCCAGCAGCCGTCTTCCAGGACATCCACTAACGGGACAGAGATGCGAATCCCTGGATTACTGGTGAAGATGGGATCTGTGTCAAACACAAAGACATGGAAACATTAGATGAACATTTAATCAAGTCATCTGTCAGGGACAGATTAATAAACGAGACTCAAGGAGCAGCTGGATTAGGTTAGAACAACAACTAGTCCTGGCCCAAACCCAACTAGTTCATGACTCACATCCATCACGAATGAAAACATTTGTCTCTTCTGAACAAAGAGCAAGATAATTGAACTAACCGTCAAAATGTCTTTGTCACACACAAAGTGTTTTAATTCTATGACTCTCCTCATTAATTCAAGCCGTTCTTGCATTCTGTCTGGAATATGTTTCTAACTCTGCATCACACTGTTATTAAAAGTGATATTTCACCCAAAATTAAGATTCTCATGTCATCCCAGATGTTTATGACTTACTTTCTTCAGATGAGCACAAACAGCAAGAGGACAGGACCGCTTCAGAAACCACACAAAGTGAACACGACGGTCAAGTTTAAAATATTAGTATTTGTAATTTTCTTATCGTTTCAATTAAGAAGACACAGATTCATTAACAGGAGTTGTATGAGTTACTGTCATATTCACTTTGTGTAGTTTTTGAAGTGTCATTTTTTGACGTCCCTTGCTTGACGATGATTTAGTTTAGATGATTTAGATCTTAGTTTGTGTTCATCTGATAAATGAAAGTCATATATATCATTTAACTAACTGCATGATTTGTACTGTACCACCAATAACCTACTCCTAAATATAATGTAGAAACTTACATTTTCTGTAAAACTCCTTTGCAATGATTTGTATCATGAAAAGCTCTATACAAATTAATTTGAATTGAAAAAAGTGAATTGGTGGGTTTTTGTTAAATGTGAGCCAAAATCATCACAATTAATAGAACCAAAGTCTTAAACTACTTCAGTCTGTGTGCATTGAATTTATTTAATACACGAGTTTCACAATTTGAGTTGAATTACTGAAATAAATGAACTTTTCCACGATATTCTAATTTATTGAGATGCACTTGTATATGTATATGACTGACTGAATGAATGAATGAATGAATTATGCATTTATATAGCGCTTTATTGTGTGTTGTACACCCAAAGTGCTTTACAATCATATATATATATATGGGGGATGGCAGGAAGGTGGAATGGATTGAGTTTCCTTTTAATCCCTTTCCCTGCTATTTTATGAGTGTGTTTTCCACTGCTGCATTTCAATTGTTATTGCATTTTGTATCGTTTCTGTTTTCAATTATGGACGTCTGTCAGAAAAAAAAGTACTTCTGCTTTTTTAATACTTGAGTACAATTTAAAGTTGTACTTTTGTTACTTTTACTCAAGTATGTTTTTGGCCAGATACTTGTACTTTAGTTTTAACTAAATATCTTTACTTTTACTTGAGTAAAATTTTAGAGTACTTTTTACACCTCTGCACACTCTCTCACACACGTGGTGACCTCTCTCTCTCTCTCTCTCTCACACACACACACACACTGCGCCAGTGACCCTCTATCTCTCTCACACACACACACACACACTGCGTGACCTCTCTCTCTCTCTCTCTCTCTCTCTCTCACACACACACACACACACAGTGTGACCTTCTCTCTCTCTCTCTCTCTCTCACACAGACACACACACACACACACACACACACACACACACACACACAGGTGGACCCTCTTTCTCTCACACACACACACACACACACACACACACACACACACACACACACACACACACACACACACACACACACACAGAGCCAGACTCTCTCTCTCTCACTCTCACACACACACACACACACACACAGCCCTGTGACCTCTCTCTCTCTCACACACACACACACACACACACACACACACACCCTGTGACCTCTCTCTCACACACACACACACACACACACACACACACACACACACACACACACACAGAGCGCTGCTGGTGACTCTCTCTCTCTCTCACACACACACACACACACACACACACACACACACACACACAGAGCGCTGTGACTCTCTCTCTCACACACACACACACACACACACACACACACACACACACCCTGAGACCCTCTCTCTCACACACACACACACACACACACACACACTGCGCTGTGACCCTCTCTCTCTCTCTCTCACACACACACACACACAACGCGCAATACTCTGCATTTGAACAGTCAATAGCAAATACTTAAACTAATAATGAAAATGCGGTTGCTGATTCAGAAGCGCCAGATTGTCAGAGCAAAGTCAGAATGACCTCCTCTCCTAGGTTCACGAAACTGTCGTCCATAAAATGTGTTGCTGTTCTGTTGTAAGTAATTGTAATGATTCCTAATTGCATCTTCTTTCGGAGGCCAAAAAGGGCTTTTGCTGCATCAACACTACTGCAGTTACTGAAACCATGTCTCCCTGCTTTGCGTGAACATTTGGGCGGCATTATGCAAATATTTCCACATCTTGACGTAGACATGCGGGGGTGTGTTTGGATGAGCTGTTTTAGGGGGGCGTGGCAGGGTCTTAACTTTGATAAAGAATATCTCTTTGGTGAGACTTTAGTCTTTGCAACTTCAGGGATCTTATCTATCAACAATCAGCTTGTTACACCCCAAAGAGGAAGAAAAGCTTGAAATCACATCCATTAAATCACTTTAATTCTGAATTTCTATTATGCATCTAATATACACTGATTATTTTGATTCAAGTTGTTCTTCTGGCACTACTTTTATTTCTTATTCTGATTTAATTCATATTTTGATTCAGATTCAGATTTTCAAACATTTTATTATTTTCAGTGAATTTTACTATTATAATTTTTATTCATTTCTTGAATTTTTAGTTTTTTGTTTAATTTTATATTTTTCATATTAGTTTTATGTTTTAGTAATTTTATCATTGTATAATGTATTACTTATTAATACGTCTATATGATTTTTATAAATTTTTGTTTCAGTTTTAGTTTTAGATATTTCATATCATTTAGTTAAACTAATGAAAATGAGAAATGTTGACTAACCAACTAACTGAATTAAAATAACTTAACTAATTTTGTTAAATATTTTAATTCATTCCAGTTTTTTATTTTATTTCAAGTTTTTTAAATGTTTTTACTTTATATATATTATGTATACACAAAACCACTATAACACCCCTGATTTTGTAATCTTCTGATGCTGATTTCATTCTGATTTCAATTCTGCTCTTCTGTGAGTTTAATTGTGCTTTTGATTCTAGGTCTAAGAAAAATGTTGCTCAACACGTCCCTAGATCGAATTATGCATAGAAATACGCTGTTAGAGGTGTGGCCGGGGGAAATGAGAAGTGCTGCAGTAATCATGAAAAGTATTCACTAAACAAACTCAAAACAAACAGAAAGAGGAATCCAGACAAGTCCAGACTTGAGACTTGTCAACTGAAGATACTCACGGATCATTTGAAGGTGAAACGAGTCATTTCTGAACACCTTGTGAGATCAAAAATAAACAACAATTTGAAAATGTTTTGTGAACGTGACTCACCTAACTGCAGCTGCAGCTTGTCTGATTTGGGGTTGAAGGGTCTGGAGAACTCGATCCACATCTGGAAGGTCTGTCCTCTGCGGACGATCAGCTTGTCGCTGAAGTAAGTGTCTGTGTGATGCTCGAGACGGTTCTGCCCATCCTTGGATTTCAGGAGGTCGACCGAATTAACCTTTAGAAGCGTGTCTGAGAAAGAGAGACGTACCGACTCAATATTATCCAACTTAGAGCATCAAATCTTAGTGTTCTCCAGCAATAGTGGACCTAAATAAAAATTGTTTTATACTTTGTTTTGCACAATTAGGTTTTGTTTCTTTATGCATCATTTAAAGATTAAAACAACTTTCTAAATTAAACTTAAAGAACTTGTTTTTTTATGCAAATGACCCTTCTCACCTGATGCAGACGGGGTCGTGGGCACAGCTGAATGGGGGCTGGCACTGCCACCTCCATAGGTTTTGGTGTAATAGAGATACATTTCTACAATCAGCCTGAAATATAGAAGGCAAAATACAAAAATATGTCAAATGCTTAAAAGAAATAAATTAATAAATTAATTTCTAATAAATAAATAAATATAATATAATATGAATAAAAATGGTATACACTTTAAAGTAAATCAATACATTCTAATAAATAAAATATTAACTAATTTCAATAAACTAATTAATTCAATTAACACATACATTAATAAAAAGTCAAATTAATTCAAATAAATATAAAATCGAATTAATAAATAGAATTTTAATATAGGAATATATTCAATTATTTATTTAAATGTAAATAAAATATTGATACATAGAATAAAAAACGAATAGCTAAATAAATATAAGTAAATAAGATAATACATCTAAATTATACATTTTATAATTCAGCTTATGACTGAAAATTATATACAGTAAAAAAAATAGGATAAATTGCTTTGGATTAAAGCATCTGCTCAATTAATATAAATACATTAATTCAGTTATATAAATTCTACACCTTTGTATTTAATTCCAGGTTTACGTTAGATTTGATCTTGACTCATAAATTACTTTACACACACTAGAAGTGAAACATTTGGAGAAACATGACAGAATTTATATTTGTCAAAATTTCAACAATCTTTTGACCCAACTGCTTCTGCTATGAAAGGGGTCATATGATGTGATTTCATGTTTTTCTTTCTCTTTGGAGTGTTACAAGCCGTTTGTGCATAGATAAGATCTATAAAGCTGCAACTATCAAAGTCATATATTATATAATATGTAAGTCTATATTATATTACATCATATATTAGTCTTATATTCTTTATACAGGTTATAGACTTGTCCACGCCCCCCTAAAACTGCTCATTTAAACACGCCCCCACATGTCTACATCATGGCGTGGGAAGATTTGCATAACACCGCCCAAATGTATACGACACAACTATAAATCAGGGGTTCAGTTGTGTTTACAGCACGGTTCCAGAACAGCTCAACCCAAATATTAGAGTGTGTGTGGCGCATGTTACAGAGGACTGTGTCCTGAACCTGGGAGAGTAGCATAGCCGCGGGAACGTATTTTGAGCGGGGGGGGGGGGCTGTGAAATAAAACAGGGTGTTGGTCACGTGACAAGAGTGATGCAAGACACTATGATCCAAAAGCGCCATTTTTGTTAATAAAAGTTTAATTTATACGTTTAATATAAGCGAGTTTGTCTTTCTTGTTGCTGTTCTCATAAATAAATAATAAAACAATGAAGAACAACGCATTTGTTTTAAAAGAGAGAAAAGATCTCATACAACGCAATAAGCTATATCTGTCTTATTATTTTAATAAAAGTTAGATGTTTAATATAGGCCTATGCAAATTTGCCACTGTACTATTTTATGGCTGATGTGTTTTAATTAATAATAGGCTTATAACGATGACCCCCAAACTACGATCATTTTAAAGAAAGGGGAAATCCAAAGACCGTTAATTGATTTGTGTTACAATGCGGGTAAAACATATTTCCCTTATTTGTATAGTTAATAAAAGTTCTAAGTTTAATATAGGCCTAAGTGAATTTGTCATTGTAGGCTATATCCTTTTTATTATTAATCATAATAATAATAATGAGCCAAATTAAGCATTTGTTTGAAGTCAGGGAAAATCCAAAAACTTTTATTTATTTGTTACAACGTATATGTCTTTTTATGTTTTAAATGATTAAAGTTTTATGTTTAATATAAGCTACTTGTAGGCTACTGAGGTTGTGTGTGGGATTTTATTAATTAAGAGTAATACTGAATCAATCTTAAGCATTGATTTTGTTCCAAGAATAGGAAAGATCTCAGGTTATAGATCAGAATAAGCGCTGCAGATGTGAGATTGGTTGCTGCTGCGGTAATAAACGCTCTCGATCTTTCTCTGCTGGATCTTTGCATTGGCTGTAGTAATGCTCGTTAATTCTTGATTTGGACGAGGTACAGGTAATAATATGATCAAAACGTTATGGCAACAAACAACGTCCTAAGTCAGTTTAATTTGAAACGTCTTTCACAATCAATTTGATTCAATTAATTCATGTTCTACTGTTGCTTATTGTCATTGTAGGCTTCTTTTTTCTATTCATTTTAATGAATATACAAATAAATAAAATGAGATCTATTTATTTTCTGTTAGAAAATGTTAATTTAAAGTCACAAGACATGTGTTTCTGCGTGAGTGTGAGTTTTAAATGTCATGTATTCCAGCCTTTAATTGTACAATTATAGAATCATAATCATTTTCTAGCTTCTTTAACACTCATCACCTCCCACACACAGTCAAGTCATTAACATAGTTCTTTCACAAAAGACTGCCAACAAAGACACCTCTTACGCTCACACCTGAATAAAGCACCTGACATCACCCAGCCGCTGTAACTGACACTTCATCATGAGTTTAAGGGTCTAAACTCTCACATCATACACAGTGTTATTAATGAGCCAAAAACTGTTCAACAATAACTTTCATTAGAAGTCTCAAATGCATGCTCATATTTAAATATGCATGCTCATATTAAAGTATGCATGCTCATATTTAAATATGCATGCTCATATTTAAATATGCATGCTCATATTTAAATATGCATGCTCATATTTAAATATGCATGCTCATATTAAAATATAAGAATCAAAGTTCATTGACATTTCTAATTATCCTGTTTTATAGCTCAACTAAGTAAAATCCATTTTATATGAATTATGTTAAAAAGAATATTGTCAAGGTTTTAAATGACCTGAACACTAAAAAACTTACAGTTTTACTCCAATCTATATTCTGAAGGTTTTTACTGAGGGGTTGATCACATATCGTTCACCTGATTTTATTATTGCATAAATATTCTATTTGCATCTGTAGACTTCAATTATAATGCTATCTTTAAATGCATGTTTTTACACACTTACATACACCCAGCTTTATATCTACATTCTGCACATTGTTATAGAGAGATTTGATCATATATCATTCGTCTGGTTTTATACATGGTTGTATTAATACATTTTATTAATAAAATCATAGTGAAAAATCATTTTCTGCCTGCTGAGAGTATTTTCTGATTTATGGATGGATTAAATGATTCAAGTCCCTCTATAAAAACCTTTGACTCTAATACGTCAACTAAATTAAACTTGCTTTATGCAATATTTATTTCCTGGAAATGTATGCAAGTTAGTGCACATTTAATTAGATAATGAATTATTTACATACTTAAACATTTCAGAAAACTTGTAATAAAAGAAACAATGTAAAAGTAATCAGCTGGGGAAATCTCGTATTAGCCTTAAGTGTTAGTGTAAGTTTTAGTTGAATTTTCTTTACCGTATTCACCTGTAACGTTTTGCTTTAAAATGTAATGCAATAATGGTGATGTTTATATTTTCAGTAAATGCACACATGAATAAACATGAGCTGTTGATCAATTATGCGTCGTGTGTATGATGAATGAATAAAGAAAAGGTGTTATAGTGTTTGTAATGCAGTGTTTGTGATGCTGTGTATTTGTAATGCAGTGTTTGTGATGCAGTATTACCTGTGTGTTCGCGGCGTCTGGTGTCGTGTGTATGATGAATGAATAAAGGAAAGGTGTTAGTGTTTGTGATGCAGTGTTACCTGTGTGTTTGAGGCGTCTGGCGTCGTGATGAATGAATAAAGAAAAGGTGTTATAGTGTTTTGTAATGCAGTGTTTGTGATGCTGTGTGTTTGAGGCGTCTGGCGTCGTGATGAATGGATAAAGAAAAGGTGTTATAGTGTTTGTGATGCAGTGTTACCTGTGTGTTCGCGGCGTCTGGTGTCGTGATGAATGAATAAAGAAAAGGTGTTAGTGTTTGTGATGCAGTGTTACCTGTGTGTTTGAGGCGTCTGTCGTCGTGATGAATGAATAAAGAAAAGGTGTTATAGTGTTTGTGATGCAGTGTTACCTGTGTGTTCGCGGCGTCTGGTGTCGTGATGAATGAATAAAGAAAAGGTGTTATAGTGTTTGTGATGCAGTGTTACCTGTGTGTTCGCGGCGTCTGGTGTCGTGATGAATGAATAAAGAAAAGGTGTTATAGTGTTTGTGATGCAGTATTACCTGTGTGTTCGCGGCGTCTGGCGTCGTGATGAATGAATAAAGAAAAGGTGTTATAGTGTTTGTGATGCAGTATTACCTGTGTGTTTGCGGCGTCTGGCGTCGTGTGTATGATGAATGAATAAAGAAAAGGTGTTATAGTGTTTGTGATGCAGTGTTACCTGTGTGTTCGCGGCGTCTGGTGTCGTGTGTATGATGAATGAATAAAGAAAAGGTGTTATAGTGTTTTGTAATGCAGTGTTTGTGATGCTGTGTGTTCGGCGTCTGGCCGTATGATGAATGAATAAAGAAAAGGTGTTATAGTGTTTGTGATGCAGTATTACCTGTGTGTTTGCGCGCCTGGTGTCGTGATGAATGAATAAAGAAAAGGTGTTATAGTGTTTGTGATGCTGTGTGTTTGAGGCGTCTGGCGTCTGGTGTCGTGATGAATGAATAAAGAAAAGTGTTATAGTGTTTTCTAATGCAGTATTACCTGTGTGTTCGCGGCGTCTGGCGTCGTGATGAATGAATAAAGAAAAGGTGTTATAGTGTTTGTAATGCAGTGTTACCTGTGTCTGGCGTCGTGTGAACTTCAGGACAGGTGATCTGACAGACCGGCTCGTGTTCGCTCTGATGAATTCAAAGAATGTTTGGCACTGAAGCACCTGCTCACAGCTCTTATTTACCCAAGTGTTGCCACTCCTTCTTCACTACAGATTGATGAACCACAATCATGGCATTCACAGTAAATAGGAAGTGGATCTCTTCCTTCTCTTAAACTGGAAATATTCCAGGAAATACAAATCATAGTGAATCACAGACCATAAGGACCGGCTCAAAATCTATGAATCATAATAATAAGTACATTTCTGCATCCCGAAAGCAATTCAAAGTCAGTTCAACAAGAATAAGCCTTAAAATGTCTTAATGCATTTATAATTGTTATTATTATAATTGTTGTTGTTGCCCTTTCTGAATGCTTATAATAATAAATGCTAGTTTGTTATATATATATATACAAAGCCTCTATGTCAGAACTGTTCTCTTATCTTTGATGTGAAAAGACTCAGATACAGTATTTGATACAGTCTTTTATAAATCACCTGATAAAGATCAGAAACAATAACGATACTGGTTAAAATATGAATGCTATTTTTCCTATAACTTCTCTTTTAATGTAGAAAATCGTCACTTTAAAAGATAATATTGTCTTTGTTTTCTAATCTATATATCATAAATGATTTTGCGTTGCTTTATGTATTTATTTTACTTGATTTATCTATTTTGAATACCTCTGGAAATACAGCAGGTTTCATAACTATCGGTCAAATTCAATGAGAAATATAATATTGGAAATGTAATTGTGTTATTTTGTTATTTTCACTTTCTCTAATCTTTGAAAAGAATTCACTGTAAAAAGCTCTGTGTAATTATTTAATTTATGATTTATCTGTGCGGTCTCATCTTGCCCATACGGTTACATT
The DNA here is from genome assembly GCA_027564155.1 of Gymnocypris eckloni scoliostomus. Taxonomy (NCBI): domain Eukaryota; kingdom Metazoa; phylum Chordata; class Actinopteri; order Cypriniformes; family Cyprinidae; genus Gymnocypris; species Gymnocypris eckloni. The sequence continues at coordinate 44,768,122 of CM050412.1, forward strand.
GGTCTTGCTTTGTGATTGTACTGTTTATTTGTCTATTACAATAAATATAATATTCCATATAATTGGTTTTACATGATGTTTTATTACTACCAATTAATGTTTTTTGTCGTCTGTTCTCAAATGTTTATATTTACAATCCATTTCATTTCTGCTCCACTGTTATCAACAAACAAAACTACAAAAAAAGAGGTGTGTATCATATCACATAATTTTCTACTTTTTTGTAGTATAAATGGTGTGAATATTAACATATGCCTATATTGTGCATATCTAACCTTGTGAACCTTCACACCGAGATAACAAACACAAACACTCATGCATACATAGGACATATTAATATTCATTCAACTTTAAACTATTGCTTTCCATAAAGCCCTCGGATGTTTAACATGAGACACAGAAGAAGAGAACCTGTCTGACACATTTCACAGAAAGGGTGAAAGAGTGGGAGGATGAATGAGATTAGGATGGATGGAGAAACCCAACCGAGGCGTGTTTCCTCTCATTTTCTGAAGCATGCAATTATTATCATCGGTCTGGTATGATAAGAGCCCAGTGTTTGTGGATGGGTTGGTCAGTCTGGATTACGCTGTGAGATTCATAATAGTTATAATAAACACATTTATCAATCGATGCACTAATAACAGTATATGAGCTGTACAAAGCAGGTCTGCATATGAAAGCCTTTTTCTCACTGGCAGCAGATCAGAAATACACGCATGAATTGATTGTTGTTGTATAGAACAGATCAGAAGTTTTCACAAACAATTATTAAATGTAGAATAAGATTATAAAATGAAACTAATTTAAGGAAAATTCATGGGCACTAATTTATTGGATAGTTTTATTTTTTATTATTTTCATAAATATATAGAACTCTCAGAGACCTTTATACATAAATAAAAGTGCTTTATAAATTAATGAATGCCTAAAAGCAATAAAATTGTGAATAAACATGTTTGCTAAATTAATAAACCAAGTCAAGTCACATTTATTAATATAACGCTTTCAACAATACAGATTGTGTCAAACCAGTATCAAAAATGGGAAAATAGTGTCGGTAATGCAAAAATTAAATGTGTATGTAAATGAATTTTATAAACTTTATTATTTATTATTATTATTATTATAGACATAACAGAAAAATATATATATATAACACAAATAAAAGAAACATCGAGAACAAATAGGGGATTCAGAAAAGTGCTTTATAATTGAATAAATGGCTACAAGCAATAGAATTGCTTAAAAGTATCTGCTAAATTTTCTTATTATTATTATTGTTATTATTATTACTGTCACGGTGCTGCACGGGGATCCAGGAACGAGGAGACGATGATTATAACAAACGAGGTATTTAATGAGAGACAAACGGAGGAGAGACAGGAACACAGGTAAGGACATCTACGGCTTGGACACATGACATTAACAATAATCCACAAGTAACATGGGGCAGAACAGACTAGATATAGGGAGACATGACTGGAAACACCTGGGACATAATCAAGATACAGACGAAGACTAATCAACTAATAATGGGGAACAGGACGGATCAAATATGGGTGAGGAGACGAAGGCAGAGGAAGACAAAGTCTGACAATTACAGACTCATAATGATTATAAAATTAATTTCTAATAAATGTAATAAATACAGTATTGAGAACAAAACTCGATTGTCTGCAAAAACATGAGTTTTGTGGCAGAATAATGAAACAGAACGAACTTTACAAGAATATTATTATTCATTTTTGTACAGTAATTAAATACAATCTGAAGTCATGTGAAGGAACATAAGAAACACTGACACTGATTCAACTGATGAAAAGCTGCTGAAAAGAGGGGGAAACTATTCGGGTTATAACCTGAAATTGTATGATTATGACTCCCAAATTAAACTAATCCTGTTCATGTCTTTGATTAAAATAGAAAAAATGTATTGTTTTAATATCTAAAAAGATGAAGAGCCATACTTACATTTACTGTAATGATAATTATATGACATTGACTCATGGCTCATGAATCATTGAAGGAAGTTTAGAAATGAAAAACTATTAAATCAAACTTCCTTGAATTTGCAATTACTCTTCATCTGAACGTCAGAAACATGTTATGCAATTAAAGATTTGTTTTAATTGCTGACTCTCCCAACCTGTTTGATCAAGTAAAATACCGCCGCGATGAGCTTGACCGGAGGGAAAGCAAACAGATTCATGTTTGCATCTATCCCCAGAGAGGTAAGGTGAGAGAGGGAGAACTAAAGGGGGCATTGGGTCGATTCTTGAGACGCATAGAGGTCCACCTCTGCCACGCCGAATCGTTCCCATGTGAATCCACCATCCGGCTGTTCAGCATTCATTCCCCCAACCTGAGTTTCTGTCTCGACAGGAAGTCCACCATTTGGTTCAGGACCTCTGGGACATGGAGCGCTCTCAGGGACAACAAATGTTCCTGTGCCCAAAGAAGAAGCTGGCGCGCATGCCTGTTCAGGGTGCACGATCGAGTGCCCCCCTGGCGATTGATGTGAGACTCCACCACCATATTGTCCGTCCTGACGATGACATGAGAGTGCGCCAGGAGCGGAAGAAAGCGAGTGAGAGCTAGATGAACCGCTCTCAACTCCAGGCCGTTTATGTGCCAGGCTAGGTGCTAGCTATCTGGTGCCTCAGGACGGTCACGATTGCTGCCTCACGAGCCTGGACATTCAGTACGCTGAGGAAGCTTTCGTGGATGGTTTATGTTCTTCTTGTGGGGACATGACCATCTCGTAGTAGTGTCTGCGATGTCAAATATGGCGGGTTCCCTCTGCCTCTGCTGCGATCTGGCGTTCGTCCCGGAACCTGGGGCGGCGCTGCGTCTGGTGGCAAAAAAAAAGAAGAAAAAAGGCAGAGGTGATTTGAGGATTACGGTGAGGGCTTACCCAAGTTGAGTTCCTCGCCCCTCAAGCACTCCGCAGCCGGTGGGGGTGCCATTGGATCAGGCTGGGACCTCTGCAGAGTGGTGTACACCACCCATCTCCTTCGGAGCTCCCCCTGACGACCGGATGTCGATCGCTGCATCGGAGGGTGAGCTCTCTCTCTCCGGGGATGACGACTATGCTTTCCCGGGCCGCCAAGAATGTCGGGCTCGTGTGGAATCCTCTACCGCATCCCGATTCTTCGAGGCTAGACGAGTGGTTTCTCAGTGGAGGTTCTCAGCACCCCCCTCCGGTGCCATTCTTCCAGGAAGTGCATGAGGAGCTCACAAGACCGTGGAAGGCACCTTTCACTGCCCGAAACAAATCTTGGAGCTCCACCCCCCTCACCACCCTTGATGGTGGAGACGCTTTGGGGTACACAGGCATCCCCTTGGTGGAACGGTCTGTGGCCATGTAACTGTGTCCAATAGCTGCTACCACTCTGCAGGGGGATCCGTGTCTCCCCTCACGGGCCTGTTTGTATTCATCAGGTCTAACTGGCAGTGCTTATAGAGACTGTGGGGAGGCGGCTTCTGCCCTCCATGCCATGGCGTTACTGCAGGTCCACCAGGCCAAAGCCCTGAAAGACCTGCACGAGGGTGGTCACAAACTGGAGGTTCTACATAAACTGCATGCTGCGACGGACCTCGCACTTCAAGCGACGAAGGTGGCCACACAGTCTCTGGGTCGTGCGATGTCCACGCTAGTGGTCCAGGAGCGCCATCTCTGGCTGTGTCTCACTAACACAAAGGAGCAGGAGAAGGTACAGTTCCTGAATGCTCCCGTGTCACAGACCGGCCTCTTCGGCGACGCTGTCGAAAGCTCCTGCCCTTTTTTATTCCAAGGTCACTGTAGCCACCCGATCCGGTCCTTATCAAGCCCAGATGGTCACTGCAGTCACCAGATCCGTATCCAGATCAGATGGTGGATCAGCACCTAGACACAACCTCTACAGCCCCTACAGCCCTGAACGTCAGCGGTGTCCAGGACATGTAGATGAGCCACAGAGACAGATCCCCAGTGAGGACCCCATCACCTAGACAGCCATCGGGGAAAGTTTACTGGAACCAGTTGAGCCCTTACAATCTGACTCTGCTGCAATTGGAACAAACTACTGATTCGTCTGGCCAGAGGGGAACTGCCCCCCCCCGACTGAGCCTGGTTTCTCCAAAGGTTTTTTCTCCATTCTGTCACCGATGGAGTTTTGGTTCCTTGCCGTTGTCGCCTCTGGCTTGCTTAGTTGGGGACACTTCATTTCCAGCGATATCGTCGAATTGACGAATTATCGTCGAACTATCGTCGAACTTAAATTGCACAGATACTATTTAAACTGAACTGAGCTGTACGATGCCATCACTGAATTCAATAATGAAATGCCTTTAACTGAAAATGGAGTGTTTAATCTTGTAATTTTACATTATTGACACTATTTTCCTATTTTAATACTGTGCAGTTGCTTTGTACAATTTGTATGGTTAAAAGCGATATATAAATAAAGGTGACTTGACTTAAGGTTTACGTTGCTGCTATTTCTGCACCACGACCCCATAGAGGGGAAATCAGTTGGGAAGCACGATCTGGTCGTCAGGTTTATTTGGGGGGCCAGGAGGTTATATCCGCCTGGGCCTTCATCCCTACCCTCTTGGGATTTGGTATTGGTGCTAAGAGCCCTACAAACTGCTTCCTTTGAGCCTTTGCAGTCAGTGGAGTTGAAGTTTCTCTTTTTGAAAACCCTACTCCCGACTGAATTGGCCTCGATCAAGAGGCTGGGGGACCGACCTGCAGGCATTTTCGGGTCTACGAATCGTGCCTTGAGTTTGGGCTGGCTGACTCCAGTGCAACACTGAGATCCCAGCCCGGCTATGTGTCCAAGGTTCCTATCACTCCCTTCAGGGACCAGGTGGTGAACCTGCAAGCGCTGCCCCTGGAGGAGGCAGACCCAGCCCAAGCTGCCACAGTACGTGGATAGAACTTAAAGTCAAGTCACCTTTATTTATGTAGCACTTTTAACAATACAAATTGTAACAAAGCAACTGCACAATACACTATATTGCCAAAAGTATTGGGTCACCCCCTTCTAATGAAAGGTTAGACTACTTTAGTAATTTCCATGAGTACAAATCTTAATGTTTAAGCATATAATGCTATTCTAGGGAATTGTGTGCTTCTAATTTTATATCAGTTTGGACAGGACCCTTTTACTTACAAGACAGTGCCTCTGACAGTTGCTGTACAGCTGCTGAGTGGCCGGGTCACCGGCTCGGCTCCTCAGCGAAAGCATGAATTAATGTCGGTGCACCTGCTACCTCTTATACTCACGCTGTGATCAGCGGCAGCTGGATACGAATTACCGCATGCCAATGTCCATTGGCTCATTTAGACACACTCGAAGTGGATAGGTCTCTCTGGCAATATCCCAATTTCATCGGTCATCCGACATGACGTCTCCATTCCCTCCTTCAGGGAACGAGGGTTACATACGTAACCGAGACGTTATAAGTAGTGATCGACCGATATTGATTTTTTATAACCGATACCGATTATTTGTACGTTTATGTACCCGATAACCGATATGCAGAACCGATATTTATTTACTGTTATAAATAAAGTGAAGTAAGTCCATTCTTCGCTTTGGTTTTTCCTCCTTTCAGTCGTCTTAACAACAACAAAAAACTGTTGAAAATTAACATTTTCATGTCAAATTTAATCTTAAAATTACAACAATAAAAACATTTTATTTATAAAAAGCATCATCAGCAACACTGATATTAACAATAAGCAAAATAATGTCTAACGTTTTCAAATGGAGAAAATAAAGGACAGGAGTCATATCAACTTCATGTTAAACTACAGTTTTAGGTTTAAAATCTGTTTAATAGACTAAAGAGTGAAGAATAATTCACTGGGTAATGTTAATTCAATTAATAATATTCTCTGGAATATTGAAATAAGCTATAACAAACAAAACATCGTATTGTATTGCATTTCTTAACTGGCATGTTTTATCAGAATTATTAAAATGTTTTTGTCTAAATTATGAAAACTGCTGACAGCGGTTTATCTATTTACACAGAACTATACTCAAACTGCGATATCGCTATGGAGATAATAAATCATTAATTTAGATAGAGATGTGTTTATTTAGATGTTTATTGGTGAAATAATGGTTCTATAGTAAATGTTAATATAATTTAGTGTGTTTCAAATGAGTGAATCTTGTATAAAGTTACATGCGGTGGTCATGCTGGAGCTTCTCCTGAGTGAACAGTGTCCACTGCTCCAGGTGTGTGTGTGTGTGTGTGTGTGTGCGTGTGTGTGTGTGTACGTGTATGTGTGTGTGTTTGTGCTTGGATGGGTCAAATACAGAGAACACATTTCACTGCTGGTTATAGTCTGTATAATTGTGTATGTGACTAATAATAATTAAAACAAAATATCGGTTATCGTTTTTTTTCAAAACCGATATCCGATTATGGTAAAATGCTTAAATATCGGGAAAAATATCGGTAAACCGATATATCGGTCGATCTCTAGTTATAAGCACTGACAATTTTGCATGTCAATAAAAACATACTTAATTTACACAACATGCTGCTGTTGTGGTTATTGTTTTAATGTGAAACCGTGACGGAGGCTACACTCTCAGATGCATCATTACTGATTTTCTGGATCTCATCCAATTACACAGACTGTCAACACTCTCAACATGTAAATCATTTATTTCTTAAAATGTCTATAAATTATCACTTTTAAATGCTAATTGGTTTTTCTATGTATTTTCTCTTTTAGTTTAAGAGAACATGGACGTGTGACCCGCTCTAGGATACTTTCCTCTTCTTCACTAAGTAAGTAACAAAAATATTGAATTCATGATCCATTTTGTTCAATATTTGTATTACTATGGTTTATGCATAAACATACCCAGCTATCTCATGACTTTATATTAGTTTTCCTTTTAAAAACCTCTTGCTTTCACCAGAATTTCACAGTTAAGGTGTGGCGCTACTATTTCCTCATTCATCATCAAATTCCTGCTGTCAAAATATGTCATCATGTATGACAGCTGCTGAAATTCTGTAATAATGCTGTTACAAAAGAGCTGGATTACAGCATTGTAAGATATCAGACACAAGCTTACAACACAACGGCGGTTTCAGAGAGAAAAACGAAATAATTTTGCCTTACAAGACAAGGCAACCTCAAATTAAGATCAATGAAAAGTTTATTATAGACTAAAATAAACAAATAAATATACTAAGTATATATATACTAAATAAATAAATATAATATGTCTGTCACGGTGCACACACGAGGGAGAAACAGGAACACGCTGACGAGGATATAAACTCAAATGAATATTTAAGGACATCAAAGCAGGACATGACAGGACAAGGCAGGACTCACAGACAGGATACACCGGGAATAACAAGTAGACCAGACGAAATCAAACTCAAAAGACAGGAACTAAATACACAGGGTAATTAACACATAACGAGACAAACACAGCTGGACGAGAATTAACTGATAATCACATTAAACAAGGACAGGAAACAAACCAAATAAGGACACAAGAGGCAGGAACACATGACACACACAACAGAACCCTGACAATGTCAAAGACATGTTTTCAAAGAGATGTACCTATTTATGTTTCTGTTAAAAATTCAATTCAATTTGAGTTCATTAATTGTTTAAAAATAAATAAACTTTTTATATTAAATATTAAAATATTGTTTAAAAGTGTTTGCTAAATTAATAAATCAAGTCAAGTCACATTTATTAATATAATGCTTTCAACAATACAGATTGTGTCAAACCAGTATCAAATAGGAAGATAGTGTCGGTAATGCACAAATTAAATGTATATGTAAATTAATTTTATAAACTTTATTATGTATTATTATTCTTATAGACATAATAATTGTAAAAAAAAAACTATAACACAAATATATGAAAAAATCGAGAAAAATAGGGCATCAAGAAAATTGAATAAATGCTTTATAATTGAATAAATGGCTAAAAGCTATAGAATTGCTTAAAAGCATCTGCTAAATTTAATTTATTATTATTATTATTATTACAGACTCATAATGATTATAAATGAATTTCTAATAAATGTAATAAATACAATATTGAGAAAAAGACTGTCTGCTAAAACATGAGTTGTGTGGCAGAATAATGAAACAGAACGAACTTTACAAGAATATTATTATTCATTTTTGTACAGTTACTAAATACAATCATAAGTCACTTGAAGGAACATAAGAAACATTGACACTGATTCAACTGATGAAAAGCTGCTGAAAAGAGGGGGAAACTATTTGGGTTATAACCTGAAATGTTATGATTATGACTCCCAAATTAAACTAATCCTGTTCATGTCTTCTGATTAAAATAGAACAAATATATATTTTTAATATCCTAAAAAGATGAAGAGCCATACTTTAATTTAACTGTGTAATAATAATTATATGACAATAACTCATGGCTCATGAATCATTGAAGGAAGTTTAGAAATGAAAAACTATTAAATCAAACTTCCTTGAATTTGCAATTACACTTCATCTGAACGTCAGAAACATGTTATGCAATTAAAGATTTGTTTTAATTGCTGACTCTCCCAACCTGTTTGGCAAAGACTGAAAGACTGAGGAGTTGCAGTTTCTTCCCTCAGGCCATCAGGCTCCTAAACTCAGTCTCATAACATCATCACATCCACAGGACCCAATTTAATAAACTGTAAACACATCCATTATTCTCCATCATCCACACTGCTGCTATGTGTACATACCCGGTACAACCTATTTGCACATTCTCTTGCACATCCGTGTTTTTTATTAATATTTATTATCCACAGTATACTGTATTGCACATTTTATCTCATTGCACATCCTACACTTTTTGTTTTATTATTTGTTCCCTTTTTCATTCTCACCTATATTTATATATATATTCTCTTGTGTTATGTTTCATTGTTTTATTGCTTATGTTATTTTTATTTTCTATTTTATTATTATTATTTTATTTTTTTGCACTTTCCATTGAGCGGACCTGTCCTGACCTACATTTCACTACTGATTATACCCTGTATGATTGTGTATGTGACAAATAATAAAGAACCTTGAACCTTGAACCTGTTTGATCAAGTAAAATACCGCCACGATGAGCTTGACCGGAGGGAAACAGATTCATGTTTGCATCTATCCCCAGAGAGGTAAGGTGAGAGAGGGAGAACCAAAGGGGGCATTGGGTCGATTCTTGAGACGCAAAGAGGTCCACCTCTGCCACGCCGCGTTCCAAAATGCGATCCACCATCCGGCTGTTCAGCATTCATTCCCCCAACCTGAGTTTCTGTCTCGACAGAAAGTACGTCGCTTGGTTCAGGACCTCTGGGACATGGAGCGCTCTCAGGGACAACAAATGTTCCTGTGCCCAAAGAAGAAGCTGGCGCGCAGATGCCTGTTCAGGGTGCACGATCGAGTGCCCCCCTGGCGATTGATGTGAGACTCCACCACCATATTGTCCGTCCTGACGATGACATGAGAGTGCGCCAGGAGTGGAAGAAAGCGAGTGAGAGCTAGATGAACCGCTCTCAACTCCAGGCCGTTTATGTGCCAGGCTAGGTGCTAGCTATCTGGTGCCTCAGGACGGTCACGATTGCTGCCTCACATTCCTGGGCATTCAGTACGCTGAGGAAGCTTTCGTGGATAGTTCATGTTTTCCTTGTGGGGACATGACCATCTCGTAGTTGCCTAATAGAGTCTGCGATGTCAAACATGACGGGCTCCCTCTGCCTCTGCTGCGATCTGACGTTCGTCCCGGCACCTGGGGCGGCGCTGCGTCTGGTGATGATGCCATAGAACAGTGGTTCTCAAACTGGGGGCCACGGCCCCCTGGGGGGCCAGTAGATGGCACTAGGGGGGCCCCAAAACAATTATAGAATTTTTTTGTTTGTTTATTATTTTACCTGTATGCAAGTTAGGATTGTCCTATCTGAACTATGATGTATTTAAGAAAATTGAAATATAAAAAAATATATATATAAATTATGCGCAGCACACTACGCTGAAGCATCACCAAAACCGTTGACGTACTAGTGAACACAACGACATGAACAAGTTTTTAGATAGAGGATGCTGAGAAGGTAAATATAGAGCCCAGCATGAAAAAACAAAACTGCGTAAATTTGAGCCCACGCATTCCGCTCCGTTCCGGGAGCCGACAGAGCCCACTCCATTCCGGGAGCCCACGCAGTCCGCTCCATTCCGGGAGCCCACGCATTCCGCTCCAGGGCCTGCTCCGTTCCGGGAGCCCACGCATTCCGCTCCAGGGCCTGCTCCGTTCCGGGAGCCGACACAGTCCGCTCCAGAGCCCGCTCCGTTCCCTAGAGCCGGCAGAGTCCGCTCCAGAGCCCGCTCCGTTCCGTGAGCCCATGCATTCCGCTCCGTTCCGGGAGCCCACGCAAACCGCTCCGTTCCGGGAGCCCACGCATTCCGCTCCAGGGCCTGCTCCGTTCCGGGAGCCGACACAGTCCGCTCCAGAGCCCGCTCCGTTCCCTAGAGCCGGCAGAGTCCGCTCCAGAGCCCGCTCCGTTCCGTGAGCCCATGCAGTCCGCTCCAGAGCCCGCCTGCCGCTCCGAGCCGCATTCGCTCAGGGCCTGCTCCGCCTCTCGGGAGCCACGACAGAGTCCGCCCAGAGCCCGCTCCGTTCCCTAGAGCCGGCAGAGTCCGCTCCAGAGCCCGCTCCGATCCGTGAGCCCATGCATTCCGCTCCGTTCCGGGAGCCCACGCATTCCGCTCCGTCCGGGAGCCCACGCATTCCGCTCCGGTCCGGGAGCCCACTCCGGTCTGGGAACCCACAGAGCCCGCTCCAGGGCCAGCCCCACCCTGGCACCCGTGTGTGCCTATTCCTCCAGGCCCTCTTCCGCTTCACGGGCCTGGCCCGCCATCCTGGTTTACCTTCGTTCCACCTCCCTCCTGAACCCTGTTTTATTTTTGTGTGTGTGTGTAATGTCTGGAAGCCGTTCCTTAGAAGGGGGTTCCTGTCATGAGTCCATGTCCTGCAGCTCTCCCATTCACTACAAGAGGTCGCCATTCTCCCTTCCTCCCCGACTCATTATCCAGATTCCATTCACCTGTCACTCATTAATAAACCCTCAGCTGTACCCTATGATCACAGACTACATGTTCTCCTCACTCACCATTTTGCCCGTCTGTTTCCTCATTTACCTGATTGCCTTTTCCCCCATTTAAGCTCCCTGTGTTTGCTGTCCAGGGTTGGTACGTCTCACTATATTTCCCTGAAGTCTGCCTGGAACCCTGCCCTGCTTGCTCCCTGGATTTTCCCTGTGTATGCTTATAGAGATTTTGGTTTACCCCTTCGGGGTGGTTTGATTTGTGTTTATTTTCTGTTATATTAAGAATAAAACCCATCTTTTGCATTTGAGTCTTCGCCTCCCATCCATACCGTGACATGCATAATGTGCATGTACTGCTTGCTTTGTATTTCCACAGGTCTAGCTCTTCCGGCTTCCCTATTTAAATGCTGAATACAGACTACTGCCACCTGCTGATATAGGAGAGTTATGTTCTCTCACAAAAGCACAGAGCATACACGCTAGTTGCTTGTCAACTGTAGTCCAGTGTGTTCTATCTAGAGCATTTTATTTTGCCACGACGCAGGCAACGCAAGGCTTTCCTCGGCGCTAGTCCTTTGGTGTCAGTTTAGTGTGTCCGTACCCTAACTGCAAGTTCTTCAACACTTGTGAACGGCTTCAGGAATGAGATCTTGACTATCAACTCATCATCAAGTGATTTTTTTTGACCAATTCAGCTACTAATTTAGACTTTTTGGGGCAAAATAAAGCTTTTTTGACGTAAAAAAAAGTTCAAATATCCCATCTGCGCCCCTGCTTCTTGGGAAGCAGTAATCAATAATGTTATAAAATATGCACTTTCATTTCTACAGCATACCTAATATGTAAAACATTCTTTAACATATTTAAACATATAATATGCTTTATCTTCCTGTGAGATCGTTTTGTGTATTGACTCTGTATTGACTGAAAAATGACACACCCCACCTTTAAGTACACTCAATATAAATCCATTAATTAGCACTAACACTTAAATTGATTTGAAGTGTAGTACCAGAAGTGTTTTATAATTGCATTGTTTAAAAGTTTATATATGCTATCACTAAATTCTATTTGGATTTTCATGAAAAATACAGTAGAAATGTTTTACTTGAGGTCAGTTTGGACTTGTGTATTAATTATGCTTTCAATCTATGGGTGTTTACATTTATAAGAATTACATTTACAGTCATTTTAATCAAATTTATTATTTCTAATATTCAAGTAGTTAATTTATTCAATTAGGAAAACAACAGCTTCGTGAAGTGACTACACAATAAGTGTAATTTTAGAATGTATTCAGAAGTGTACAAAAATTCACACTTTAACAGAAAGCATAATTTTAGCATAAAGTAAAAGTACTATATGTTTTAATGTGGAAGAATGTGCTGCTTATGACAAAGTAATAGTGTACTTGACTGTACTATTTAAAGACACCATAAACATGTAGTTATGTATCATATAGGGAATATTAACATAATTACAAAACATCTGAAATTATTTAATCTATAAATATATGTGGGCAATACATCATAAATAAATTTTGTGTATATGAATTATATATTTTTCTTATTTTAAATATTTAATAAGTGTATTTTCACTGTATGATGAGTATATTTAAAATGCATGAAATATGGTTTCAATTGTATTGGTAACTACATAAATAAAATTCATACAGAAAATATGTTAAAAGCACATTTTAGATGTTCATAATTTAGATGTCCTAAAATAGCACAGTTGAGTACACTAGATTATCTTAAGAAATACAAAATAATATTTATTAGTATATTAAGTACAACACGTGTGTGTGAAGATAGAGCACTTTAAGTACATTATGGAAGTGTACTAAGTAAAAAAGTGTATTTTACTCGGTTAGTGGCGGCGCTATTGCCCAATCAGAAACATGCTTAGCCCCCAAACAGCACAGACCCCCCCAAGGATTTCCAAATGATTTTCCTGTTTTTAACTGAGGGTGTCACTCTCATTAACATTGAAAAATATACATTGAAAATCTAAATAAAAGTGCCTAATATGTGGCCTGTAAACAATTGATATTATGGGGGAGGGGTCAAGCAACTCAAGCAAACAACACGCAAACTTTGCTCAAGATGGTGAACATCAGTCAATTCAGATATAAATAATTACAAATAATCCCAGTGTCTGACATGAAGCAGTTTCTCCCCTCGTTAGAGAAGACTAATGAAGCAGCTCTGAAGGTTTGTAAGGCAGCATCGGTCTCTTAAGACACAGAATGACACTCGTCATCATGATTCAAAGGCAGATATTCATATATTTGATATTCACAGAGGATGAGCTTCTGTCCAGCAGAGGACAGTGTTTACAAGACATTGACTGCATCAGTCCTCTGAGACACTGAGAAATGAGAGTCGCTTACTCTGATCACAAAGAAGAAAAAACTCAAATAATAATAATACAATTATTGAAACACAATTCATACATTCAGACACAGGTCGTGTCTATTAATTTATGCCAAATTATTATCTGACAATACAAATGAATTAATTAATATTTGCCATTGTTGATAAATAAAGTAAAATAATGCCTCAAACTATCAAATAGCTGCCAAAACAGAAAAGTAAATATATAAATAAATAAACTATTGCCTCTAAATGTCAAATATCTGCCAATAGAAACAGATGGATTGAAAAATTTGAATTTACGAAAAGGAAAAACAAAAAGGAAACGAAAGAAAGAAACCTCGATTTCATTCATCAAATGCACGTTTTTTTATGCATACTGTGCGGATTCTGCAGAAATATTAACATGGGAGTGTTAATGAAATACTGATTCTCACAATGCAATGCTCTCAACTTTCTCTTCATTTTCCAGTCTGATCAGCCATTAACCCCGTTTGTCTCATTATCAGATGTCCAGTCATTGAATCAAAATTAGATGCACATTAAGCCACATTTATGATAAGCAAGCAGTATTCAACAACATGCATACTACTGTTTAGCACTGCATACTACATACGGCTGCACTATAAACATAATGAATGTAAGCCAGATTTCTCAGAGGAATTAAGTCTGGAAAATCTAGAAAATAAGTAGAAAGAATATATATTTTTCTAGACTGTTCATCTCACATGAATGTACACAACTTCAACATTTAAGTGTACAACTTTTACCGTAAGTAGAAAAAACAATACTCGCAGAACAAACAGACAGACGAAGCACTTCTAAACCTCTGTAGACAAATTTATTCCATCTTCAACAACAAACACAGTTGATTTCACTCCGACACACAGCGTCTCTGCAGAGCGAGACAAGACTCGTGAACAAGAGCTCGATGAGTGACGTCTGTACACCGGCCGAAGAGAACTAACATCTGTACAGAACATTAGACATGTTAAACAGCACACACGTAACAACCTGATCATTACACGTGTGTGTTTTCATTTAAAACAATAGTTCACCACAAAGATAAAACTTGCTTAAAATGTGCTCACCCTCAGGCCATGATGAGTTTGTGTCTTCATCAGATTTGGAGAAATTTTGCATTACATCATTTGAAGGAAACATATTATAAAAAAAAATTTAAACAATTTATTTTAGCTACAGTACAATCTTTTTTTTTTTTTTAAGTTAGTCAACTAAATTTGTTTAATTCAATGTAGCTAAAATAAAATGATTGCAACAAATTTTTTTTTTAGTAAATTCAATGAATAATTTTTTTAGTGTTGCTCAGCAATGGATGCTCTGCAGTGAATGGGTGCCGTCAAAAATCACAATAATCCACACCACTCCAGTCCATCAGTTAACATCTTGAGAAGACAAAAGCTGAAACTAATCCATCATTAAGATGTTTTTAACTCAAATATGAGTCCATAATTCATCATAACGCTTCCTCCAGTGTAAAAGTGTTCTGATTTGAATCAGGAGAGAGATTTGGGCTGCATTTTCCGATAACACTTTCTCTAAGCGTGCTACGAAGACTCTAAAGGTATGCCTTAACTAAAGATGTACCTGTTCCTCGAGCTACACCTCGGAGGCTGCTGAAGGTCTACCTTCTGACGTGTGACGTCACAGGAGCTGTCCATGGCAGCGGTGCTGAATTGGTTGATATCGATGGCTCGAGAATCAATTATTGACTCGATGCAGGGACTGCTTCAGTGCTTTATGAGAGAAAGTGGTGTTCTTTATAAAAGAAGTGTTGAATTTAAATAAAGACACGGAACTCTTTGCTATTTAGAATGCAACAAACTTGTGTTTAAGTTTTACTTTCACTTGGCAAAATACATCACGTCAGTGAAGAAAACCAAGAAATAAAAATAAATGAAATACAATATATTCCACCACACCACATAAAATACTTACATGGGACACTGCTTAATACTTTGACAGCTTTTAAGGTATAGCTTAAGAACGACGTAGCATTAAGAAGGTGTTGAGAAACGCAGCCCTGCACAGATCAAGCTCCGTTTACAAGCCAAAACAGCTCTATATGTGAGAGACAACAGGAGATGGACTTTTTAACTGATGAAGCATTATCATGGATTATAGAGACATATTTAAAATGCATGCAACAATTTGAAGTTTCAAACATCTTGATGGATTTGTGTCTTGCCTTTTCCAGATGTTCACTGATAGACTGGAGTGTTGTGGTGATGTTATCAGCTGTTTGACTCTCAATCTGACGGCACCCATTCACTTCAGAGGATTCATTGGTGAACAAGTGATATCATGCTACATTTCTCCAAATCTGATGAAGAAACTAACTCATCTACATCTCGGATTATAGCAAATATTTATTTTTGGGTGAACTATTGCTTCAAAATGGAGCTTGATGCACTGTGAACAATACTGTCATGGAGAAACATCAGTATGAATGTGTTCAATAATCATTTTCCTCAAATATAACTCCTAATTGGATTAAATAGCACAGAAACGGTGAAGTTAACAGCGGTCGAGTGTTAGTTGCCTGGTTAACACAGTGGGAACTCAGTGAGGTTGTTCAGGTCAAGACGACAGAAACACACTTTACTCGAGTACTAATGCAGGAGAAAAACAACCACAGAATAAACAACTGACTCATATTTAGGCCTTCATTTCAGATTTCTGTATTTGAATTGAATATCAATCTTCCATCTGTTTGAATTACACACTTTTAACAGACTAAAATAAAACTTAATGTGATGTTTATTTGTATAACTGAAACCGGTCAGATTTCTGTAATAGTACTAATAAACTAAATGCGTATTAAACACAATAACCAGCTTTATATTTATCATCAATAAATCCAATTTGTTTCAATCTCATACATTTGAACGATTACTTGTTTCACAGCAAGTCCTATTTTAACCAGCTTCATACTTTTTAATTAAATTCAGTTATTTTCACATTGAACCGATTTATGCGGATTCTACATAATTTCTTAATACATGCATTATAAACATGATTTTATATAAAATATGAATGAATGAATGATGCATTTATAAAGCGCTTTATTGTGTATTGTTGTACACCCAAAGCGCTAATATGGAAAAAGTCAGATTTCTGCATTACAAAAATATTTAATCTATTTATCTCTCCTCAACCACCACCAGTGATAAATAGATTAAATATTTTTGTAATGCAGAAATCTGACTTTTTCCATTTATGTAGATGACAAATATACATCACATTAAATGTATTAGTTTGTTTTAGTGCCAAAATAAGTGTTTTATTTACATAATATATGTGCACTGTGTATATTTATTATGTATATATAAAAGCACACACATAAAGGAATACATTTTGTATGTATTATGAAAATATATATGTATTTTGCATGTAATATATACATGTAATATATACATGTAATACTTACATGTATATATTTATATTATACATAAATATATTTAATGTATAAACATTTTTTCTTAAATATACTCATGCATGTGTTTGTATTTATATATACATAATAAATATACACAGTACACACACATAAAATATTTTATTTTGGATGTGATTAATCGGTTGACAGCACTAGTTTTTTTTTTTTTACTCTGTAATCCAAACTGTGAAATTCAAATTCATAAATCTTAAATTTGGGCCTAAATATTCTTCAAGCATTTAGGCGTTTGCTTTCATATACTTGTGTAGAGTTAGTCTCGGATCCATGTGCTGATGTTTAACACTTTAATCTAACACAAGAAAGCACTCTTTGGTTTTGTGAATGAATCCCTTTTGATCTATTTTATCAATTATATAAATTCCCTATGTCACGTAATACATTTTCAACACCGTAAAGCTAGTCGACTGAGCGTCTATCTGATTATATCTCCAAACGATGAGAGAATCACATATTTGATGAACTAAAGCAGCACGGTGTGTGTGGGACGCTGATCGTCACAGCAGATGTAAAGTAGGATGTGTCGTCTGAGCTCAACACATTTCAGCAACTTCTTCTGTTCACAAAGCAATCGCATGAGGAGGAAAGAAAGATGACCAACACGGAAGCATGGCGTGTGTGTGTGTGTGTGTGTGTGTGTGTGTGTGTGTGTTGCTACATCTTCAGTGGTCAGGCTCTCAGTGAGTGAGTTAGAGAGAGTGAGAGAGAGAGAGAGAGAGAGAGAGAGAGTGTGTGTGTGTGTGTGTGTGTGTGTGTGTGTGTGTTTGCTACATATTCAGTGGTCAGGCTCTCAGTGAGGGAGTGAGTGAGTGAGTGTGAGAGAGAGAGTGAGTGAGTGAGAGAGAGAGAGAGAGAGAGTGTGTGTGTGTGTGTGTGTTTGCTACATCTTCAGTGGTCAGGCTCTCAGTGTGTGTGTGTGTGTGTGTGTGAGTGAGGAGGAGAGTGAGTGAGTGGAGGAGTGAGTGAGTGAGTGAGTGAGTGAGTGAGTGAGTGTGAGTGTGTGTGTGTGTGTGTGAGTGAGTGAGTGAGTGTGTGTGTGTGTGTGTGTGTGTGTGTGCTACATCTTCAGTGGTCAGGCTCTCAGTGAGTGTGTATGAGTGTGTGTTTGGGACGTCTCGGAGGGGTTTATGTGAGTCCGATCTCCTCGAGGACGCTGCGGGGGGTCTCTGCTTCCTGTGGGAGGAAGATCAACACTTTCCCTGATCACACGCTCAAGCATCGAAATCACACGAAAACACAACACATGCACACTTCATGCATAACACACTTCATTCAAATGCTGGTTTTGTTTCAGTTATAAAACAATCTGTGACCCAGGACCAGAAAACCAGTCATACGGGTCAATTATTTTTATTGAAATGTATACATCACTGAATAAATCAGCTTTCCGTTGATGTATGGTTTGTTATGATCGGATAATATTTGGCGGAGATACAACTGAAATCTGAGGGAGCAAAAAAACTATAAATATTGAAAAAACTAATCATCTTTAAAGTAGTCCAAATTAAGTTCTTAGCAATGCATATTACTAATCAAATATAACATTTTGATATATTTACGGTAGGAAATTTTCAAAATATCTTCATTGAAAATGATCTTTACTTAATATCCTAATGATACAGCGACCTATGACTGGTTTACTGAACAAACACTACACAATTAAAATGTTAGCTGTTTTATTAAAAAATATATTTATAGTCAATAACTCAAATAGCATTGTTTTGCTTTAGTTCTAACAAAATATATTTACCAAACAAACACTAAATAAGTCAAATATATTTTTCCTGTTAACAAAAAACAAATATTTACCAAACAAAACAAATAATTCAAAAGCTGGCTTTGTTTTGTCATTCAAAATCTATATTTACTAAATATGTAAATATGTCATTCAAATATTAGCTTTATAATATTATTTTTGTTTTTATTTAAAAAAGTATTTACTAAACAAATCAACTAAATAGTATGTATATTATTATTATTATTATTATTATTATTATTATTAAAACCAGTATTTACGAAATCATTATAATTTTGCATGTGTTTTTGTTATAAAACATATATTTACCAATAAACACTTAATTCGAATGTTGGCTTTGTTTTTGTTATAAAAAAATATTTATCAAACAAAAACTAAATATTTAAAATGCCAGGTTTGTGTTTTATTAAAAAAATTATAATATTTACCAAACAATCACTAAATAATTCAAATTTTAGATTTGTTTTTGTTATAAAAACTACACATTTACCAAAAACACTAATTAATTCAAATATGGGCTTTGTTTTCAATATATATAAAAACTAAATATTTAAAATGCCAGGTTTGTGTTTTATGAAAAAAAATTATAATATTTACCAAAACAATCACTAAATAATTCAAATTTTAGCTTTGCTTTTGTTATAAAGATCAAATATTATGAACAGTTTCTTTTGTTAATACAAACTTTTTTTGTTGATACAAAATAAATAGTACCAAATAATAATTATTAGATAATTCAAATGTTGGGTTTGATTTTAAAAGCCGATATATTTTGCTATAATACATTTGCTAATCAGTGTAGCTGTGCAGATTAGCATTCATTATGTAAATGTTTATATTTTTACACTTCTCAATCGTTCTCATCAAGACTCTTCTGCAAAACTATGAATGATTTCCTCAACAAATATTTGATTTTCATAAACACAGTCAACAGCATATTTAACAAAACCTTTTTGAAAGGCAAAGCACCTTTTAGAAGATATACTGCAACACGGATATCACAAAACACAAAAGACAAGGTGGAGCATGAATTTGCAATCGTGTGCGCTGGCCAAGAGGTGACACCTTTTGACTTAAATGTCTTCTATCAAATAACAACAGTGTGCTAAATATACATTAGCAATTATTGTATAGATTTAGTGCTGGCCCCGCTCTGAGCTCAGCAGGTTTATTTGATACGTATGAAGCACATGGAGATGAGCCGAGCTAAAATTATCCCGTGCGATCTGAAAATAATCAGCATGTGGGCTGCCATGTAGAATGAGTCACTGATGACACAAATACATTTACGACACAGAGAACGAGCCGAACTTACTTTGGCATCCTGAACATCATCGGCCAAAAAATGGGGGGAAAGAGAGATAAAAATTACATAAATGAGTTATTTGCATCTTTACATTTCCAAAAAGTTTTTAGCCACAGCAAAACATGTTTAGTACCAGAAGGAACTGTTACAACATCAAAGATTAGATTAGTACAGTGACTGGTTAACATTAATCACTAACGACACAAACGCTTCAGAGGTGGAGCAATGTGATGAAAGATCACGAAGAACTTATTTATTAGCAAAAAACTAATATTGTACATATGGAATGTGTTTGTTATAAATCTAAATATCTACCAAAAAACATTAAAAACGCTTTGTTTTTGTTTTAAAAACTAAATATTTACAAAGAAAACCACTGAATAATTCAAATATGGGCTTTGTTTTTAATATGAAAAAACTAAATATTTATCATATGATACAAAATTATTTAAATGTTGGCTTTGATTTTGTTATAAAAACTAAATATTTAACAAAAATATATTAAATTATTTAAATTCTGTGGGATTTGTTTTTATTATAAAAACTAAATATTTACTAAAAAACACTGAATAATTCAAATATGGCCTTTGTTTTTGATATAAAAAAACTAAATATTTATCATATAATACTAAATTCAAATGTAAGCTTTGTTTTTTATATAAAACTAAACATTACCAAAAATAATAATAATAATAATTCAAATGTGAGCTTTGATTTTGTTATAAAAACTCAACATTTACAAAAAAACATAAAATTATATACATTCTGTGTGAGATTTGTGTTTGTTATAAAAACTAAATATTTGTCATATAATACTAAATTCAAATGTAAGCTTTGTTTTTTATATAAAACTAAACATTACCAAAAATAATAATTATAATAATAATAATTTAAATGTGAGCTTTGCTTTTGTTATAAAAATATTTACCAAAAACACTAAATTATTTAAATATGTGCTTTGTTTTTGTTATAAAAACTAAATATTTACTAAAAAACACTGAATAATTCAAATATGGGCTGTTTTCAATATAAAAAACTAAATATTTATCATAAAATACTAAATTATTTTAAATGTTGGCTTTGATTTTTTTATAAAAACTAAATATTTAACAAAAAACATAAAATTATATAATTCTGTGGGATTTATATTTGTTATAAAAACTAAATATTTACTAAAAATCACTGAATAATTTAAATATGGCCTTTGTTTTTAATATAAAATAACTAAATATTTGTCATATAATACTAAATTCAAATGAAAGCTTTGTTTTTTATATAAAACTAAACATTACCAAAAATAATTATAATAATAATAATAATAATAATAATAATTGTGAGCTTTGCTTTTGTTATAAAAATATTTACCAAAAACACTAAATAAATCAAATATGGGCTGTTTTCAATATAAAAAAACTAAATATTTATCATATAATAATAAATGATTTAAATGTTGGCTTTGTTTTGATATAAAAACTAAATATTTTTCATAAAATACTAAATTCAAATGAAAGCTTTGTTTTTTATATAAAACTAAACATTACCAAAAATAATAATAATAATAATAATTCAAATGTGAGCTTTTGCTTCTGTAATACAAATATTTACCAAAAACACTAAATAATTCAAATGTCGGGTTTGTCTGTTATAAAAACCCAAATATTTCCCAAATAAACACTAAATAACTGAAATCTTAGCTTTGTTTTTGTTATAAAAACTGAATATTTACTAAGCAAACACTAAATATTTCAAATATTATGTTATAAAAACTGAATACATACCAAACAAACACTAATTCAAATAGCTTTGTAATAAAAAGGTATGTTTAACAATGTGAAATTCAATAAAGTATTAAAGATAGTGTTGATTTTAAAAGCGCACATTGAGATACAAAGCAGAAAATCGGTCAAATCTAATGAACTGGTTTTATTAAAATAAAAAATATCATTTAACATCAACTTAAACACATTAATTGACACCAACAAAACTCATTTGTATGGCTTAAATCTAATTTTAAAACTCATTTTAATGGGTTAAGGTAACAATCACAGGTTACCTCTTTACCGGTGTCGATTCAACATATAAACCCCCCCCCCAAAAAATAAAGCTAAAATTTGAATTATTTAGTGATTGTTTGGTAAATATTATATATTTTTTTTAATAAAACACAAACCTGGCATTTTAAATATTTAGTTTTTGTTTGATAAATATTTTTTTATAACAAAAACAAAGCCAACATTCGAATTAAGTGTTTATTGGTAAATATATGTTTTATAACAAAAACACATGCAAAATTTTAATGATTTCGTAAATACTGGTTTTAATAATAATAATAATAATAATATACATACTATTTAGTTGATTTGTTTAGTAAATACTTTTTTAAATAAAAACAAAAATAATATTATAAAGCTAATATTTGAATGACATATTTACATGTTTAGTAAATATAGATTTTGAATGACAAAACAAAGCCAGCTTTTGAAAACATTTGTTTTAATTGACACCAACAAAACTCATTTTTATGGGTTAAATCTCATTTTAAAACTCATTTTAATGGGTTAAGGTAACAATCACAGGTTACCTCTTTACCGGTGTCGATTCAACATATAAACCCCCCCAAAAAAATAAAATAAAGTGCATAATTTGCAGAAAGCTCTTTGGCTCTCTAGTCCAGGTGAACTGATTGATTAAACATGCGTTTGGCTCAGTATCTGGTCTTAAACGCCAGGTAAAGACAAGCATCCCAGCACGGCGCAGATGAATCTTTAGCGTTCGCTTTCCTCCAAGAGTCTGAATCATTCATGATTCCCGTCGTTATTAAAACCCAATTAGTGTTCGGTCCAGGAGGAGGCTTCGACTGCTGACGAAGAGCAGAAATCACCGTGATATACTGTATATATACTGTACTGTATCAGACGAAACAAACCAGAGGACCTGACACACAACCTCATTTCACTGTTCAGCCTTTCCTCAAAACGGATTATGTACCTTGATAATTCATGCTATCTTTCATCAATAACCTGCTCCACTTCTGAAACCACAGAGTCTGACATCGCTTATTAAATCACGTTAACCAACAAATCTGCACATTTATGCATACTTACATCTGCACTGTATGTGTTATACATCACCAAACATATTATCCTGCTTCACTTGGAAATGTCATCTTATTGTGGATGCAACATCTTCTATATCTTTATTCCGTTAGCATTATATTCCAGTGAAATATCTCCACTTTTTGTGCCATGTTTTTATATTCTCATTAGTAGACAGAAGTCTACCTCATATTAGTGTAATAATCAGTTTGACAAGCTGCGACTGATTATTATTAAATTATATATACAAGCAACTCTGTTTATGCTAATTTCCTCATTCCTTTTTTTTTTTTAATTGTAAATCACTTTTTATCATGCATATTTATTTTTAGTTTTGTGTCTATTATGTACCGTGCACCTTATGCAGAGGCTTTGCAATTTCGTTGTATCTTGTGTACAATGACAATAAAATGAAATGAAAATGAAATGAAAATGAAATGAAAATGAAATGAAAATGAAATGAAAATGAAATGTAAAATGAAATGAAAATGAAATGAAATGAAATGAAATGAAATGAAAATGAAATGTAAAATGAAATGTAAATGAAATGAAAATGAAATGAAAATGAAATGTAAAATGAAATGAAAATGAAATGTAAAATGAAATGAAAATGAAATGAAATGTAAAATGAAATGTAAATGAAATGAAATAAAATGAAATGAAAATGAAATGAAAATGAAATGAAAATGAAAAATGTAAATGAAATGAAATGAAAAAATGAAATGAAAATGAAATGTAAAATGAAAATGAAAATGAAATGTAAAATGAAAATGAAATGAAATGAAATGAAATGTAAATGAAATGTAAAATGAAATGGAAATGAAAATGAAATGTAAAATGAAATGTAAAATGAAATGAAAATGAAATGGAAAATGAAATGAAATGAAATGAAAATGAATCGCAAATAGATGAATCTCACAAAAACCATGGCCAGATCATATTTTATGCCAGCATTAATATAATGCAGTAATATTTATTTTCATATGAAAATCATTGCATTATGCAACAACAAAAAAACAATAGCTGTTAAAAGTTATGCAAAATATAAATGCATTTTTTCTTTCTCTTTGATTTTCATGTAAAATATCACCCGGGCAGGTTTCATGAGCTCTACAATCAAATCTAATGTTATAAACAAGCACACACTTCTCTAAATGTCTCACATTTCATGTGTTTATTGTTACAAAACGCACACGAGTTGACCAACTAAATCACGACTCATATTCTCAGTGTGATGAAAGAGATCACTAAACATGAATACATATTCAAATCAATCTCTATAAATATTGAGCAAAATACACTAATAGATTGTATTTCGAACAGTGAAGTGCTAAAGTGTGTCTAGTGTAAAACAGAAATACAGCGGCCCAAAACAGTTCACTTATAAATATATGAACACGTTTCTTCATTTGAAGCCTCAATGTGTTTTCAGCTGGTGATTTTAATGAATGAAGTCTGTGTTTGATAGTTTAGAGTGTTTATCCAGTAAAAGCTCTTTCAGTGTAATTGTACAGACGTTCAGCTTCACGTGTCTTGTTTCTGTCAGATCTGGAGTGATTTTGATCAAGTAAGCGTCAGAATAACTGCAGTCGTATCTCCAGATCAACACTTTCTGAAGCAGCTCAGCTTTACTTGATTCTCCATCAATCATGTTTTAGTCTCAGATCTGATCATCAGATGATCTTTTGTTACGTTCACTGTTCCTCAGCGGAGGAATGATCTTCATCTCTCAATCAGCATTGCATTATATGTTTGGATCATTTACATCTCATCTGACTGAGACGTATTATTGGAGATATAGAGCGACCGCTGATATTTACATCATTTTATGTCAGTATCTGCTGCTGTTATAAAGATCTCACTGATTTACATCACAAGCAGCAGAATTGCATCATACAAATATCAGCATCTCACCAAATTGTATATTTCTGCTCCGTTTGGGCCTTTGAATAAAACAGAGCTGTTTTTCCTCCATATTCTCAATTCTAAATATTAGAAATGTATGACAGGAAATATTACTATACATATATATATACAGTATATATATATATATATGACTTTTTTCACATGTCAAGCACTGTGTGTGTGTCTATGTGTCTGTGTGTTTTGTGTAATTTAATAACATGTCTGTGTTTCTGTGACTGTGTGTAAATGTGTGTGTGTGTCCGCTGTAATCTGTGTGTGTGTGTGTCTGTGTGTGTGTGTGTGTCTGTCTGTGTGTGTGTGTCTGTCTGTGTGTGTGTGTGTGTGTCTGTGTGTGTGTGTGTCTGTGTGTGTGTGTGTCTGTGTGTGTGTGTGTGTGTGTGTGTGTCTGTGTGTGTGTGTATGAATATGAAATAGATGAATCTCACAAAACCATGGCCAGATCATACATTTTATGCCAGCATTAATATAATGCAGTAATATTTATTTAGTATGAAAATCATTGCATGCGCAACAACAAAAAAACATATGTGTGTGTGTTATGCAAAATGTGTGTGTGTGTGTGTGTGTGTGTGTGTGTGTGTCTGTAAATACAAAAGGTTTCATGAGCTTTCACAATCAAATCTAATGTTATAAACTAATTGCAATGCTTGCACAAACAAACTCATTTATAAATGTTTATTGTTACAAAAGCAGCTGCTATTCATAACATACTGAACACTTCAGCAATCAAAATTAATTTCAGTGTGATGAAAAGATCACTAAACATGAATAATTAAAATCAATCTCTATAAAATGAGCAAAATACACTCAATAGATTGTATTTCAGCTGATTTTGTTGTAAAATAAGTTTTTAATTAGAAATACAGGAACAAAACAGTTCTCTAAAACAAAATGTATGAGAGTCTTTTCATCCTTATAATGTGATCTCTACAGCTGGTGAAATGAATGAAGTCTGTAGTTTGATAGTTTGAAATGTCCAGTAAAAGCTCTTTCAGTGTAATTGTACAGATCGCCCACCAATAAGGTTAGTTTCTCTGTCAGATCTGGAGTGATTTTGAGCAAGATACAGAATAACATTGAGTCATATCTCCAGATCAACACAAACAGCTCAGCTTTACTTGATTCTCCATCAATCATGTTTTAGTCTCAGATCTGCTCATCAGATGATCTTTGTTACGCACTTCCTCAGGCGGAGGAATGATCTTCATCTCTCAGTACAGCATTGCAAAGTATGTTTGAATCATTTACACACTCATCTGACTGAGGCAAACACATATTATTGAGAGATATACAGCGACCGTGATATTTACATCAGTTATGTCAGTATCTGCTGCTGTAAAGCTCTCACTGATTTACTGGTCACAAGCAGCAGAATTGCATCAAATATCAGCATCTCACCAAATTGTATATTTCGTCAGTTTGGGCCTTTATGAATAAAAACATGAGCTGTTTTTCCTCCATATTCTCACTATTTTTTATTTTGCATCAATACTGATGGATCTCAACAAAATTTACACATATGCAAACTTTTATTTACATGTAAATGTTTTGTCTAGTTTCAATAAACTTTGATTCTAAATAATGGGATTGTTATATTTTAAATATTTTAAGGCTATGATATATATATATATATATATATAACATATATATATTTTTCACATGTCAAGCACTACAGGTTTAAAAAGGATGTTTTATTATTTTATGTAATTTAATAACATTCATACATTTCACATGTGACTTAAGTGTGTAAATAGCTGAGCCCAGCTGTATCTGTGTGTGTGTGTGTTGTGTGTGTGTGTGTCTGCACCTGTGTGTGTGTGTCTGTTGTGTGTGTGTGTGTGTCTGTGTGTCTGTGTCTGTGAGTGCCTGTGTGTGTGTGTGTGTGTGTGTGTGTGTGTGTGTGTGTGTGTGTGTGTGTGTGTGTGTGTCTGTCTGTCTGTCTGTCTGTGTGTGTGTGTGTGTGTGTGTGTCATGTTCATATGGTTTATGAGGACACAAATTTGTATAATGATTTTGAGTATGACATAGGTATTACAAGGAGAGGGTGATTTATTGAACTTAGTTCTTAAAGGGATTTTTTTGGGTGAGATGCACAGTCTCCTGTGAGGGCTAAGTTTGGGTGTAGGGTAGGTGTGGGGCAAGTAGCACAAACGAAGATTTTAACTCAACGCCTATGTTGCAGTCTGTCAGTCATATAACCAACGTGTGTGTGTGTGTCTCTGTGTGTGGCAATTCCATTGTGTGTCAATGGTCCATTTGAAAGATTGCTAACGCTTATAACTTTCAACTAAAATCAAGAAAGAAACTCAAACTAAAATTTCAATGATCTGCACAAACAAACTCATTTATAAAATGACTACATTTATCAACTGAAGCACAGCTGCTATTCATAACATACTGAACACTTCAGCAATCAAAATTAGGCACCTACATCTTGCATGCCCTTAAAGAGCAGATAAACAAGATTTTCAGTTTTACTTGAACTATCAAACTACATAAAATGACCTGCTCAAACACCAACATTACACACAAACTAAAGTTTTGTTGTACAATCAATAAGTCTGTCATTAATTAAAAACCAAGGAAGATATGAGTCAAAACAATTAGAGTCAAACTTCTGATCTTTATAACCAGGATCTCTACAGCTTTAATTTGAAAAATTATTGTATGCATTTGAAATGTCTGTTAAAATGTTTTCAATGCAAGAACAGATCAAATATGAATAAGGTTAGATTATTCACAATTACAGAGTCGCCTGAGCAAAAATACAAATCATTGATTTACTAAATATGATCATACACTGCACGTTGGACAGTCTGCAGGTGAAACAGGTCCAAGATGCAGCTCTGTGATTTAGGTGCTGAAACAGGCGTGCAGAAAACTCAGCATGCAAAAAGTGACACAGTAAAGTACTCTAATAAACTGAAGGAGAAACACACAAACACACACTGATGATGGTGCAGGCAAACACACAACTGTGAGATGCAGACGGACAGACGCGTGCAGGACGACATGCAGGAGCTTCAACAAACCATCGACAGACCACATGCACAACCTCACGGCGATTACTGGTAAAAACAGGTTAAGACAAACTGACACACTTAGGTCTAAGCATTGCCATGTTTTCATGGTGCATCAGTCATTTTATTAAATATGAGCATGTTTATTTACATTTTGCATGTTTATTTTTTTATTTTGCATCAATACTGATGGAGGTGATGAGATTTATAATATTAATAGCATTTTATTGCACATGTAAATGCTCTTAAAACATGAGTTGGTCAGACTTTTTAATAATGGGATGGTTATATTTTAAAGGGGTGCTTTTTTTTAAGGCTTGATTGTGTTTACACGGACCATCTAGTGGTGACATGCACTAACAACATTTTTACAGATGGAAAAACCCAGACCTTTATTCATTACCTTTATTGTCATTTGAACGGCTAGTTCAAATAATACCACTCCCTCCTAAATACGCAGAGGGCTCAGATTGGTTAGCTGGCCCAGTGTATGTGATTCGTTAACCGTGTATTGCACGTTGTCCGGAAATGTCACAGCTGCATCTACAGCAGGTTTCTATCAACTCCAGCGCTAGTTGCCAATCAGCCGGCTTTGAAAAGTCCGTGGAATATTTCAGGAATGTTCCCAGCGGTAGGGTTTAGTTAATTAGGGTGACTTTTAATTGATGTCACCAACCCGGGGAGATGTTTCAGTTGTAGTCTGTTTGAAGTTTAAGGCCCTAAGCCCAATGTGAATACTTATCCCCCATCTGCCCTAAATAGTATTACACAGAGAATTACTAATATCAACAATTTAGGATGGTTAAAAAGCACATGTTGAGGTCATTACATATCTCAAATCAAAGGACAAATATTTGACAATATCACAAAAATGAAAAGATTGATTTTTAGACTATTAATAGATTTTTAGGTGATTTTTCGTCAGTAGCGAACCTGGGAAAGTAGAATATTTATGAAAGAACCAAACGTTGCAGTCTGTATCATATTTTAATATGTCAGTCAATGTACTCACTAGTCTCAAATACCCATTATTCCATTAATGTATTTGAGCTATACATAAATATAATCTGCGATCTGCAAGTATAAGCATATTATATCACGTTACTGCTGTATGTAAATTTTTACTTAGTCGGACATGACTCGGAGTAAAAACGATATAAATACTGTTCAGTTTCGTTTATTTTATCGTGTCTATTTACTGAACAAAGTATGTTCAAATCTACTGAAAATAAAAATATTTTTCAGTTTTGGGTGAACTATATATAATTTGCTTTTGAGATATTGTTTATCAACTCAAAAAGCAATATGATTTAAACAAGAACTAAAGTTAAGGCAGAAGGTAAAATCAACCACCTCTGTCATAAGATTTCTTCTGATGCAGTGGGATATTTATGCAGCAAAATGAAAAGAAAGACACTCATCCTCAGCTCACACACACACATAATTAATCAAACTTGCGCTGACAGAGATGCAGTTAACACATTCAAAACTTTAATTTGAAAGAAAATTATTGTATGCATCAAATATGCATTAAATTGATTTTCAATGCAATACCTCAAATATGATGCAAAACTATTACTAAAGAGAATTTATTACAGACTTACAAATGCCAGATTACTAAATATGATCATATTACTGGCCCTTTAAGACTGATGCTGCAGTATGATTTTATATTTATTTTAGGTAATAGATGCATTATGCCCTTAAATTGATCAAAAGTGCAACCCATTGTATGAGATTAAAATATATCTAAAGATTTCAAAACAACTATTACCTTTTGAAGACTGATTCATCTGTGAATCACTGAAAATTAAATATATCATTATGATGCAAAACTATTTGGCCCTTAAGACTGATGCTGCAAACCCATTAATAATCAGATTAATAATCATTATGATTTCTGAAGATCATGTGACACTGAAGACTGCAATTGTATGATGAAATATATCATTATGATGCAAAACAACTATTACTGGCCCTTTAAGACTGATGCTGCAACCCATCACATGCCAGATTAAATATATCATTAAACCATAAAAATATTATTTTTACTGTATTTCCGACCAAGCAAATGAAATTCAGACGATTATTATCATTATGATGCAAAACAACTATTACTGAAGCAAAACCAGTTGTAAACCATATCTCTCTACATTAACACACATGGTGAGGAAACCATACATTTAGAGCAGGAGGACCACAAAGACACACAAAAACACAAACCCGTCACACAGACACTCATTACAGCTACATTACACGGACCATCTAGTGGTGACTCTGCACTAACAACAGGAAAACCATTCTACAGATTAAATATATCAGACCTGAAGCGAAACAACTTTACCATCTGGAAGAGTCCTGTGGATGCCATATTACTCAAAACACCTGCAGGACATTCACAAACACACAGAACGGCAGCGTCATGAGTTCACTTTCCAGCGGCTAACAGTGTGCGGATCCGTCTCACAGCTGCATCTACAGCAGGTTTCTCAGATCAACTCCAGCGCTGTAATTAAGCCCAATCAGCCGATTAAATATATCCGAACAAAATGTGGAATATTTTAAATATATGGATTATACCAGTGTCCTAATCCTGCAGTCAAATTAGACTGACTGCATTTTATATAATACTATCAGCAGACAAATTACAGATGTTTCAATATTTAATAATTTTTTTAAATAATGTAATTAATTAATCATAATAATAATAATAATTCAATATTGTTCTTAATCCTACACTGAAGGAAATTCCAACTACAGAGAAAGTAAAGAACCAGTCTGCGTGAAAACCACAAAAACATGTTGAGGTCATTATTACATGCAAATCAAAGGGACAAATATTTGACAATATCACAAAAAGATTTATTAATCAGGACTAAGTTATGATTTTTTAGTCTTTATTAAAGCTAATAATAAATATGGATAATTCAGAATGGATTACTGAAAGAACCAAACATATGCTGTATTAAAAACTATTTATATATAATGTAAATATCTGTTTATAAATAATTAAATCATTATACAATTATTCTATTTTTATATTTAGCTATACATTTAGCAAATAATAGTCTAAAACATTATTTTCTTACTCTAATAATATTAATTTTATTTATGTTTTCAAAAATAACTTGTGCTTATATATAATTGTTATATTGGAATATTTATTGACATTTTACTTTATATGGTGTGTTATACAAACTCAAAAGTATATACTTCCTCATACTTTTAATCTGTGAACTGGGATGCAGCCTAAATCTTGTGACCAGGTCAAATCTACTGAAAATATAAATGTGTTTGCCGTCCACACTCACATTCACATAAATATATAAGATGTGCGAAAGGTTCATCATGCCCAATCAGAATTCAGCTCAAGCACATCACACCGTTTACCAATAGGCTGACAGGGTGGGCGGGACTCCACTCCCTTATAAGATCTCCTCATTGGCCAAACTCTCGATGCAGTCTGGCTCTATGGACAGAGAAAGAATCAGACACTCAGCCCGATTCCACACACACCAAATCCACGTCACACAGGAGGCCAGAATGTCTTGGAATCGGATTAAGATCGACTGAATGAGAATGTGGTTACAGTGACTGAAAAAGTCTATAAACCGCACAAATCTCAGACTGAAGGTAAATGTGTGCTTCAGAAAAACACTCCAGTCACATAAACCGCTTAGACCAAGTATTACCACTCTTTTCTCTTGGTCAAAACCACATGAGGCAATTTGATCCCAACTGCTAGTTTGGTTGGACTAGTTAAGAAACATAACGGCTGCATTTGTGCTACTGGCTGCAGAAAATAAGCATCTCATTCTCAACATTGAGTGATGAAATAAAATGATATTACACATTTTTATTATATACACACATGCTTCGTGGTCATGGAAAATTGTGATTTCCAGGACAATTTACATGCACTTAACCCTTTTCTGCTAAACCGGTCAGTTTATGTGGGGCCTACAAGCTACTGATAAATTGTAAATAATATTTATAAATAGTTTTCAATTTAAGTTTTAGTATTAAGTATCTAAAATATTATTTCATCTTGATGTTCAAATGTGACTCGCTTTCATGAGGGTCACGTTTATTTAAATTAAGGTTTAAATTGGTGGTATCTATATTTAATTTAATTTACTAAGATAAAATATGAAAATGTAAAATGCAGTAACTAATATATGTAAAGTAACAATGTTTCTGTTCTGTGTGTTTTTTTATATGGTTTTAGTTTTACGCAAGTTTAAAAATAAATGTGCCCTTTTGGAACTAATAATATAATATAAAAATACAAATAGTTTTGATGCAACAGTTCATATATAAAAACATTTGTACATTTTAGAGGGAAAAAAACTGGATTGAGCATTAATTAATTGGTCAAAATGCTGCACACATTAAACACTGATAATAAAGAGTACAAAAATACTAATTAAAAATCACAATAATTAAGTGATATGACTAGTTTAAAGTGTAAAAAAATATCTGATGGTTTTCATTGATTTACTAAATGTATGAACAATACCGTCACACACTGCTGAAACGGAGAAGAAGCTCATTAAAACCCAAAAACATCAAACACAGATCAGTGTTTAAAGGACAATCCCCAGTCGGGACTGCTCAAGCTGATAATGCTTTATCTCGTACATAACTTCATGCAGTTACTCGAACCATGATGCCAGTATGAAGATGATATTCTGCAGTGCTCTGTGGGTAAACGGCACATTTAGGTCATGTCTGAAGCGTGAGAGCACGTCTTTGTTCTCTTTGTCTGCATGTAATTTGGCCCTCGGGACAAAGTCTGTCCGGATCGCAGTCAGAGATGATAAACTTGGGTTTCACGACGGTGAATGAATGTTTCTATTACCTCTAGTCTGTATCTAATGCCTAAATACAAAGCCAATCACATCATTCATTCATCTAAAACCCTTCTGCTGGGAGAATGTATGATAATACACAGGGACTAAACTGCTTAGTCACTAAATGGGTGAATCTCAAAACGTATCAGGAACATTCAAAATAAGAAATAATCTGGATTTTACGTAAAGAAAATAAGGAAACGAATAATGTCGTAATGCAAAAACAAAATCTTAATAAAAAAAAAATGATTTTACTCAAACAAAATAATTTGTATATTTCTATTTTTGGTTTTTGAAGCTAAATGAGGAAAAATAAATGTATTTAAAAAATACTGATACATATTTACTCATAATATTTGTATTTTGTTTTTAAAAAACTGGCATAAGTGGAAATTTGTTGGTCAAAATTCAACAAAAAATGCATTAATCACGTTTTCTCTCAATCCGAATATTAACTATATATTTTATTTAAAAAAAAAATTAGATTTTTTAGGAAGATTACAGAGAAATTGTAAAACTTTTTTTTACTAAAAATCAAGTCTGTTTTGAGTGATTAAGATTTTAGAAAGTGCTGTTATTATTTTCCTCAAACAATTTTCTATATGTAAAATATTATTTCTTGTTTCATTCATTTGTTTTTTTGTTTAAATGTGACCCGTTTTCATGAGATTCACTCAATTATTCTATAGTTACGACTAACTCTAGCCTTTTTATTTGAGAAAAATTCTACATGTCATCAACTTCCTGTTTAGATCAGATTAACTGTGTAGGGCTCGGAAGATAAGAACATGTAGAATAAAATCACGCTGCACTGGGATCAGATTAAAGACTGGAGCTACAGGGAGACTGACGACAATAATCCATAAATCATACCTGGAAGCAGACGGATCTGAAAATCTAGATTCTGGAAATCAAAACAATTCAGTTGGGCAAAAGGAAGGAAGGATACAGAAAGCAACAGAGAGAAGACATCAAATTCAGTGTGATAATGTCTCTACAGCAGCACACCGGAGTTAAAGCTGAAGTGTGTCATTTCTCCTCTAGAGGCAACAAGCGGAACTGCAAGTGCCATTTATATTGCCATGCCATTGCTATGCAGTCGCTAAGTGTAGTTTTTAGCATGTTCTATGCGATTGCTAAAGCAGCATGGATAGTTGTAATATTGGCTAGTTGCTAGGCTGTAATTAAGAGGTTACTAGGACATTGCTATTATGCTCTATGCAGTTGCTAGAATGTTCTGGCTAGCTATCATGCCGTTGCTATGTGGCTACCAATGTGCGCTGAGTGTTTTTATAATATAACAAATGGTTACCAAGGTGTTGCTATGTGGATGCCAAGGTGTTTGAGTGGTTTTGAGTGTGTTGCTACAGTACGTGGTTGTTACAGTGTTCTGAATGGTTGTCAGGGTGTTGCTATGCAGTTCTAAGGCAACTGTTGGAGTTCTGAGAGGTAAATGCGGTGCTTCTGTGCAGTTCTCAAGGTGTTTCGAGTGTGCTGCTATGGTATGTGGATGCTCTAATGTTCTGGAAGGTTGCCAGGTGTTACTATGTGATTGTCAAGGTGTTTTGGGCATTTTTTTGAATGTTGCTACTAGTACTGCCCCCCTAAATAGTTGACTAATCATTAGTCAACCAAAATTTTAGTAGTCACTTATTCGGAGGAAAAAAAATTTAATCCACAGGCGAAGTCACGCAGTCCGTGACTGACTAACTAACAGATCGTCTACTGTAATACAGTACAAATGTGCCGAAATGATCACTTGTTTGTGCTTTGTGAACACTCTCGCCATGCCCGGTGGCACCATTGCGCAGCAGAGATGTACCGGGAGAAGCGCGAGCATTAGACGGCCGATCGTCATTTCCAAACCGCAAATATTCCCCTTCAGAATCGGTGAATAACATTTGCAACACATCCTCACAGTACAAATTTGTATTAGTCATTTGGCGATTTTCTCTCACAATTTACTCCCACGCTATGAACTGATCTGCTTCTGCATCAATGACACGATCGCTCACTTGCTCTGCTATTTCCTCGAACACTTTTGGTCTAGAATCGTAGTACTACATGTCCATCTAGTGGTAAGGAGTACAAATGCGATATTACACCATATTAGGAACTACAGTCTATTTCATGAAGTCTGACGTCTTGTCGCAATTTTGCGACTTTGGCGCTTAGAGGGTTAATAAACGTGCGATTAGTCGACTGACGCTTCAAATGAACGACTAGTCGACCAGAAAAATCCTTAGCCGAGGGCAGTCCTAGTTGCTACAGTAAGAGGCGATAATGCTCTGAATGGTTGCTAGAGTGTTGCTATGCGGTTGCTACAGTATTATGAGTGGTTGTCAGGTTGTTCTGTGATTGCCAAGGTGTTTTGAGTATGTTGTTGCTATAATGAAAGGTTGCTATGCAGTTCTGAGGTGATTATTAGAGTTCACTTAATGGTTACTGTGGCGTTGCTATGTGGAGAGGTTTTTAGTGCATTGCAATAGTATGTGGTTGCCAAATTGTTTCCATGTGGTTGTTTAGAGTATTGTTGTTTAGTGTGCTGCTATGCAGTTGATAGTGTTCTGGATGGTTGCTAGGGTGTTGCTATGCGGTTCTGAGGCAACCGTTAGAGTGCTCTGAGTGGTTGCTGTGTCGGCGCCGGTCACACTCGGTCTCTCGCGCACAGTTTCGGTCTCTCGCGGCTTCGGTCACCTTTCGGTCTCTCTCGGCACAGTTTTCGGTCTCTCGCGCTGTCGGTCTCTCTCTTATCGGTCTCTCGCGCAGTTTCGGTCTCTCGCTGCGCCCGGTCACACTCGGTCTCTCTCGCGCACAGTTTCGGTCTCTCTCGCGCGCTATCGGTCACACTCGGTCTCTCTCACGTGCAGTTTCGGTCTCTCGGCCGCACATCGGTCTCTCGGTCTCTCGTTGGCTGTCGGTCACACCGGTCTCTCTCACGTGCAGTTTCTCTCTCGCTGTCGGTCACCTACGGTCTCTGGCGCAGTTTCGGTCTCTCTCGCACGCTCTCGGTCACACTCGGTCACTCTCGCGCACTTTTGATCTCTCTCCGCGTTCGCTTCTCTTTTGTCAAGTGAGGCGCCTCATAGCTCTGCAGTTCTAAAGCGACTGATAGAGTGCTCTGAGTGGTTCCTATGGTGTTGTTATGAATCTGGGTGATTGCAAAAGTGATACTAGGCAGTTGTTTGGACTTCAGATTAGACTTATAGCAACTCTGCACATTCAAATGGAATATGATGAAAAGCTGTAACCTTAAAAAAAGACACACTTCAGCTTGAATCTGAAATCCCAGTGTCAGGACAGATATCCTGCACGTCTGCAAGACTCCATGAAGGCGAGGATGAAAAGATTGTGTTCGAAAGCTCAGTTCCTCTACACTGTAACGAACAAAGGAATGTTTTGTTTTGCTAGCGCAGGGCTGGCTGGATAACCGTGTGTGTGTGTGTGTGCCAATAACCACTGAGTCATTGTGAACCTGCAGCTCCTGAGGGATTTCTACAACTCAATTCAAAGTGAGAGGCCAAAAACACGATGATGTACGCAAACGGCCCTGTTGCTTTGCTGTGGCGGTAATAAACCTCAGCACTCAAGTGGGCAAGAGACCCATTAAACCTGATGTGTTATTATTCTATAGAAGCAAGATATAAACAAGTCAACTGACTAATTAACTTAGGGTGAATCCCATTTCTCTGGCTTACCCCTTCGTCTTACCCTTAGCCCGTGTCCCTCGAAACCGAGTGGTAAGCGCTAGGGGTGAAAACATCCCCCTATGAAATGAGACGCCACTGTGTTACGGTTACGTCATCATACATCGTCGCTAGCTGCTGCTACGTCACCAGAGGAGACAAGTGTTGATCACAAACTCTCCATCTAAAAGTGTGTGTATCGATTGTGTGGGTTTAATGATGTTTTCTCTAGTCAGAGAAATGCGGGACTGTTGTGCAAACCAGCAATGTAACTTTAGCATGGAAAAATAGAGCATTGATTGCAAATATATATGTACAGGACTGTGTAGAGCACAAAACAAGACTGTCGTAATTTTAAATAAATTAAGCCGAAAATACTCTCTGGATGATCTGGCCGCAGTGTGTTCTGGGTACACCTTGGTTTCAAGTAAGCTCGCGAAAATTCTTGGTTTTAAGGGTTATCTACCCCTTACCCTTACCCCTACCCCTCGATCAAAACCAGAATTGGGACAGCCCTTACTTTCACGTGAACGCGCAAAACTAAGGGAAGGGGTAAGACAGAGAATTGGGATTCACTCTTAAACCAATCTTGCTCAGCAAAGTGTTTTTGTCGCCGAAATGCGCCTCACCTCCTGCAGCAGATCCGCCTGCTCGATGGCTTTCAGGACGTTTTTCTTCGACGTCTCCTGAGCCTCGCCTCCCAGCAGGAACTCGTCCAGGATGAAATACGCCTTCTCGAAGTTAAAGATGATATCCAGCTCGCAGACCTGAGTTAGTGAAGATCAATCAGGGTTATCTGCAATCGCATTCGTTTTTGTAATGTCGATTTATTTTCTGCCGCATGACTTACGCTGCCGAAGTATTTGTCGAGCAGCTCGACGTAACGGTGGATGATCTCCAGTGTGATCAGTTCATTATCCTGGTCCTCAATGGCACAGCAGAAATACAGACTCGCGTATCTACAACATAAACACAACATTTGTTTTAGTGCAGTCGCTAATTCAAACTGATTTGAATCAGTTACTCGGAGTGGTTACCAAGGTGTTGCAAAGTGACTTCTGAGTCGTTTAGTGCATTGCAAGAGTAAGTGGTTGCTAATATATTCTGGATGTTGCCAAGGTGAATGCTATGTGGTTGCCAAGGTGTTTGAGTGTGCTGCTACCATACATTTTGTTATAATATTTTGTATGGTTTCCAAGGTGTTGCTATGCAGTGGAGTGGTCAAGGGTTCTGAGTGGTTTTTAGTGTGTTGTTAAAGTATGTAGTCGCTAAAATGTTCTGGATTGTTACCAAGGTGTTGCTATGCAGTTTTCAAGGTGTTCTGAATGGTTTTTAGTGTACTTCTACGGTGTGTTTTGTTAAAATATTCTGTATGGTTGCCAAGGTGTTGCTATGCAGTTTTCAAGGTGTTCTGAGTGTTGTTGTTTTTTGTGTTGCTACAGTATGTTATTGTTATAATATTCCGTATGGTTGCCAAGGTGTTGCTATGCAGTTATCAAGGTGTTCTAAGTGTTGTTGTTGTTTTTGCGTTGCTACAGTATGTTTTGTTATAATATTCCATTATGGTTGCCAAGGTGTTGCTATGCAGTTATCAAGGTGTTCTGAGTGTTGTTGTTGTTTTGCGTTGCTACAGTATGTTTTGTTATAATATTCTGTATGATTGCCAAGGTGTTGCTATGCAGTTATCAAGGTGTTCTGAGTGTTGTTGTTTTGCGTTGCTACAGTATGTTTTTGTTATAATATTCCGTATGGTTGCCATGGTGTTGCTATGCAGTTATCAAGGTGTTCTGAGTGTTGTTGTTTTGTGTTGCTACAGTATGTTTTTGTTATAATATTCCGTATGGTTGCCAAGGTGTTGCTATGCAGTTATCAAGGTGTTCTGAGTGTTGTTGTTTTTTTGTGTTGCTACAGTATGTTTTGTTATAATATTCTGTATGGTTGCCAAGGTGTTGCTATGCAGTTATCAAGGTGTTCTGAGTGTTGTTGTTTTTTTGCGTTGCTACAGTATGTTATTGTTATAATATTCCGTATGGTTGCCAAGGTGTTGCTATGCAGTTATCAAGGTGTTCTGAGTGTTGTTGTTGTTTTTTGCGTTGCTACAGTATGTTATTGTTATAATATTCTGTATGGTTGCCAAGGTGTTGCTATGCAGTTATCAAGGTGTTCTGAGTGTTGTTGTTTTTTTGCGTTGCTACAGTATGTTTTTGTTATAATATTCCGTATGGTTGCCAAGGTGTTGCTATGCAGTTATCAAGGTGTTCTGAGTGTTGTTGTTGTTTTTGTGTTGCTACAGTATGTTTTGTTATAATATTCCGTATGGTTGCCAAGGTGTTGCTATGCAGTTATCAAGGTGTTCTGAGTGTTGTTGTTTTTTTGCGTTGCTACAGTATGTTTTGTTATAATATTCCGTATGGTTGCCAAGGTGTTGCTATGCAGTTATCAAGGTGTTCTGAGTGTTGTTGTTTTTGTGTTGCTACAGTATGTTTTTGTTATAATGTTTTGGCTGGTTGCCAAGGTGTTGCTATGCAGTTATCAAGGTGTTCTGAGTGTTGTTGTTGTTTTTGTGTTGCTAAAGTATGTTTTGTTATAATATTCCGTATGGTTGCCAAGGTGTTGCTATGCAGTTATCAAGGTGTTCTGAGTGTTGTTGGTTTTTGCGTTGCTACAGTATGTTATTGTTATAATATTCCGTATGGTTGCCAAGGTGTTGCTATGCAGTTTTCAAGGTGTTCTGAGTGTTGTTGTTTTTTTTTGCGTTGCTACAGTATGTTTTTGTTATAATATTCTGTATGGTTGCCAAGGTGTTGCTATGCAGTTATCAAGGTGTTCTGAGTGTTGTTGTTTTTTTGTGTTGCTACAGTATGTTTTTGTTATAATGTTTTGTCTGGTTACCAAGGTGTTGCTATGCAGTTTTCAAGGTGTTCTGAGTGTTGTTGTTTTTTTGAGTTGCTAAAGTATGTTTTTGTTATAATGTTTTGGCTGGTTGCCAAGGTGTTCGGAGTGGTTTTGCTACAGTATGTGTTTCTTGTAATATTCTAGATTGTTGTCAAGGTGTTACTATGCGGTTTTACTCTTGTTGCAACCATATGTTGTTGTCAAGGCAATTAGATCAGACACGAGTAAAACCGGCAAACTGTATACATAGGTAATGTTTGTTGTATAAATGTATCACAAAAAAATGCATTGTACACATTATTTATGAGAGAGACCATTTCCATTTCAGACAAACCAGGAAAACAAAATGAAAAAGCTGTGGAGAATGTCAAATAAAACAGACAGCTTTATTGATTATAACAGGAGTGATATTATTGTTGACGGAGTGCAACATGTTTCTCTGCACCTCCTGAAGAAACTGCTCTCAGATTGAACCGTAATGTCACATCTAACGATCTAGAACAAATACAAGCGAGCTTTAGATTAAACCAAACAAATACTTCAGGACTACAATTGATGTTTACATGAGAAATGAAGTCATGTGTTAAAAACGTGATTTGACATTTGTGAATTAGTCTACAATTTTCAACCTCTCCATCAAACGGCATTATTATTCTTTCCGCCAACCATCGAACCACACACACTGGAGGATTATGGGATATCACATCATGTTTGTGGACACATCTATACAGGCAGGAGAAATTGACAACATTTCCCAAAGTCTTCATTTGTGGATTATCGTCCAATGAATCGTCTAGTTCTGTCTGATCAGCTATGTGTGTGTGTAGTTTAATAATGTAATGAATACTGTTTTTCTAGCTGACACTTCATTAATCTTCATTCACTCTGGATGAGTGGGAGCTGCTGAGCGAGCGTTATTCTCTGCGATGTGCTGCTGTGATCAGCAGACGGGACGGTCATTCATTTAGTCTTCTGGACAGTCATCTTTCACTGTGTTTGTGTGCGAGATGCAGACAGAATGAGAATTAATTCAGCAAATACAACTATCAAAATTTCTGTAATATGAATATGCATATGTCTGCAAATATGCATGTATTATGTGAAGTTCATTTGCTACTAGCTACCAGGTGTGCTGCCTAGATGAAAATAATAGTGAAAAACTGGCACAATAAAATATGCACATGTGGTGAATGTAATAAAACTAATTCAAATGAAGTGAACAAGTAATGAAATAAAATAAAAATATAAGAATTAAAATGGAGTGAACAAGTGATGAAATAAAATAAAAAT
This sequence comes from Gymnocypris eckloni scoliostomus, assembly GCA_027564155.1. Classification (NCBI taxonomy): domain Eukaryota; kingdom Metazoa; phylum Chordata; class Actinopteri; order Cypriniformes; family Cyprinidae; genus Gymnocypris; species Gymnocypris eckloni. The sequence continues at coordinate 44,808,889 of CM050412.1, forward strand.
ATAAGAATTAAAATGGAGTGAACAAATAATGAAATAAAATAAAAATATAAGAATTAAAATGGAGTGAACAAGTGATGAAATAAAATAAAAATATAAGAATTAAAATGGAGTGAACAAATAATGAAATAAAATAAAAATATAAGAATATTAAATGTCGTGAACAAATAATGAAATAAAATAAAAATATAAGAATATTTAAATGGAGTGAACAAGTAATAAAATAAAAATATAAGAATATTTAAATGGAGTGAACAAGTAATGAAATAAAATAAAAATATAAGAATATTAAAATGGAGTGAACAAGTAATGAAATAAAATAAAAATATAAGAATATTTAAATGGCGTGAACAAATAATGAAATAAAATAAAAATATAAGAATATTTAAATGGAGTGAACAAGTAATAAAATAAAAATATAAGAATATTTAAATGGAGTGAACAAGTAATGAAATAAAATAAAAATATAAGAATATTAAAATGGAGTGAACAAGTAATGAAATAAAATAAAAATATAAGAATATTTAAATGGCGTGAACAAGTGATAAAATAAAATAAAAATATAAGAATATTTAAATGGCGTGAACAAGTGATAAAATAAAATTAAAATATAAGAATATTTAAATGGCATGAACAAGTAATGAAATAAAATAAAAATATAAGAAAATTAAAATGGAGTGAACAAGTAATGAAATAAAATAAAAATATAAGAAAATTAAAATGGCGTGAACAAGTAATAAAATAAAAATATAAGAAAATTAAAATGGCGTGAACAAGTAATAAAATAAAAATATAAGAATATTTAAATGGCGTGAACAAGTAATGAAATAAAATAAAAATATAAGAAAATTAAAATGGCGTGAACAAGTAATAAAATAAAAATATAAGAAAATTAAAATGGCGTGAACAAGTAATAAAATAAAAATATAAGAATATTTAAATGGCGTGAACAAGTGATGAAATAAAATAAAAATATAAGAAAATTAAAATGGAGTGAACAAGTAATAAAATAAAATTAAATTATTTAAATGGCGTGAACAAGTAATGAAATAAAATAAAAATATAAGAATATTTAAATGGAGTGAACAAGTAATGAAATAAAAATATAAGAACATTTAAATGGAGTGAACGTCATAAAATAAAAAATATGCATATGGAATGAACAAGAAAATAAAATTATGCAAATAAAGAATAACAAATTCTACCATAAAATACAAAATAATAAAACACAATATGCAAATGAAAGAAATCTGAAAATGTAATTATTAAAAAAATGCAAATGACGAAGTATTAAAATAAAATGTAATATCCAATGAACAAATAATAAAAAAACAATAAAAAATATAATTTAATGTATGTTATAAAGTATTGAATGTAAAAAAGTAATCAGCAAATGGGGTGACTAAAAAACAAAGAAAAAAACAATACCACTGTAAAATAAGCACATAAAGTTAACAAGTAATAACAAAAAAATACAAATATTCAAATAGAGTACATGTAATAAAATACAAGAAATTATGAAAATGAAAAAAATGAATGCAATAAAAAAATATGCAAATTGAGTGCCTAAAATAAAAAATGGAGCAAACAATTAATAAAATAAAATAATTTGCAAATGGTGTTGACAATTAGTAGTTAAACAAGTGAGTAAGTGCCTCAAATGATTTGATTACAAAAATATAGAAATTATAAATATAAATTATCATCAAAACTAGTGTACAGATAGTACAACTTTGTTTCCACACAAACTAATATATAAACCTGTACACTGACTGTCAGAAACGGCATAAACCAGCCAGGATGGAACATGTACAACATCAGAATGAGCACTGACAGGTTCATCCAAACACACACGCTGTGCTTAGCAGTGCTAATGCTCTGTTTGGACGGAGCTGACAGAGACAGACGGTTAAGAGCGGGCGGCTGGGGTCAGAGGTCAAACGAGGCGAGCTGTGAGGGAATCAATCTGAAGCAGAACCAAAGCCTGAAGAAGCAGAGGAAGCGCTGTAGACACAAGGTCACGTTCATTATTACAGCCCACTGTATGTTCATCAGTCTAGACTCAGTTTCAGTTTAGTGTGTTTTACTGGCTGGCCTACAAACTCCATCTGTACTGCTGACGTGTCTATCAAATGGGTCACTTACAAGAAAATACAGATATGTAGCTAGCGTGTACAAGTAGTAGAATACAATTAAATTAAACAATATTCAAATGGAGTGAATGTCCCCCAAAAAATGCAAATCAAGTGAACCAATACAAAAAAATACAATAATACAAATGGGGAACTGAATACAACAAGACAAAATAAAGTGTGTAAATAGAAGTGCATAAGTAATAAAATAAGAAATATGTATTTATATTCAAAAATGCAAAATGTTTCTCCTTCTGGAGCATCGGTGAGTGTTTTAATCTTCTGTAATAATTGCATACGAGTCCCTCAGCTGTCCTCGGTGTGAAAAGATGCATCTCAAAATCATACAGTCATTGTTGGAAAGGGTTCAAATACACAAAAATGCTGGAAAACCAAAGAAGAATTAGTGTGAGCTGAAGGGTTTTTCTGAAGAACAGCAGACAGTTGAACTGTTCAGAACAAACAAGAGACTCATGAACAACTATCACTAAACTAATAAACACAGCTGAGGATCATTCAGAGAACAACACAGTGTTAAGAATTAAGGGTGTGAAAACTTTTGAACGGGTCATTTTTATAAATTCAACTATTATTTATCTTGTGGACTACATCTTTTATGTGAAATATCTTATTCAGGTCAGTACTAAATAAACAATAACATGCATTTTGTATGATCCCTCTTACTTGGTAAAATAATCAACATTTTGCAGATTCTGCAAGGTGTATTTAAATTTTGACCTAGGTGTATTTAAAATGTGCATACAAATATGCAAATGGAGTGAATGTAATAAAATAAAAAATTACCATGCAAATGGTATAAGTAAAAAAAGTATAGTATAAAAAATATATAAAAAAAAAAGAAATATGCTAATAAATGAAGAGACAATATGCAAAGTGAATGAATAATTAAAACGAAAAAGCACAGAGTAAACGGAATAAATTAAAATACAATACAAATATGCCAATTGAGTGAACAAAGCAACAAAAAAAGTAAAATTATGTAAAAAAAATTTATAATAAAAATATGAAATGTAATGATTATGAAAATGTGTGCATTAATAAAAAAAATATGCAAATGTAGAAAAATGTAATCAAATTAAATAGAGTAAACAATTAACAAATGAATAAAATTATAACAAATATAAAATATAAATAGAATTAAGTGCAAAACTGTTTTATTACTGTTTTTTTATCAGAATGATTAATTAACAAATGCTGAATCGTTCCAAAA
>CM050412.1:44819748-44827248 GCA_027564155.1 Gymnocypris eckloni scoliostomus
CAAAACAAGCTGATTATCTCAAGTTTACTGATGTTACAACACCACCTAGTGACAGGTCGATATGAACCCTTCTCACAGATTGTGACCACTTTTCTGCCATAATTAATATCGCACAGGCCTAGTTTTCACTTTATATTAATAACTCAAATGTACATGCAATATTTGGCGTACCATGGTATTAAACTACAAAAAGACTAGTAAACACTACTGGAATGGACTACAAATTCCATCTAAATGATCCCATGTTATTTTGGAAGTAAAGCATATTTGACATTTATGGTCTCCCAGCATGTGAAAAATTATAAAATACGGTAAGCTGCCTGCATTATCTATAGTTAAATATCAAATTGTCTTCACTCTTAAGGAAAGGCACAGTAGGCTAAAACGCATTCAAAATGACACACGCTAAGAAAATAAATCTCAAATTAAAAAAATATAAATTAAAAAAATAATTAACACCCGGCCTTCTGTGGTACTCTTTGCAAAAAAAAAACAATTCTGCTAAATACGTCAGCAAATCCTAATATAGCTAAACTATGGCATGAGAGAGGCAGATAAATATTAAAGACTTGTGACCTTTCCTTTAGAGACGGCTCCACATCAAAGAAAATGAATCAATTATTGAATCACGTGCGTTTAATACGTATTAAAAGCGGTTATTTTTAAGTACAGGGTGCTGTTGCCAAGCGACTTCTGGTTCCGGTCACCGCGGTTTAAAACTCGCCGGCGGAGAGTTAACATAGCAAACAACACAGCATGCGAAAACTTCGCGAGACCGTTCATACAAACGGGCCTGAAGCTCAAAGCGCATTTTAAATTACGCTGCGCCAAGTAACACACAATGTCATGGTACAGACTGTTTTTAAAAATGTAATCTCTTTATTCATTATTTACACGTCTAAAAGTGCAGCACTTAAATCTCAGCTGTCACGAGCGTCTTGGCGGCGGCGTGGAGCTCTCGCTGCGTGATGACGCGCCGCCGGTTGAACTTGGAGAGTCGCGCGGCCTCGGCGCCTATCTGCGCATGCGCGTCGGACAGGTGCCGCATCAAAGAGACGGCGTCACTCACGTCACTCAGCTCCTTAAAGAAAAGAGGGGAAAATAACAATCATTATAAAACGACTCTCGGCTGTGTGAAGTCCGTTTAAACGAGTTAAAGTAATAAATCAGGCACGGTTCGGAGTGAACACACCTTCTCGATCTTGTAAATGTACGCTGAATATGCCCCGGTGCTCCGTTTGCGCGTCCAGCCGGTTCTCCTGGACGTCTTCAGGGACTTCAGTCTGCGGTCAGACGAGGCTTTCATGATCGCTGCTGCGCTGTTCTCTTCACAAGAGCGTCTGAACACTGTTTATTGTGTCTCAGCACAGGTGAAACGTGTCAGTCTTAATCAATTATCTCCCTAATTAAGACGTTCACACAAACGAAAGGTCCAATCAGTCACACTGCGATGACGAATCATAGTTTTCATAATAAACGAATAGCTATTCGAGCAGTCTTGCGTTTATTTGTTAGCATTAGGAACATTAACCTATTATAAAAGACTATCTGAAGAATTAATTAGCAAAAACAGATAAGTCTGTTTGTAACAATTCTCATAAATCACGGTTTTTCATTGTGCATCCCAATTAATCTCAGTCAAACTGCATTTGGGTTATTTTGACTGGGATAAAAAACAGCTAACTAACACAAACCCAATAAAAACACGATAACATAATAAAAACATGATTTATGAATGTGTTCATAAATGGAGTTATGTGTTTTTGCTAATAAACTCTTCATTTGTTTTCACACTTTTATATGTAGGCCTAGCCTATAGCACCTTTGTTTGTTTTCTGTCTTTGTTTCAAGTTTAGTTTAGTTATTTTTCCTTCTTTTTAAAATAAAAGCACTTCTATTGTTTTTTAAAGCCTGTGAAAAGAGGTAACCTGCCTCAAGGCTTAAACCTAGTCCTAGACTAAAGTGTAAGTCTAACTTGCACTGACTGATCTTAAAACATACAGTGCTTTGTTTAGTCTCAAGATGCACACAGTAATGTTTTTTCTAAGCACGTTTAAATTAATTGCTTAAATGTCCTAATTGAACTTTGATCTAATCCTGGATTACTCTAAGCCCCATCTGTGAAACCTGCCTTAATGCATACAAATTAGTGTTTTATAATGAGTAGGATATATTTAAGTTGATTCAGTAATCAAATAAAGTCATATTTTGACTTGGAATAAACACCAGTTATAATGAGCCTCGTTTAGGTGAGCATTTTTCAGGGTGCGTTAAGGTTTGATCATATTATATAAGATACAGGCTTACTATTAAAGGCCGATTGCGATATATATTTGCATTTGATAAACTCTATTTCCAGTGCTGTTTATATTTGGATTTATAAATATTCAGGTTAGACTCATAACGTGATGAGACTTATAGTCTTTACAGTGTTACACACAAGATCCTCATTTCCACAGTTCACAACTTTAAACACCTTTTTGTTTTTGTCTACTAAAGTTGTATTTTTTGTAAAATCAGTGTATTGTTCAACAACAGCACAATCCATACTACCTTAGTCCACCCTATCTTATCTATAGCACACCTGTACACACAGTTGTATGTATATATCTACTCTATACATGTAATGTACTCATATCTAGATGTTTTATTGTTGTCTGTGTATTATTGTTGTCTGTGTACTGGAAGCGTCTGTCACTAAAACTAATTCTTTGTATGTGCAAACATACTTATAATAAAGCTCTTTGTAATTCTGATTGCTCACAGATTCCTGTCAATATGGCCCTGAGTACTGTTTAATCAAGTGAAACAAACACACACGGTTTAAGCAGATTTGAAGAGAAACACAAAAGTGACCTACTTCAATGACACCCAGCTAAGAGCTCAATGAGAGAGCAGTCGGGCAGAGGCGATCAGGACTATTATGGGATGTATGGAGTCGGTGGATTACAGTAATCCAGAGCACACTGACTGTTCACAGCGCACTACACCTGCTCATCGAGATGGACGTGAAGATCCTCAGAGTGTGTCTGCTGCTGACTCAAGGTATCAAGAGTGTGTGTGATGTGAGAGCTGGACACACCATCTGTGTGTTTACAGTACGCTAGCCTCGTCTCCATGAACTTGAATGTTATGTATTTGGAGTAAAAGAACATTTGATGAAGCGGAAGTGTGCAGAATGATTCATTTATGGAAAATTAAATTCAGGAGCTTTACTTTATTGATGATTTTAAAGGCCTGTTTAGACCGATAACCGATCATGCGTATACTAAGCGTGCCTTAGACGTTTTGTCTTCTGCCACTTTATGTGCTCAAGCAGATTGTGGAGTGGATTCTGATTGGCTCAATGCTGTTATCAGACTCTTATTCTGACGGCACCCATTCACATCCATTGCTGAGACACTAATGCAGTCACACATTTCTCCAAATCTGATGAAGAAACTAAATCAAATGAATCTTGGATGGCCTGAAGATGAGGATATTTTCAGCAAATGTTCATTTTTGGGTGAACTATTCTTTTAAAGACACATAAACTTCACACATTTACACATGAGCTGTAACAAAATTGTGTTTTCAGCCAAAACAACTACATTTCGTTCATGGTGGTCAGCTGCTTTCTGTCACAGTCAAAGTTTATTGGCCAAAAGCGGTGGTTCTTTCGAGGAGTTTGTTTTAATTAAATTCAACACGAAACGGCATCTTTACTTCCGTAACGTGACGTGTTTCATACGTGAAGCTGAGTATTGGATGATAAACACATGTGATTAGATGCTGAAAGGGTCTTTATATGATAGTGGTTGGAAATGAAAAGGGATCGAATGCAGTCCGTGAGCTAAAACTTGGAGGAATATTATTTAAATGAATGATTACAAAGAAAAACATGCTTTTTCTGTAGAAAAACGTGCCTCATGAACGATCTCAAATTAATCTCTGTGTGTCTGGATCTTATATGACATATAGAAATCACAATATCCTTCCTTTTTATCGTTGTAGACATACTATACTCTCATATACATTTCAAAATATATTTTCGTAAATATATAGCAATATATTTTTAAAATCGAAATATATTTTAAAAGCATTTAAAAATATAATTTGCCCTCCTTTTTTTCAATCCATGAAAAAACATCCCCATAGACTATGTCACATTTAAAGAAAAACATAAGAAAAGCAAGAAAATAAAAATACTTACCATATTAAATAGCAAGTATTATTAAAATACAAGTCTAGTTTTGATCTATTTTTTAGATATAGCCATGTAGGCTACTGCAAGTATTTTCTTGCTCCTGATATACATGGAAACTAAATATACTTTCAATTTCAAAAGCATATTTCATTGAGTTTCATTGTTTATAACATATATTTAAAATATATTTTGGCCAGATAAAATGTATTTTTGACTGTACTGGGTAGATATTTCTAATAACATGTATCTCTATGATCTCTGTCACAGTTTTCATTGGTGTAAACACACAGGGGGTGAGTATAAGTGTGTGTGTGTGTGTGTGTGTGTGTGTGTGTGTGTGTGTGTGTGTGTGTGTGTGTGTGTGTGAAAGGATGTCTGTGTGTGTGTGTGTACAGGTGTGTGTTACATATGACAGTGTGTGTGTGACTGTACATGTGTGTGTGTGTGTGTGTGTGTGTGTGTGTGTGTGTGTGTGTGTATGTATGTGTGTGTCTGTGTGTGTGTGTCTGTACAGTGTGTTATGTATGACAGTGTGTGTGTGTGTGTGTGTGTGTGTGCAGGTGTGCAGAACAGGTGTGTTACATATGACAGTGTGTGTGTGTGTGTGTGTGTGTGTGTGTGCGGCGTGGTGTGTGTGTACAGGTGTGTGTTACATATATACATCAGTGTGTGTGTGTGTGTGTGTGTGTGTGTGTGTGTGTGTGTGTGTGTGTGTGTGTGTCTGTGTGTGTGCATGCGGTGCGTGTGTCTGTGTACAGGTGTGTGTTACATATGACAGTGTGTGTGTATGTGTGTGTGTGTGTGTGTGTGTGTGTGTGTGTGTATGTATGTGTGTGTCTGTGTGTGTGTGTGTGCGTGTGTGCGTGTGTCTGTGTACAGGTGTGTGTTACATATGACAGTGTGTGTGACTACTGTACATGTACATGTGTGTGTCAGGAGTTAGAGATACCATGGCCTTATGGAGATGATGATGATGAGGTGAGTGTGAAGGAAGTGGCGGAGAATCAAATGCCGACGGACTGTAACTGTGACTGTCAGGAGCCACGACCCACCGGGACTCCAGCCACCTGGACCTCCATCAGCACCACGCCATCTCCACGCAGCCCCTATCTGGACTGCATGCCGGGTCAGTGCCTGTCTGCAATGTACAAGACTCTTCCAAAAGAATTATAACACCCCCACACACATACATCGAGATATACAGTGGTGGCCAAAATGATTACAACACTAGTATTTTAAGCCGCTAGAAAATTGTTTTAAGTCAGTCATTTCTATATTTTGCTGTAGTGTGTCAGTAGGAAATATCAGTTTACATTTCCAAACATTCATCTGGCCATTAATTGTAATAATCCAGTGAGATTTTGGTCTGATAGCAGACAGTGCTCCACACAGAGATCTGATCTGATCATCATCAGTCTGTCTGAAGGACATGAAGAAACAGAACAAACTGAGACCAGAAGAACTGTGCCAACGTCTCCAAGACGCTTCAAGAAACCTCCTGCAAAGATACAGGACTGAGAAAAGTTATAAGTACTTGTGTAAAAATGCTGAGGATGCTGTCAAAAATATTGTCATAAACAAATTTTCTTTATCAATTGAACACATGTTTCCAAAGCATCCTTTGCCCTCAGTGCACTTGAGCAGAGTTTCTCAGGCAGCTTTCTTGAAGCATCTTGGAGACGTTGCTTCCAAACCATTGTTTAGCTGGTGACAATACAAGTGTCCTAATAACTTTGGCCACCACTGTAGATATACAGGTGTGTGTGTGTGTGTGTGTGTGTGTGTGTGTGTGTGTGTTTAAAAGTTACATTGGCTAAGAGGGTTTATTCAAAAAATGATAGAAATGCTAAAAAAAATGATAGAAAGAAATATATGATAATGTTAAACTAAAATGACCAGTATGTGGCAGCAAGCCACTGTCTTAATAAGTGAGTCACTGAGTCATTTGTTAAATCCATTCTTTAAAAACGACTGATTCATTCATAACGAAGAAAGAGTTTTTATAAAAACATGATTTGTTTAAAATACCAGTGTTTTCAGTAAGGATACTGCTGCAGAGATGCACAACATGGCTTTGTTTGGAACATTTTTATTAGAAAAATAGAGCAAAAATTACAACAGTGTCTCTACAATTCAAATCACTTAATATTTATTTCTGTTTAATGATATTTTCCCTGTCCTGCTGTCAGCAAATGTTTTTCTATGTACTATATCATAATACAAATGTGAGATATTGAAGAAGCTTTAGATGTTATAGAAGCTAGAATGTTTATGAGGACTACAAGCAGTTACAGTTTTTAATTCTGAATATAAGCATGCTCAACAGGACCACGTGCGTGCAGAGCATTACATGCATGTCTGTATTTGTCCTGTGAGGGTGTTGAATGGTAAAAACATGCAAGGTCATGCAGTGAACGGAAGCACTGCAAGATGAGAGCGTCTCTCAGTCCCTTCAGAAGTGCATGCGTACTGATTCAGGGCATGAAGCCAAGAGGCTTTCGAGCGATGACGTGACTAACGATCATCCATGATGCGTCAGCTAAAACTGATGACACATGAAGCACCTTCTGACCTCAGTTTGACAGAGCAGCGGACATTACGATCAAATTATTAACAGATCAGGAAAAAGAGGACTGTCGGGTGAGCGAGAGACCATCAGAATAAGAGAGAAACGGTGACTTTAAGCGAGGGTAGAGAGTGCCAGTGGATAATCTCATGACTAATGATTGTGATGCCCAGATTATCAGACCTGAAATAGTCTGTCCTGCACCATCACAAACTCCACACTAATCAACAGCGCTCCTGATCTTCACATGCAGCCTGCAAAAGACTCATATATGACCTCATATCCCTCCATGATTGTAAAGCGCTTTGGGTGTACAGCAATACACAATATAGTGCTATATAAATGCCTCATTCATTAATTCAATATGATAATATGACATTCAAAGCATGAGTTTGTGTTCGTTTCATTCATATTCTGGATGCTGCAGGGATGCTGTGGTTATGTAAGCCAATTGCAAAATTGTGTTTTATCACTTGTGCTTCCATCGTTTTGAAGTCAATGGGTTTTTTTTGGTTAAAAGGCTCCAATAAGGTCTTAAATAAGCACAAGATATTTTCATGATATATTCTACAACATGAAATATGTGAACCTGGACCACAAAACCAGTCATAGGGGTCAATTTCCTGAAACTGAGATTCATAAATCAGCTTTCCATTGATGTATGATCGACAATATTTGGCTGAGATACAACTATTTGAAAATCTGGAATCTGAGGATGCAAAAAAGAAATATTGAGAAAATCACCTTT
>CM050412.1:44832248-44917248 GCA_027564155.1 Gymnocypris eckloni scoliostomus
CTCCAGACACGTGAGCAAAAGCACCAATCTCATTGGTCGGATAGTTTTTGATGCGGCGCGTCAAACCAAAAAAACAAACCCGAGGCGTTTTAAAAAAAATGACGCTTTTACGCGTGGCGTTTTTCGTGTCGGTGTGCACACTCACATTGGCGCCCTTTGTTTAGTCACGAGGCGTTAAACGTCAGCGAATATCGCGCGTGAAATTCATCCCGGTGTGTACGGGCCTTTAGGCACTAAAGTAAAATACTCAGATCAGTAGGTAACAGGCAATTTGATATAATCCCATATAACTGTAGCTTCTGTGTCTACCAAATAAAACAAATAACCATTTTTGGACCAAAACAAGAGGACTGGTTTATTATCAATGACTTGCTGATTTTTACAAAAAAGAGCAACGGTCCATTTTGCTTCCTAAAATAATAATAATAATAATAAACGATTAACTGCAAACCAGTTGAAAACCGATTCAAATATGTGACGATTCAAATCAGTTGAGATGCTAAACGAATGTATCTCTGAGAGGAACCGAATGTCTTTAGTTTAGGTTTGCACTCTGAACGATGCATATTAAAGTAGAGTAGAGCGGTAATAATTCCATATTGATTCAATAATTGAGTCAGAAAGCATGCGAACAACCATCGAGCTTCTTAGTAACTGCATTTAAAACTGTCAAAATTCATTACCGTCGATAAAGACGGTAAACTAGCTAGCTAGCTCTGCTAGCGGCTGTTTCTGACTTAGCACAACAACCAAAACAAACTACTATTATCTAATAGATGGCTGTAAATATAACCAGAAGAGGACTCGCACACTGATGTTACTGTAAGTCACGTGTCTTTTTGAAAAATGCCATGTTAGAGAGACATTAGCAATTTAATTAGCACACAAAGAGACTTAGTGTTGAGCTAATCAGGTATAAAACTAAATGGAGAATCCGGTCTTAAAACGACTAACAATCTTTGGTTCCCAAAAAGTTTCTCTTTGGTTATCACGATGTTCTGGGGAGGTTGGTTTATAGTTTTTAAAACCTAAAAATAACCATTTGAGAATGTTTTGTAGGCTTAAACATTCTGGGAAGGTTCGGTGTTTGTTGTTTTGTTTTCTGCTTGTTTGTTTGGGAAGTTAAATTGTCATTATATGGTTTTCAAAATAAATAACCAAATGGGAACCATATGGGAACGTTGTTTTTGATGGGTTGTGCCAACCTAGTAACGGCTATTGATACTGAAACAAGACATAGCGACAAGCTTTAGCATGTGCTAACTTCAAGGGTGTAGGCAATGCTAAAGTTAGCTTAGCATTTGTTCAATGAAGATGTCTGATAGCAAAAACTAAACCATGCTTGCATTTGCTCTCCTAGTGTAGTATTTTACCCTTAAAATACTTTTAAGACAAAAAAAATTCAAGCGCACTGCTCAAAGACAGTTCACGTTTTATTTGGTTTTATTTATTTATGGATTCTTTAAAAAAACAGACAGTTTTATGATTATTTAAATGAGCTCATTAGCATCTCAACTCCTCACTGTAGCATAAAAACACATGATTATAGAGTGAAACACCATCATGACAATCCTGCGATATGAAACGTGTGACAGTAGAAGAGACTGATGAATAGACGATTAGCGGCTAATAGACTAGTTTATGATCAATATTCTCAATAATCCAGATGATTCGAGGATAATACCTAGACATATCTCTGAAAGTAAAATGAGATGCATATCGCTGATGTGTAATCGAGCTCAGTTTTCTAGGAAATCCTGGCATTTGACATCTCGTGTACCCGACTGACATGAATCGTTCGTGTAAAAACCATCTGAGAGGAAATAATACGCCTCCAGGAACCGTGAGCTTTATTTAGAAGATTATCTGGCGAAGGTGAAATTACATATTGCATAACATTTATAAATTATTATTATTATTATTATTTCTCCTCCTCGTGTACACACACTGGCTCTATTTCCCTAAACAGAAACATGAAACAATCTAAAGAGCTTCGACATCTGATATCCAGATATTGCATGTAAAACTGTATTAGCAGTGTTCAAAGAACTCTATACCTGAGGGAATCAAAGACTGATGAGATAGAGTAAAAAGTAATCTTGCTTAATAAAATAAAAAAGGCATCATATACTCTGACTTTAGTTTTTTTGCAGTGGATCTCAATGGCCAGCAGGTGGAGCCACACCATTTGATTTGGTCAGATTTGGTTGACGTTTTTGCTTCAATTGTTATTTTAAAGGCTTAAGAAAGTTCAGTGGCTGTGATGTGTAAAGACTAACAAAAGACCCATACGAAACCCCAGATAGCGCGCGTATGTTTTTATATGTCATTTTTAGTCCCTTCGTCATCTGCAGTACACTGTGTGTCAAAAGTTTGGAATAATTATGAGTTTTAATGTCACTTCTGCTCACCAAAGCAGCGTTTATTTGATTAAAATTACAGTAAAAACAGACGAAAGAAAAAATATTACTAGAATCGAAAATAACTCTGCTCTATTATTAAATGTTTTCAACATTGATAATAATCAGAAATGTTTCTTGAGCAGCAAATCAGTATATTATTATGATTTCTGAAAATCATGTGACACTGAAGACTGCAGTAATGATGCTGAAAATACAGCTGCGCATCACAGAAATAAATTACAATTTAACAGATATTCACATAGAAAACAGCTATTTGAAATTGTAAAAATATTTCATAATTTTGCTGTTTTTACTGTATTTTTAATCAAACAATTACAGCTTCGGTGAGCAGAATAGACTTCTCTCAAAATCTGAATTATTTGTTAGTGTTTGTCGTCCTTGTTGTGTGTTAATATGACATTCACAACATTAAATAATTAACTGATACATAAATATGACATTTAAAGCAACATACGTGCGCCATCTGGGAAGCACACGCACATATAATCGCGCATTCTTACCGTTAATTACTATTACTCTTAATATCTAATGATATTCACTGAATTGTAAACAGAAAATACTCAAAGACAAAGTCATAATATCTATATATACTGTAGTCTTATTCTATAACTATAAAATAAATGCCAATACTGTCATCTATACATGAACCTTTAGCCAAATATATGTAACTATGCAGAATCAGATATTTATATACTACTACAACCAGAGTAGAAATTAAAGCCGCACATACAGTGCTCTACATTTATATATTCCCATTTACATATAGCTATATCATCTGCTTTTAGAACTGTATTATCAAATAACAAAAAAATACAGTAATTACAGTACATAAATAATATAAGAAGTGCTATCAAATATTAAAAACTAAAGACATATAGGCCTACCCTTAATACGCAAGAAAAGAAGGTCCATCAGGGGTGAGTTGGACTCACAGCGCCGTCTCTTTAAGGTCATTCAGGTTTGGCAAACGTGAACGAAAGTGGCGAGCGAAGCCGTTGGGGCCCGGTTTGGAGGTCAGCTGGTCGGGATACGGGTTTCCCTCGGGACGGCCCAGAGCGTTGGAGTGCCAGCCGGACTCCAGGGGCCCCGGGGCCCCGTACGCAGCCGAACGGCCCTTGGGCTGCATGGAGCCGAGGCCGCGCGGCTCCACGAAACTCCCGCCGCCTTTGGAGGAGGGCAGGGGGTAGTGGAGATCTCCCGAGGTTTGGTTGGAGGAGGAGGACGAGGAGGTGAGATGAAGCAGCTTCCGCAAAGACTTCAGAGGCTGAGAGAGAGAAACAAGACTTTACTTTACTGATGGAAAATACAGCACCATTTTCAGATCGTTTCATTTATTCATGATCATTTATTATCCTTATAATTTATAAAAAAAAAAATCTTTTTTATATATATTTTGTACAATTTATTTATATGTATGAATTTATAAAAATCATAGACAGAATATTTGTATTTAGATAATTTACATATTCTCTATGTAAGTAATTTATAAGTCATTTTACAGAATTTATTTAAAAAATTCAAAAACTGAATCTTTTATATTTTACATAAATATATGTATATGTTGTACAATTTATATTAATACAAAATGTATAAAAATAAAAACTGGATTTTTACAAAATGTATAAAAAAATCGAAAACAGAATCTTTTTTCATATTTTATGTATTTGTTTTTATTTATTAGTAAATTAATACAGAATTTATAAAAATCAAACATTGATCTTTTTATATCATTTATTTATACCTGGCTTTATATAATTTACATCATTTATACACAAGTTATTTATAAGTAATTTACTACAGAAATTATACAAATTAAAAACAATATTTTTATATAATTTCCTAATACATTATGTTTATAAAATAATTAACACATATATATATACATATATATACATATATATACCCTTTTTATATGTAATATATGCAATTGAATACATTATTTAGAAAAACGGACTCTTTTGATTATATAACATATTGAGCTGTAACCACACAAGTGTACTATTAATAAACCCTATTATGCATTATTTCTGTGTGGGTATTTTATTCCTGCAAGTGAGATGATGTTAACAATTCCAGGGGTTATTTAATATCTAAAATGTACTTTCATATTGATTATAATTAAATTATGTAAAGTATAATATTAGTTTTTCTTGAAATAGCTCTATAGCACACGCGTCACAGCGCTGTCTGTAAAAGCTGTAAATTAGGCGCATTATACATAAAGGCATGTTCATGAGATATTTTTTTATTTTTATTGTATCATATTATTCTATAGCTATTATGTACACTATTCTTTAAAAGTTTGGGGTCAGTAAGAATTTTTCAAATAATACTTTTATTCATCAAGGACACATTTAATTGATCAGAAGCGACAGTAAATATTTATAAATGTTAAAAAAGGTTTCTATTTCAAATAAATGCTGGAAAATAATAAATCCTAGAGTTTCCACAAAAATATTGTGCAGCACAACTGTTTTCAACATTGATAATAATCAGAAATGTTTCTTGAGCAGTAAATCATAATATTATTATGATTTCTGAAGATCATGTGACACTGAAGACTGGAGTAATGATGATGAAAATACAGCTGCACATCAGAAATAAATGATATTTTAACATATATTCACATAGAAAACTGTTATTTGAAATTGTAATAATATATATTTTTTAAAGTTATTATTATTTATTATTATTTGTATTAAATAAATGCTGCCTTGCTGAGCAGAAGAGACTCTTTTAAACACTGTGTGTGTGTGTGTGTGTGTGTGTGTGTGTGTGTGTGTGTGTGTGTGTCTCTGCTGAGGATCCAGTCGTGTGGAGTGTGTGTGTGTGTGTGTGTGTGTGTGTGTGTGTCTCTGCTGAGGATCAGTCGTGGAGTGTGTGTGTGTGTGTGTGTGTGTGTGTGTGTCTCTGCTGAGGATCCAGTCGTCAGTGTGTGTGTGTGTGTGTGTGTGTGTCTCTGCTGAGGATCCAGTCGTGGAGTGTGTGTGAGCACCTGTGTGTGTGTGTCTCTGCTGAGGATCCAGTCGTGTCGAGTGTGTGTGTGTGTCTCTGCTGAGGATCCAGTTGGAGTGTGTGTGTGTGTGTGTGTGTCTCTGCTGAGGATCCAGTCGTGAGTGTGTGTGAGCACCTGTGTGTGTGTGTCTCTGCTGAGGATCCAGTCGTGTCGAGTGTGTGTGTGTGTGTGTGTGTGTGTGTGTGTGTCTGCTGAGGATCCAGTCGTGTTGAGTGTATGAGTGTGTGTGTTTCTCTGCTTAGGATCCAGTCGTGGAGTGTGTGTGTGTGTGTTTCTCTGCTGAGGATCCAGTCGCAGGTGGAGTGTGTGTGTCTCTGTTGAGGATCCAGTCGTGTGGAGTGTGTGTGTGTGTGTGTCTCTGCTGAGGATCCAGTCGTAGTGTGTGTGTGTGTCTCTGCTGAGGATACAGTCGTGTGGAGTGTGTGTGTGTCTCTGCTGAGGATCAGTCGTGGAGTGTGTGTGTCTCCTGAGGATCCAGTCGTGTGAGTGTGTGTGTGTGTGTGTGTGTGTCTCTGCTGAGCATCCAGTCGTGTGGAGTGTGTGTGTGTCTCTGCTGAGGATCCAGTCGTGTGGAGTGTGTGTGTGTGTCTCTGCTGAGGATCCAGTCGTGTCGAGTGAGTGTGTGTCTCTGCTGAGGATCCAGTCGTGTGTGTGTGTGTGTGTGTGTGTGTGTGTCTCTGCTGAGGATCCAGTCGAGTGTGAGTGTGTCTGTTGAGGATCCAGTCGTGGAGTGTGTGTGTGTGTCTCTGCTGAGGATCCAGTCGTGTGGTGTGTGTGTGTGTCTCTGCTGAGGATCCAGTCGTGTCGAGTGTGAGTGTGTGTGTCTCTGCTGAGGATCCAGTCGTGGAGGTGTGTGTGTGTGTCTCTGCTGAGGATCCAGTCGTGTGGAGTGTGTGTGTGTGTGTCTCTGCTGAGGATCCAGTCGTGGAGTGTGTGTGTGTGTCTCTGCTGAGGATCCAGTCGTGTCGAGTGTGTGTGTGTGTGTCTCTGCTGAGGATCCAGTCGTGTGGAGTGTGTGTGTGTGTGTCTCTGCTGAGGATCCAGTCGTGTGGAGTGTGTGTGTGTCTCTGCTGAGGATCCAGTCGTGTGGAGTGTGTGTGTGTGTCTCTGCTGAGGATCCAGTCGTGTGTGTGTGTGTGTGTGTCTCTGCTGAGGATCCAGTCGTGTGAGTGTGAGTGTGTGTCTCTGCTGAGGATCCAGTCGTGGAGTGTGTGTGTGTCTCTGCTGAGGAAGTGTGTGTGTGTGTGTGTGTGTGTGTGTGTGTCTCTGCTGAGGATCCAGTCGTGTGGAGTGTGTGTGTGTGTCTCTGCTGAGGATCCAGTCGTGTGGAGTGTGTGTGTGTGTGTGTCTCTGCTGAGGATCCAGTCGTGTGGAGTGTGTGTGTGTGTGTCTCTGCTGAGGATCCAGTCGTGTGGAGTGTGTGTGTGTGTGTCTCTGCTGAGGATCCAGTCGTGTGGAGTGTGTGTGTCTCTGCTGAGGATCCAGTCGTGGAGTGTGTGTGTGTGTGTCTCTGCTGAGGATCCAGTCGTGTGAGTGTGTGTGTGTCTCTGTTGAGGATCCAGTCGTGTGAGTGTGTGTGTGTGTCTGCTGAGGATCCAGTCGTGTGGAGTGTGTGTCTCTGCTGAGGATCCAGTCGTGTGGAGTGTGTGTGTGTGAGTGTGTGTCTCTGCTGAGGATCCAGTCGTGGAGTGTGTGTGTGTCTGTGAGGATCCAGTGTGTGTGTGTGTGTGTGTGTGTGTGTGGTGTGTGTCTCTGCTGAGGATCCAGTCGTGTGGAGTGTGTGTGTGTCTCTGCTGAGGATCCAGTCGTGTGGAGTGTGTGTGTCTCTGCTGAGGATCCAGTCGTGTGGAGTGTGTGTGAGCACCTGTGAGTGTATGTCGGGCGCTCTCTCCGTGGGCCAGTCTGCGTCCCGCTCCGGATCCTGGTCTCGCTCTCGCTCTCGGTCGCGGCTGCGCTCTCGGTCTCGGCTGCGGGTGCGATGTCTGCTGCCCTGGTGTGTGTACGAGCGGGACGCTTTCTGCATCAGCACCTGATCCGGCCCCTCGCTCGACACCTGACCAATCACACGCCACACAGAGCTGTCAATCACCTCCAACAACAGCCACAATACAGTACTTGCTTGATTTTTAACATTCTTGTTTTTTATACTTTTTATCATCATCATCATCATATTATTATTATTATTATTATTATTAACCAGATTAGACAGTAAAAACGCTGACGGGTTTTCACAACATCATCACATTATTATAATTTTTAATAGTACTTTAATCATACTTTTATGATGATGATTGTTATTATTTACTAGATTATTACTGTTTTAATATATATATATATATATATATATATATATATTTACATACACATACATATAAAATAACAATATTAATATATTAATATTCTGTATAATAAAACTAATGTTTAACTATTACTATTATACTAAAAAATTTAATATCACTTATTATTAATTTATATTATTTTCTTATAATTAAAATTATGTTTTATGATGATGATTAATCAAATTAGACAGTAAAAACACTAATGTTGTCTTACAACATTATTATTAAACAACATTATTTTTAAACATTACTTAATATTATTATTTTTATATACATTTTATACTATTATTAATATTACATTTTATTTTTATTTTTATAATGATGATTATTATTACATTATAATTGATCAGATTAGATAAAGTAAAAACACTTTTCACAACATCATCATATTATTTTTAAATATTATTTATAATTCTACATTTTTTATTCCATATGATTCCAGAATATATATATATATTTATTATTATTATATTCATACAGGCAAATAATAACATAAAACCTAATTTCTGTACTATAACAACCAAAATAATAATGTTTGTTTGGACTTTATTTTGTTAATTAAAAGCAGCACAAATGAACTTCAACACACAAATACTACCATGCTACAACTTACAACTGCATTTTACAATAATATAGTGTGGTTTATTTGCATTTCAGAAATTAAAAAGGGTATCTTCTTTGCATTACAGTAAATATGCTTCATTTTCTATAGCAAAATATAATCTCCTACAGTTCTCCTTTGATTTTGGGCTGTAATATGACATAAATATGACAAATACTCAATTATCACCAGTAAAGTATGGAGTACCACAAGGATCTGTCCTAGGTCCTCTGCTATTTTCATTATATATGTTGCCCCTTGGTAATATTATTAGAAAATACGGGATTAGTTTCCATAGTTATGCTGATGACACTCAACTATATATCTCAACAAAACCAGATGAAACTTCTAAACTATCTAAGCTAACAGAGTGTGTTAAAAATATAAAAGATTGGATGACCAGTAATTTTCTCCTATTAAATTCAGATAAGACCGAGATATTACTTATTGGGCCAAAAAAACAGTACACAGAATCTCTTGGATCACAATTACTTCCTCTACAGTCAAATATCTGGGTGTTATATTAGACAGCAACATATCTTTTGAAAATCATATTTCCAATGTTACAAAAACAGCATTCTTCCATCTTAGAAACATTGCCAAGCTACGGAACATGTTAAGTGTTTCATGCATTCATGACCTCTAGACTGGACTATTGTAATGCACTGCATCTTCAATAAACAAGCTACAGATCCTTACCAGGTCAAGAAAATATGATCATATTACTCCAATTTTACAGTCTCTGCACTGGCAAGCTATTCAATTCCGTATCAGTTACAAAATATTACTACTTGCCTATAAGGCCCTAAATGGTTTAGCTCCTGCGTACCTAACTAATCTTCTATCACGCTACAATCCAACCCGCTCCCTAAGGAACTAAACTCTGGACTCTTGGTAGTACCTCGGATAGCAAAGTCCACTAAAGGAGGAAGAACTGTTTCATATCTAACTCCTAAACTCTGGAATAGCCTTCCTGATAACGTTCAGGGTTCAGACACACTGTCTCTGTTTAAATCTAGATTAAAGACGCATCTCTTTAGCCAAGCATTCATATAATGCATCTCACAATCTTGTACTGCAGGTATATCTGATCAAACGCACATTATTATGCTTTAGCTTGGGTTGAACAGATAATTTAATTAACATCCCGTGGTATCTAGGAATTACACAAGCTTCAGTCTGGATCCAACCCTTAAACGATCTGAGATGACCGAACACCTGAGAAGAGATGATGACGACCTCTCGGAGGACCTCAGAGGAAGCCAACCATCAGCGATTATACTGAATTAACCACATTTTGCCATAAGTTAATTATATTGAGTTTCTACAATAACTTAATTTCCTGTGAAGTTGCTTTACAACGATTGTATCGTAAAAAGCGCTATACAAATAATCTTGAATTGAATATGACAATCTGTTTCTGCGGAAAAACATGCAAACCACAGGACGCAGATTTGGGCGGAGTTATTCTAATGAGATGATGACATCACAGACCTGACAGCCAATGAGGAGACACACGCCCAGCCCACTGGAGCAGAAGTGATTAGTGCTGTTAATCATGCAGCGCAGCGGTTGAGTGTGTGTTAGTTAGCGGACTGTGTGAGACTGGTGTACCATTGCTGTGGCCACTAGGGGACGCTCTCTCTCAGAAGAGCTGCGCGCGAAGCTCCTCTGAGAGTGAAAGAGAGGAAACAGAGCTTTCCTCACGACTGGCCGTCGCTCGTCATCAGCGTCTGTCTGCAATACAAGAGCACAACACTCACACAACAACAGCACTGCACTGCGTGTCTGATTAGGCCTCACACAAGTACCATTATTATTTTTATAGTTTCTAATCATATTTGCAATTTGTTTTTATGTTTTCATTTTCTATTTTTTTGTTAGTTCTCATTAATAATTTGAATTTGTTTTTATATATTTTCCATGTTCATTAAATATTTTAAAATGCACACACACACACACACACACACACACACACACACACACACACACACACACACACACACACACACAATTAGTTACGACACACACATACACACGTGTACCATTGCTGTGGCCACACACTCTCTCACAAGAGCACGACACACTGCTCCTCTGAAGTGACACACACACACACACACACACACACACACACACTCGTCATCAGCGTCTGTCTGCAATACACACACACACACACACACACACACAACACACTGCACACGTGACACACACACACACACACACACAAGTACACATTATTAGATAGTTTCTACACACATATTTGCACATACACACACACACACACACACGTTAGCACACACACACACATTTTTACATACACATGTTCACACACACACACACGTGACACACACACACACACACACACACACACACACACACACACACACACACACACACACACACACACGTGACACACACACACACACACACACACACACACACACACACACACACACACACACACACACACACACACACACACACACACACACACACACACACACACATGACACACACACACACACACGTGACACACACACACACACACACACGTGACACACACACACGTGACACACACACACACACACACACACACACACGTGACACACACACACACACACACACACACACACACACACACACACACACACACACGTGACACACACACACACACACACGTGACACACACACACACACACACGTGACACACACACACACACACACGTGACACACACACACACACACACACACGTGACACACACGTGACACACACACACACTCACACACACACGTGACACACACACACACACACACGTGACACACACACACACACACACACACGTGACACACACACACACACACACACACACACACACACACACACACACACACACACACACACACACACACACACACACACACACACACACGTGACACACACACACACACACACACGTGACACACACACACACACGACACACACACACACACACGTGACACACACACACACACGTGACACACACACACACACACACACACACACACACACACGTGACACACACACACACACACACACACACACACACACACACACACACACTCACGGTTTGAGGCTGCTTCTTCTTCTTCTTCTTGATGGATCTGAAGAAGCCTTGTTTCTCCTTCTCTTTGGTGGCTTCTGGAGGACTCATGTCCCGCGTCTCAGACCCCGTCCTCGTCAAACAAGACACACGTCATACAACTCATGCTTACAATCTCTTTTGAGTTTCTTATTTTATTATACAATTTTATTTTATTAGTACTTTTATATGTCTACATAGTTTTCATTCACTTTATTTGTTTCAGTTTTAGTTAATGTATCACTTCAAGTTAAACTAAACAAAAAATTGAAATGTTGCCTTGGTAACTAGCTGAAATAAAATGCGTCTTTTATATGTTATGTTAGTTCCTGTTTATTTTATTTCAAGTAAGGAACATGTTTTAATGGTTTTGTTTTAACATGGAAACTGGTCACCATAGATTCCTCGAAAAACAAGCTTCTAATTAATGATAACAATAATGATAAATAGTTTGTTTTAATTTTTATGTTCGTATCACAACTTTATCACAAAAGTATTTATTACTTTTAAAATTAAACGTGATTTGATGTAAATAATGACTTACATTTTGTACTTTTATTTTTAAATGTATAATCATTTCCTGTTTGTCACTTCCTGCTTATCTAAGTGTCAGCAATCATTTTAAAAAGCATTTATTGCATCATAGCGATTAATATAAATATATATGTTCCATAATGAGTTTATTCCAAGCGCAGGAAAGCAAAACATTTCTTAAAAATACAGTCCTTACATGATACTGTTTATTATTTCATGTTATCACAGAATTATTTTAAAATAAAATAATAGAAGCACATGTAAAAGGTCAAAGGTCAATCCTAGTGTGTGTGCATCATCCTCACCACGGGTCGTATGTGGGTTGGTGTATGTTGTGGCTGCTGTCCATCGTGACCCCTGAACTCTCGTGGAACGAGTTATCGGGTCTGGGAGACGGCACTGATCAAAACAGAACAACATATTCATCAGATTAATGCGCTGAGATCAACCAGTGTTACAGAAAGCAACTAATTATAGTAACTTTTGCATTCCTTCTCACTCGCCCCAGAACAACAACCGTTTTTTGTGCTATTTGTTTTGCTGGGATTTGATTGTCCTTCCAACACAGTTAGCACGCAATGACTGTATCGCAGTAGATACTGTGACGCATGCAGTGTTGACGGTTTTGTTGATTATAATGGGAGTAATTTAATTTGATTTGCATCGCGCCTGCAGTTTAGAGACTGTACCAAGCACTGCATGAACCTATGATACGTGACAACCAGTGCTTCATTTGTAAATGTCGAGGTCCCGGAACAAAGCGGGGTGACGGATCCGGCATGTGGTTAGAGGAGGGAGAGGTCACGTGATCACATTGGTGGGCCAGTTTAAGTGATTAACAGCGTGCATCGGTTGCTTTTATTAGGGTTCGTACATGAAAAACCTGGAAAAAACAAGGAATTTTGAAACCTGCCTGAAAAAAAGTAGGGGATTGTGTGTATATCACATAGTTTTACTCATTCCTGCAGCTTTGGAGTTTATAATGAGGGATATTCCTGCAAACATTTATTCAATATAGCAATAGGTTAGATGAGTAAATAAATCCACACAAACTATCAGATTAAATCAGTCATTTAAAAACAGCGCGAGTGATTCAGCTGTACGGTGACGCATTGCTGCCACACACATAATATTTTTCCACTCAATTATGTCGTTATAACGAGATCTTTTCTCATAATAACGACATATTTTCTCATAATAACGAGATCTTTTCTCATTAAAACAACATATTTTCTCGTTATAACGACATATTTTTCTCATTATAACGACATAATTTTCTCGTTATAACGACATATTTTTCACGTAATAACGACATATGTCATAAAAACGATACGTTTTCCGTTATAATAGATACATGGTAGGCTACATTATGTGAGTGAGCTGAGCGATTGTCCACGACTCCGCGCTGCTCAGTCTGACATAAACGAGGATCTGCACGCTGCTGAATTGAAATACACTGAAATACATATTTCTAATAGGTTAAAAAAAGTTCTCGTTATAATGAGAAAATATGTCGTTTTAACGAGAAAAGATCTCGTTATAATGACATAATTGAGTGGAAAAAATATTATGTGTCGCCCCAAGCTGCTAAAATCAAGGCTGGTCTCGTGGTCTGTAGTGGCGCAACTTTCAATTACGTGACAATGGCGGACTCAGGTGTTATTAATTCCGGACACGAACCGAACTCTGTACAATCTCTACTCCAATGTCCGTTTGAGAGGAGAACTTTGGCAGAAAAACTGAAGGTAAAGGAGCTGGGTCCAGATCAGCCTGACGGTTTGATTTATTGTGAAGAATTGTTTGTGAAATTGTTTGCTGTGCCAGTGTGCCACAGCCCCACCTCAAAAAAATGTCATCAGCCGCCACTGATCATGTGCATAAGCGTGAGGTGACTGACCCCTGTAGAAGCTCCCGACCCGTCGTGGCACTGAGTCGCTGAACATCATGCGGTTCTCTTTGGCCGATCCACTGTCATCTGTGAGCTGCTCGTGATAAACGCCTCCCTGCAGCATCAACATTAGTCAAAGACGCTTTCCAGCTGAAAAAATACTGCAAGTAACACTGAGAACATTATTTATCATGAACAGTGACGATTTCCCCTGTGTGTAAACTCCAAACAGAAGAAAACACAAGCTCCATCTGAATGAGAAGCAAAGCAAACAGAAAAATGGGCAGCAGAAAGGGGAGTATGAAGAGAAGGAGGTATAGAGACAGTGAAAGAGAGGGAAAGCAGGATGGTGCGGACCTCGCTCTTTTGCCGCGCCGCGTGAAAGGCGGCGGTGTTGTCCCGTGTGGACTCCCGGATTAAAGGTCGCGTGTGACTGACCTCTGCAGCTGCGGGGTCGCTCTGTTTATGGAGAGATTAGAGCAGGTGAAGCACAAAGCGCCGCACACATTCATACAAACACCCTGTTACAAACCCTAGTGAGCTGCCTACCTAGACAACACACTCAGACATCATACTGTACACAAACGAGAGAGAGAGAGAGAGAGAGAGAGAGAGAGAGAGAGAGAGAGAGAGAGAGAGAGAGAGAGAGAGAGAGAGAGAGAGAGAGAGAGAGAGAGAGAGAGACAGAGATAGAGATAGAGATAGAGATAGATAGATTGTTGTGGTCAATTAAAATCAAATTTACTCCTATCAACCAAAAGGGAGCCAATATTTGAATTCTAAAACTTGTAGGATGTTGCCTTAGAAGCTGGCAGCCTATGTAGACAATAGACACTGGGGCAGCTTATTAAGATTTGGAACAGAGCCTAATATTTATAAGCCACACGTCCAGACTTCATCCAGACCTGGGATGGGCAACTCCAGTCCTGGAGGACTACGGTCATGCAGAGTTTAGCTCCAACCTTGACCTGCCTGCAATTTTCAATCTGCAAACTTGAAAACTTTGGATGGATTATTCAGGTCTGACTGATTATTGGTGGAGCTAAACTCTGCAGGACAGGCCCTTCAGGACCAGAGCTGTCCACTCCTGATCCAGACACACCAATGGACCAACTCTACACACTTTACGAACACACACAGGCATCAGAACGCATGCTTCAATGCTCTGTGCAAGCAAATCACTGAAGAAAGTGAAAGAGGTCTGGAGGACTGACCCTGATGTCGTCTAATCCTGCGTCCCGCGACACGGCGCTGTCCATGTGTCTCGGCAGGGTCCGATGCTGTAGCTGAGGGGTCAGGAGCTGTAGACTGCTGGCCCTCGTGGGAATCCCTTGCCCCACTGCCAATCCGCCCGCCTCACCCCCGTGGGGTCGCCCCCGTTCCCTCCGCACGTACATGGAGTGCCTATGCGGCCTCTGCTGGGAGGAAAACGGGCTGGTGTAGCCCACGCCGTAGGGGAACTCATGGGGCGCCGAAAGAGACAGTCCCCTATGGGGTCGAGCGGATCAACAGGGTTTCCGTCACTCTTCTGCCTTGATGAGGAGCGGCGGGTGGACGGCTCAGCCGTGCTTCCATCCCGTTCCAGTTTGCTGCGACGCCCCACTGCGGGACTGTGTCCAGAACGCTCCCCATGTTGCAGGGATGGACTGCCCGGCGCCGGCAAGTTCAGGTTCATGTTGAGGTCCAAGCAGCTGCTGGGGAAGTAGCGCGGAGAGCCAGCGGGGTCATCCGGGTGCAGTCGCAAGTCACTGAGATTGTTCACGGATTTGGCGTCGCTAAGCACTCCGTGACTCTTGGACTTACTCAAATATGAAGACGACCCCTTCCCGCCTGAAGACGACGATGCGGTGGACTCGCCGTAACCGTGGCGGCTCTGTTTCTCCCGTTCCCCCGTCAGCGTGCTGGTCTTGCTTTCCACAAAGGGATGGCGGTTTTGGGAGCGAGGCGTGTTGGATTTCAGGTATTTGGGCACCGGTCCGTCCGCCGGTTTGCCAAAGTCAAAATCGCCCGCTTTGGATTTGGCCTCTTTGGCGTGCTGCAGGCTGGCCAGGTCTTTACTGCACGATGCCGAGCGGTTGAGCGGCTGAAAGGATTTGGGGTGCATCACCGGACTCAGGCTGTTGGTAGATGGTGCCGACCCATTCAGGAATGCCTCGGTGCTGGACGGGTGGAGGTCTTCGTGGCTGTGACGGGGCAGACTGGAGCAGTCGCGGCTGTTTGAGCGATGGTGACTTGAACTCTTGACCACATGACCCCTAAAGACCCATTAAAAAATTAAAGCATGCAAACCTTGGTATGCAACACTGTTCGAGGAAAACTTTTGGGGGATTTTTCGGTTTGTCCACCTGTCTATCTATCTGTCTGTCTGTCTATCTATCTATCTATCTATCTATCTATCTATCTATCTATCTATCTATCGCATTTGGTACACCATATTTTTGTATGGCAAACCTGATGACTTAATGGCGGTATTCAATGAGCACATTGAGTAATATTTTGTATCCCATAATGCAATGCATTCAAGTTGACTTTCTATTAATTTTACTTGACCTTGACTTGCAGAATGATGAATCTAAATGAAGACTCATTATTTGCTACCAAAAGCAAAAAAATTGTACACAAAACTGGATTAAAAATGCAAAATTAACTATTTCGAGTTGTAAACATAATAAGATCACGTCACCAAATATAATACTATTTGAAATATTGCTTACTTAACCAGATAATTAGCCAGTATACAATAAGAACCCTAGTTTTCCATTCCAAGCACAGCCCATCACTGTAATATTGACTCTTCTCAGTCTGATTTGATTACTCCTCCTGACCTGCTGGGGGCGCTGTTGTCCAGGAGCGGTTTCCTCTTGGAGGAGCGGACGGGTGTGGGTGTGAGCGGGCCAGGTCGCTCCGTCAGGCGCTGAGTCTGGAAGGCGTGGTGGTTCAGACTCTGTTCAGTCAGATATCGCTCATTCGGGTGTAACAACAACAGGTTCTGAAAAAACAAAACACAATGGCATGGATAATCCTGTTTGGCAGTCTCAACCATTCAATCCTATGAAAACATTTCACAGTGAAATTGAAATAAAAAATTAAGAACAAAATGGCTATTTTTAACATTGTAGGATTCTTCATTCAACTAAGCACATTTCTTTAATTCAGATTACTATAATGAATTGAAAATTTGATAGTATATATGTATATTCTAAAATATAGTACAGTACACGTACAATTGTATAGGAAGGTACACTGAAAAAAGTGATGTTGACATAACTTAATAAATTGAGAAAAGCCCTTGCCTAAAAATTATTAACTAAATTGTAATTTAAAAAATTAATGAAATGACAACACGTTCACTTAA
Source organism: Gymnocypris eckloni scoliostomus (assembly GCA_027564155.1). Taxonomy (NCBI): domain Eukaryota; kingdom Metazoa; phylum Chordata; class Actinopteri; order Cypriniformes; family Cyprinidae; genus Gymnocypris; species Gymnocypris eckloni. The sequence goes on from CM050412.1 coordinate 44,849,524, forward strand.
CTTTTTTAATTATTATTATATTATATTGATATACATATATACATACACAGACACACACACAAACACAGACACAGACACAGACACAGACACACACACATCTACACATAATTAGCAATTATATATATATTGTTGTTTTCTTTGAGGTCATTATTCTCAATGATAATTCTCATTATTGTAATACAGTATTTTGTGTAATGTGTTATGGATAAAAAATATGGTAAAAATAATGTTTTTTTGCATTGCATTATGTCATGTTGCAAAACAAAAGCTTCACTGTTTTTATGCAAAATACATATTCATTTTTTTCCTTCTTTTGATTTTTGTGGTGAAACACAACTTGAAAGTCATTTTGACAGATTTCATGAGATTCACCCAACAAATATCTATTAATATCCGCCTGCCAGAGTAAACGAGCTTCAACAAGCCCATCGCACCAGAACACCGTTAGCAGTAATTACCACTATGTCCTACACTTCATTTATTGTGGATTTATTTCAGGCATGATTCATGTTTTAATAAAACAACATGATAGAACAAGCGTCCTGTTGGAGGACACTTTCAGTGTCAGGATTATTAGCAGCAGGAGAGTTACTGCTACAGAAATAAGGAAACCACCGTGCAGCAAATATAATTATCGCACAATTATGGCAGTGATGATATGACACCTTCACCTAATGAAGCGCCATGAGTCACGTTTATTAGCATCAACACAGACCAGCTGCTAACCACTAACAAACACTAACACGCGGACTATTAAACTCACAGAGAGTGAAAAAGACACACAAACAGGTATTGATTCAGTCCTCAGGTAAAGACTAATGAAGAGTAAGCGAATGGAAACCCAGCGAACGAGTGTTTGAGACGAACAAAGCTGCGTTAGTCACACAAACCCGTGTCACATGTGAACAAAAGACAAGGTCAGGCTCGTTTAGATCTGTGTGGGCGACGGAGGACAAACACAAAAACACTAATTAGGTTCAGTATTTAATATTTCATACAGCTTTGTAACGTGAAGGTTACGGAAAAACTGACTAATTTCTCTCCCTTTCAGTCTGTTTATAGTACTAGTACCATCCTGTGTGATGAACACACACACACACACACACACACACACACACACACACACACACACACACACACACACACACACACACACAATCCCCTCACAATCATTACACCAATCCAAACCTGATACACACACACGTACACAGCTATAGTATACACATGAGGACATATTATACACCGCTATTGTTTTATATAAAGCAAGTATGAATCATGACAAACTAACCAAATCTAAAGATAACCATCTACTTTTATATATACAATATATTATGTTATATTTATTATGTTAATCGTAATTACATTTAATTTTATTATTTATTTACCTAATTGTTTTTTTACTATTTTACATATTTTTATATTTTCATGTTTTATGTTATATAATGTTATATAATAATTTTATTTAGATTGTTGTTTTATTTTACACTATTTATATTTTTTATTATTTTATAATTATTAATTATAATAATTATTAACATATTTAACTGTTTATTTATAAAAAATATTTGTTTTACTTTTAAAGTATACTCTACATTTTATAAAAAAATGATTTATCATGTTTTTATGTTTATTAATTATGTTCTTTATATATAAACAGCATTATAAACAAAGTAATTTATATTAAATCTTATATTTAATTTTTTACATATTTTTAGTATATTATATTGTTTATTAGTAAAATGTTATTGTTGTATTTAAGTATACTTCAGATTTTTATTTTTATATTTTCTTTTCTTTTATATTAATGTTTTTGTTTATCGTATGATTTGTTAATTATATGAATTATAAAATATATAAAAAGTAAAACAAATATTTTTATTTGATAATTTATTTAAATTTGTAAAATGTTTTTAACTTTTGTTCTAATTATATATTTTTATACTAATTAGCTTTATCATATATTATGTTGTCGCATTTAATATATTATTTATAATTTCATATATTATATACACACATTATATGCTATAATTTTATAATTTGCACTTATTTTTAACTATATTTTTAATTTTATCTTAGTTTTTTTTAACATTTTTAAACAGAGACTGTCACAGAAACAGACACAGAGGCACAGGCACACACACACACACACACACACACACACACACACACACACACAGACACACACACACACACACACACAGACACACAGAGACACAGAGACACAGAGAGACACAGAGACACAGACACAGACACACAGACACAGACACACACACACACACACACACACACACACACACACACACACACACACACACACACACAGACACACACAGACACACAGACACACAGACACAGACAGACACAGAGACACAGAGACACACAGACACAGACACACAGAGACACAGAGACACACAGAGACACAGAGACAGACACACAGAGACACAGAGACACAGACACAGAGAGACACAGACACACAGAGACACAGAGACAGACACAGACACACAGACAGACACAGAGACAGACACACAGAGACAGAGACACAGACGCACAGACACACACAGAGACACAGAGACACAGACACACAGACACACACAGAGACACAGAGACACACAGAGACACAGAGACACACAGACACACAGAGACACAGACTCACAGAGACACAGACACACAGAGACACAGAGACACAGACGCACAGACACACACAGAGACACAGAGACACACAGAGACACACACACAGACACAGAGACACAGACACAGAGACACAGACACACAGAGACACAGAGACACAGACACACACAGAGACACAGAGACACAGAGACACAGACGCACAGAGACACAGACTCACAGAGACGCAGAGACACAGAGACACAGAAACACAGACACACAGAGACACAGACACAGAGACACAGACACAGAGACACAGACAGACACAGAGACACAGACAGACACACAGAGACACAGACGCACAGACACACAGAGACACAGAGACACACAGAGACACAGACACACAGAGACACAGAGACACAGAGACGCAGAGACACAAACACACACACACACACACATCTCTTACCTTCATGAGGTCAAGCAGGACTGGACTGATGATTCCCAGATAGCGTCGTTCCAGAGTCTGCGGATGGCTGACCGAGGGAAACTGCACACGGACAGCACACACTGATGAACCGGTCACAGTAAGAACAGAAACAGGTGATCTGATCAGAGAGGGACAGACAGACTGACCCGTAGCCCGTGAAAGCGCGGGTTGTTGTAGAAGAGCTTCATCTGTTCGGGCGGCAGGGGTCCCAGGACCTTCTGGATGATGAAGAGCTGGTCAATCTCACTCTCGCCCGGAAACAAAGGCTGACCGTCGCTCAGCTCGCCCAGAATACACCCCACTGACCACATGTCCACCGCCTTCCCGTACGGAGCCCTGACAGAGACACACCGATGATCAGACGAGACTCAGGGACAAACACCAGAGACAATCAGAATCTGTCAAACCTGCCAAGAGCAACACCAGGGCAGTGAAGCTATGTTTATTGATTATATTTATTAAACAATGAAATTATTGATAATTGAAATTAAACAATTAAATAATGGACATTTAAAGTTGTAAAAATACAAATTGAAATAAATTATATAATATAAAGTGTATTTGTAATCTTTTAACTATATTTTAAATATATATATTATTTTTATATTGTTGTACATAGTTATATTACTTTTGTTTTATTTATTATTATGTTATGTTAATTAGAGGTCAATTATATAATAGTTGTTAATATAAGAAATATATATATATAAAGTTATATGTATAGTTTTATATATTAAAATATATTATATTATTCACATATTTTGTGATTTTATGTTGTTTATTAATTACATTAATACTAATCAACATTTAATGCTTACATTATTTTGATATTGTAACTTACTTCCATTTTATTTTTATTTCTTATTAACTATATTTAATATTTTATGTTGTTTTATATTCTCATAATACTTTTACTTTATTATATTATTATGTTATGTTGTTTTATTTATACATTTTTTATTTTCATATACATATATTTAAGATATTTAATATGTTTTTACATTTTAACAGACAGATAGATTGATATATAATATGAATTAAAATGAAATATAATTATTAACATTTGTATTTTTGTACAGTTTGACAGCATTGCTGAAGTTCTCCGGGGGTGGTCCGGACACACACTCACCCCAGCAGCAGCTCCGGGGATCGGTACCATCTAGTCGCCACATACTCCGTGTAGTTCACATCGGTGCTCTCAGAGAGATCCCGCGCAAAACCTGCCAGAGAAACAGACCTCAAGTGATTGATTGGCACATAAACAGATCTTGTTGCTGATTTTTCTGTCTCATGTGAGGATTTTAGGAGGACAGGAGATGATCATGTGTGTGTTTGCTTGCATTTCCCAATCAAAACAATGGCAGTGTTTCCAGCAGAATGAAGAACAGACAGACAGACTGAGCATCTCACAGCGAGTGTGGAGTGAGAGACAGACAGACAGACAGACACACAGACAGACAGACAGACATACAGATACAGACAGATACAGACAGACAGATACAGACAGACACAGAAATATAGACAGACACAGACAGACAGACAGACATACAGATACAGACAGATACAGACAGACAGATAGACAGACAGACACAGACACAGACACAGACAGACAGACAGACATACAGATACAGACAGACACAGACAGACAGACAGACAGACAGACAGACACAGACAGAAAGACATACAGATACAGACATACAGATACAGACAGATACAAACAGACAGACAGACAGATACAGGCAGACAGATACAGACAGATAGACACAGAAATACAGACAGACACAGGCAGACAGACAGACATACAGATACAGACAGATACAGATACAGACAGACACAGACAGACAGACAGATACAGACAGACAGATACAGACAGACAGACACAGACAGAAAGACAGACATACAGACAGACAGACATACAGATACAGACAGATACAGACAGACAGACAGACAGATACAGACAGATACAGACAACAGATACAGACAGACACAGATACAGACAGACAGATACAGATACAGACAGACAGAGACAGAAAGACTACAGATACAGACATACAGATACAGACAGATACAAACAGACAGACAGACAGATACAGGCAGACAGATACAGACAGATAGACACAGAAATACAGACAGACACAGGCAGACAGACAGACATACAGATACAGACAGATACAGACACAGACAGACAGACAGACAGATACAGACAGACAGATACAGACAGACAGACAGACACAGACAGACAGAAAGACATACAGATACAGACATACAGATACAGATACAGACAGACAGACAGACAGACAGACAGACAGACAGACAGACAGACAGACAGACAGATACAGACATACAGATACAGACATACAGATACAGACAGATAGACACAGACAGACAGACACAGACAGACAGACAGACAGACACAGACATACAGATATAGACAGATAGACACAGAAATACAGACAGACACAGACAGACAGATACAGACATACAGATACAGACAGACAGATACAGACAGACAGACTGATCGTCTCACAGCGAGTGTGGTGAGAGACAGACATACAGACAGACAGACACACACACACACACACACACACACACACACACACACACACACACACACACACACACACACACGAGTCTAATACAGGTCAGCAGGAGAATTCGGATTCGCATGCGCATCGGACAAACCAGATAGAAGCCCAGTGATTGGTTCTTCTCGATCACATGACTACAGAAACTCACCGAAGTCGCAGAGTTTGAGCACGTCGTCGGAGCTGATGAGCAGATTCTCCGGCTTGATATCTAGAAAGCAGAGAGGCAGATCAATCCAGCATGCATGTGTAATATGTGTCTGTGACACACCTTTAATGGACAGATCAGAGGACAATGATTCACATTAAATATCATTCAAATATATATTATTAAAATTAAATATCTTAAATATTAATAATAATATTAAATATACTTATTTTATTTATTTATTTATATATAGTTTATTATTGATAAAATGTAATTTAAAAAATAAAATATAATACATTTTTGTTGCAAAACAATAATAATATAATTACAATAATAATAATTAAAAGAATGACTAATTATATTTTAATAAAAGGTGGTCTCACATAAATATTATAATTAAATTAAAATAAAATAAATAATTCATTTAATTTTTTTATTAAAATATACTTAATTTAATTTTTTATTTATAAATAATTTATTATTGTTAAATTATAATAAAAAAATAAAATACAATTAATTTGTCGCAAAACAACAAAAATGTAATTAAAAATAATAAATTAAATAATAAAACAAAGAATTATATATATAAATTAATCAAATGTGGTCTCACTTCTTAGTGGATAATGACTAAAACAGTATTTTTATTATTAAACAGTATATATACAAATATTTTAATAAAATTAAAAATACAAAAATTGTATAATGTTATTAAAATAGATTTTAATAAAATGAAAAAAAAAATTATCAAATGAACTAAATACATTTTAATTTATTTTATTACAGGTGGACAATGAATTAAATTAAATATTATAATTAAAATATATTTCAATAAAATAAAAAAATGATATTTTATTACAATAAAATAAAATAAATGTTATTACAGGTGGTCTAACATCTCTCTGGACAATGATTACAATTAAATAATATAATGAAACATTTAATATTTATTTTTAATAAAATAAAATGATTTATTATGATTTATTATGATTGATTTTATTAAACTATGATTGATTTTATTACGATGATTAAATTAAATAATATAATATGAAACATTTAATATTTATTTTTAATAAAATAAAATGATTTTGAAATGATTTATTATTATCGATTTTATTAAACTATGATTGATTTTATTACGATGATTAAAATTAAATAATATAATGAAACATTTAATATTTATTTTTAATAAAATAAAATGATTTTGAAATTTTTTATTATGATTGATTTTATTCAAACATTATTGATTTTATTATGATGATTAAAATGAAATAATATAATGAAACATTTAATATTTATTTTTAATAAAATTTAAATGTAAATGATTTTGAAATTATTTATTATTATCGATTTAATTAAAACATGAATGATTTTATTACGATGATTGAAATGAAATAATATAATGAAACATTTAATATTTATTTTGAATAAAATGAAAATAAAAATGATTTTTAAATGATTTATTATGATTGATTTTATTACGATGATTAAAATGAAATAATATAATGAAACATTTAATATTTATTTTGAATAAAATAAAAATAAAAATGATTTTGAAATGATTTATTATTATCGATTTAATTAAAACATTATTGATTTTATTACGATGATTAAAATTAAATAATATAATGAAACATTTAATATTTATTTTTAATAAAATAAAATGATTTTGAAATAATTTATTATTATCGATTTAATTAAAACATTATAGATTTTATTACGATGATTAAAATGAAATAATATAATGAAACATTTAATATTTATTTTGAATAAAATGAAAATAAAAATGATTGTGAAATGATTTATTATGATTGATTTTATTATGATGATTGAAACGTAAGAGACTGGTTCTGTGGCAGGTGTTCGGTGACCTCTGTGGACGATGTTGTTCTTATGGCACCAGTGGATGGCTTTGATCAGCTGGTAGATGTAGATCCGGACCTTCTCCGGCAGAGCTCCGTTCGGCATGTCCTCCAGCAGCTCCAGCATGTTCTGCAGCACACACACACACACACACACACAATCATCAGGAGAACTCGGACCGAACCTCTCGTCTCCATCTCACCTTCTCCATGTACTCAAACACCAGATACAGCTTCCCTCGCTGCCGAAACGCCTCCTTCAGCTCCACGATGTTCTCCTGCTTCAGCGTGCGGAGCATCTTCAGCTCACGCATGGTCGTCTCCTTCACCTCCTCATTTTCTGAGTCACAAGAAGTCAACACGCATTACTTATTATATTTCATATTTAAACAGAAATATAACAAACAAAAGAAGAAACTAGAAACGAATTTGACACTTTCAAATTAAAAAAAGAACAAAAAAAATTCTCGCAAAACAATAATAAAAAAAAATTAATATATATATTATTAAAATAATTACAAATTATATTTTAATAAAAGGTGGTCTTGCGTAAATATTATAATTAAATGAAAATAAAATAAATAATTTATTTTATTTTTAAATTAAAATATACTTAATTTAATTTTTATTTAAAAATAATTTATTATTGTTAAATTATAATATAACAAATAAAATACAATTAATTTGTCGCAAAACAATAATAATAATATAATTAAAAATAATAAATTAAATAATAAAACTAAAATATATATATATATATATATATTAATAAAAGGTGGTCTCACTTCTCAGTGGATAAAGATTACAACTGTATTTTTATTATTAAACAGTATTTAAAAAAATATTTTAATAAAATAAGAATACAAAATGTCTAATATAATTAAAATAGATTTTAATAAAATGAAAATAAAAATATCAAATGAACTAAATACATTTTAATTTATTTTATTACAGTTATTTTTGTATTATTTGTTATAATTTTTTTTGAGTTGGCTTTTATTTTATATTTTCTGATTTCATTGTATTTATTTATTTTTTATATTAGTTTTGATTGACATAAAAACAAATATTTAAATATATGTGACCCTGGAGCACAAATCCAGACATAAGTGTCAAATTTGTGAAATTGAGATCTATACATCATCTGAAAGCTGAATAAATCATATTTACATTGATGTATGGTTTGTTTGTATGGTTTGTTATGATCGGACAATATTTGTAAATATGGAATCTGACGGAGCAAAAAAAGTTGTTCAAATGAAGTTCTTAGCAATGCATATTAATAATCAAATATTCAGTTTTGATATATTTACGGTAGGAAATTGAAAAAGTAAAAATATTTTTTTCATATTTTTCATATTTTTTAATTGTCATATCTGTAAAATCTGTCGTTTATTATATTTGTATTTGTTTTAGTTTTAATTTATTTACAGTTATTAATGTCAGAGCTTTCACTTAAATGTATTTAACTTATTTATAATATAGATTTGCACCCAATAGTTATATTAATCTTTATTTTATTTTATTTCAGCTTTATTTTAGTTAACAAAAAATGATATTAATAATTTTAGTTTCAGCATTGGAACAGAGTACAAAGACTGGCATCAGTATATGGATGTTTATGCAAATTAAAGTATTCATAAAAAAAAGTAATTTACATTTTTATAAAACAAATACTTTTTTTGTAAAGTTGTAATCATGTTTTTTTAAAGCCTATTTTATGTATATTAATTTCTCATTATAATTCAATGTTAAGTATGTAATGTGTATATTAATATTCTAATAAAGCAATACAAAAATCATATTTTATGCATATTAATTTATAATCACAATTTGTTATTAATTTATATAATTATTTTGATATAGAATGTTTATAACAAATGCTCTTCTATAAATTTGTAATCATGTTTTTTAAAGCCTATTTTATGTATATTAATTTCTCATTATAATTTGATGTTAAGTATATAATGTTTATATTAATATTCTGATATAGCACAATTTGCAATTTTATTATGCATATTAATTTCTAATCACAATTTATTAAATGTAATGACATTGATATAATTATTTTGATATAGAATGTTTAAAACCAATGCTCTTCTATGAACGTGATCTTCAGATTAATACGATCATTGATGTGCTTACAGTCTCTATCAGTACTGAAGTGTATTAATATTCATGAGCTGTATGATGATGCTGTGTGTGGTGTGCAGAGTAAACCAGGTCAGATGAAAGACTCACCTTCACTGTCCTTAAACTTCTTAATGGCCACGACTTCATTCGTCTCCTGCAGCACAGAAACACAACTCGACTTATTCCATGTGTTTGTTCTTCAGATATATGTGCGTTATTATCCTCATGACAAGGATTATTTCACATGTACACTACCAGTGAACGCTTCGTAGTGAGTAAGATGTTTTATGCATCAAGGACTCGTTAAATTGATCAAAAGTGAGACATCTATAATGTTTCAAAATATTTCTATTTCACATAAATGCTGTTCTTTTGGACTTTCTATTCATCTGTGAATCCTGGAAAAACAAATGCATCAGTTTCCACAAAACATTGACTGTTTTCAACATTGATAATAATCAAATCAGTATATTATTATGATTTCTGAAGATCATGTGACACTGAAGACTGGAGTAATGATGATGAAAATACAGCTGCGCATCACAGAAATAAATTATTTAACATATAGTCACATAGAAATCAACACATTTTGAATTGTAATATATTTGACCATTTCACAACATTGTTCTGTATTTAAATGCAGCCTTGGCGGGCAGAAGAGACTGCTTTGCTCAAACTTTACTAATACTAAAAGACTTGGGTAAAAACAAGCTTCACGGCAGATGTGTTTATGATTAGCCGGTGAGTCGCTGACAGTCTTTTGTTCAGCTGTATTCTAATAAATGTGGAGCAGATGGTTAGCAAACGTATGGAGACCAACTCAGTACTCAGCAGAGCCCTTTTTACTCACATTATTCTTGGCGAGTGTTTTGGACCGTGTGTGTGTGTGTTTGAGGGGAATTAAAGGACTCTCTCTCACACACACACACACACACACACACACATGCACACACATTCCTGTATGACCCTCAAGTGAGGTCCGGGTAAATTAACCTGCAGTGTGAGGACCACCATTTCTGCTTAGAAGTTAGTGAAAACAATATTTATACACTATGTGTTTCCAGGATTCAGAATATCACCTTGGATTATTTTTAAAAAAGGAAAAGAACCAGTTTTTACCAGCAGAGTGAGGACATTTTCATGGGGCGCTATTGAGTCCGTTTCCGACTGAATTATTTTAAGCACATTATTTTTATTTATTTATGGACAGTTCTAAGTCATTATTGAACTGAACTAAACTATCATCAGTTAAGTAATGACTCAGAGCATCTTTACAACTACATTAATTTCTGTTTGCATCATTAAGCATGTTCCTGTTGATCACTATAAAGCGGTCTAAGAAATGCAAAAAAAAAGTCATTTTCAGATTGATTTAATTGTTAATTTAACATAGAAATTCACACCAACAAGTGTCTCAACATGAAGGCAAACAGAACAGCTGGACATGATTTTAAAACAGAAGCATTCGTGAAGCAGACCTCCTTTTCTTATTAATAATTGTGTTGTAGACAAACATCCTTCCAAGATCGTTCCTTCAGGACCTTTTCCTCTTCTAGGCCCTTCATGTCTGCTTTTCCAGGAACAAACCGTGCTAGATGTGTTTACTGACCTTCTCTCTTCCTCACACCACGGTCTCTTCACTGATCGCCTGTGTCTCTGCAAATGACAAGACAATATAGACTGTGTCACCACGAAAAAACAGAGACCAAGAGATGTAGCTTTCTTGCACAGTCACAGAAAAGAAGTGAATGCATGATTTGGTCAAAAGTTATTTTATCCTCATAAAACATTTGTCCCAAAGATGTTAAGCGTGAATCAGAGCTAATGAATGAATAATTAAAAGGATCAAGACATTAGAAATCAACTTTGCCTCAAACATATAAGAGGTCTTTGTGTTAAAACATGTTGCAAGTTTCATAGCTTAAGCTGTCCTCCTCGTTACAAACAAAGCATTTAATTAATTAAGCTCCAAAAACAGCTTGTTGTGATATTGTGTGATCGGTGACATGGGCAAATATATTTACTTTTCTTTACTTTTAGTCATTTAGTAGACATATATAGATATTTGACATCGACCAATAGCTATGAATCATCACTGTGAATAAGTGAATTAATGGTGATAAATACGTTTTAGTGCTTTGGACTTGTTTTTGATAAAAATAAACAAGTAACAAATATGGAAAAAGTATTTTAAGAATTAAACAAAAAATTGACCCTCCAAAAATGTAAAATAAAATAAACAAGCAAAATCAACAAAACTATCCTATTACCCGTCATCTCCTCTTTTGAGGAAACACTGCAAAACAACTTGAACTGACTACATTTACATTTATGCATTTAGCAGACGCTTTTATCCAAAGCGACTTTGTCGCTATATTTATTCAGGCTATACATTTTGTTTTTGTCAGTATGTGTTCCCTGAGAATCAAACCCACAACCTTTGCGCTGATAACGTAATGCTCTACCGCTGAGCCACAGGAACACTGGACTACAGTCCTATTCATGGTTTTAAAACAAGACATTTTAGGAGTGTCTTGTTTGTGGTTGAGTAAATCCTATTAGCAATTTAAATAATTAAAATTAATTTAAACCAAAGATTATTTTGAAGAAAATACACTTACACTGTGGGCTAATTTGACTTGTTTTAAACTCCAAGTAAAGTGCAGAGTTTCCAGAACAGAGTTTCTAAAACACTATTTCAGAACAGAACACAAACATCAAAGGCCATTTGGTGGACACGGCCTAAATGTGTTTTTATTTTTAAAACAGATTCAGTTAAAGAATCATGAGTTCAGTATACTACACTGAATCATGAGATGTGTATTATGCTCCTACTGTAAAAACAAATAATTGTTCTAATAATTATTAGATTTATCAGTTATCAAAAATTATCAGTAAAAAAAATTATGAAACTTACCTTTAGCCAGTTTTTCCTCTTTTCTTTTTCTTCTTTTGGTGAAAAGGGCTTCTGCATTTATCTTGATTTGCATTCCCTTAACCACACTTTTATAAAACTCACTGCCCTGTTCAGGTGCTTTCTGAGTGGAGAAGTCAGCGACTCTTTTCTTGTTCTTCTTTGGTGAGAAGGGCTTCTTGGTCCGGCTTGCTCCCTGCTCTTGATCTGCAACAGACACACATTAGCACCTGTTAGTTAGTGGATCCTCAGGTATTGTGGGATGTTCAACATCCACCTGTACTGAAGCTCTGATAGTGACTAAACACTAAAGCCTGGCCTAACCAGTGTTCATGGTTATTTGGACTTCATGAGAAACACTAATTCACCTACTACATCTGAACCCGTCCTCACTGCACTGTTCAGGTGCTTTCTGAGGGAGAAGTCATCAGAACATCTGTCTGAAAAACAAAAAGTGACACCTCATCTTCTGAAGAGTAAAATAGACAAAACAGCTGCTATTATTTTAGATGATACAGGCCCAAACAAGATACAAAAATCAAAATATCTATAAAATAAACAGTGTTAAACCTAAACATCTTCTGATGAACTTTTAGATTCCCCGGTCAAATTTGTGTACAAATCATCATATGGTAATGTCATATACGTTAAATCCACACAATCTTGTGGGCAAGTTTAGTAACACATTCAGTTTTATCTGTGCTGTTTTAACCTTCCCGTTTTATCAATTCTTTTGGCTGTTTTAAAACCTAATTAGTGACAGGGCTGCAAATAATTTACCGCCCAACTCCTTGCTTAAACTACATCTGTTGCACTGCTTTTCTGTATCTGACGGCAAGTTCACGCACACGGTTTAAAGTGTGTATGCGGCGATATTTTGTTCTGCACCCATGTTAATGGTTGAGGTCCGCAGTGTGTTCCGGGAGCGGTGTGTCTGAAGCAGTGCGGCCATCATTTCCACACAGAGTCTATTTTTGCCGTGCTGCCACTTGCTTGAGCAATATAACCTTCTGGGGTCGAAGACCGCACCAGTCGCGTTTTTTTCATGATGACTGAAAATAACTAAAATACTCAATGTTTGATTGTACAGATCAGAATAAGGTAACATTTGAAACTGCAAAGGGTTTAAAAACAATGTGATTTTGTAAAATAAAGCAAATAAATGGTGTGCTTTGTCACGTCTCTTCAGAGACACGTAAATAAAACAAGCTGAATCTCCACAAATACTTGCCTCAAAAGACATGAGAAATATATGCACAGAAAGCTTGAAATGTCTACTTTCAAATTAAGTCAGTCATGTCGAAAACAAATATTCTCTGATAAAGTAATTAGTATGAAACCAACACAATCTCCAGTTTTGCTCATCTAAACTCATATCTAATGTGACCACGGCCACGAGCGATCACGTGTTTTTAAAATCTAACTATCCACGTGAGACGTGCGAACATGTTCATTAAGTTCATTTCAGCTACGTTTTGTTTCTGGAAGAAGACGCTCTGAGAAGAATAACCCAGGATTCACCTCAGAAGAACAACACAACACGATGCGTCACGCAGCTGGATCCAGTGGAGGATATCATTTATACGAGTAAGATTGCTCCTGTTAGATGTTGTGTGTTATACTGACGTAACATATAAACACTTTACTAGTTAGACTTTTCCAAAACTATAATTCCTGACTAGATTTATGAAATCACCAACAAAATGTTGAATAGGTGGCATTTCATTACATTCCTCTGGAATAGCTTCCTGATAACGTTTGGGGTTCAGACACACGCTCTCGGTTTAAATCACATCTCTTTAGCCAAGCATTCATATAATGCATCTCATAATCGTGTACTGCAGTTATATCTGATCAAAGGAAGATTATTATGCTTTAGCTTGGGTTGAACAGATCATTTTTGCCTGGATGGAACAACAGCTACACTCATTATGTCTCTATTTGTTTCTCTGTTTCTGGATTAACTGATCTGAGATGAACAAACACCTGAGAAGAGACGATGCCAACCCCTCAGAGGAAGCCAACCATCAGCGATTATACTGAATTAACCACATTTTGCCATAAGTTAATTATATTGAGTTTCTACAATATAAATCTATTTTAGAAACTTAATTTCCTATGAAGTTGCTTTGTAACGATTGTATCGTAAAAAGCGCTATAAAAATAATCTTGAATTGAATTTAAATAGCTCACAAGTCCAGGATGTTTTAATGTTCTATAAAACCACAAGATATAAAAGTGGTATGAGTGTTTACACAGTGAGTCTAAGAACGTTTGGCACAAAGTTGTGTTACTGTTCAAGTATATGTTCAATAATGTGCCTTTGGCCTTTACTGTGTATATTGTGATTATTCTGTGTTGCAAATAAAAATAGTCCAAATAATACAACCCTCTTAAAATGTTCCTCTCCTCACATTCTTTGTTACCTGCTTCAGACTCATTCATATTGATGGTAGGCTTGCACTGTGTTGGCGGTGATCCCGGTGTTAATCCGCAACACGTTACGTCACTTCACTTATATATACACACTTCACTTTCCGTGTTCCGTCTCGCAGCTTTCAAAGTATACTCAGCCGCATTCTTTACTGATTTTTAGTTTTGTAGGAGTTTGTGTGAACCTGGTGTAACAATGCCTAAATCAGTATATGTATGTGTGCCCATCTCAAATCTACTAAAATAAGAACGGCAGTACATACAGTATACTTGAGACTTTTAACTAATGCTGAATAGTTAACCTGAATTGTTCATTGGTAAAGGCAGGATTTTTTGTATATTTCATGACAACAACTATTTACGCTGTAGGTCACAATGCGGGTTTTGTTTTGAATGTAATTTTACAGGAGGTGTTTTCAATTAATGCCACATTTACAACTGTTTATATAGACATGTATAAAATATAAATCTTACCTTCATCAACTTCTCCCTCTCTCGGTCTTCCTTTTTGTTTGTCTCTATGAGACAGAAGATGATGCGGCTTTTCACCTATAAAAGATTAAAACAATCAAATACTAGTGCTTGATTTTCCAAAAGTACATAAACTACCTTTGATTAAGTAAGCTATAAGTAATATATTTCCCCGATTTCAGATAAGGCTTAAGTCTAGTCCCAGACTAAAATGTAAGTCTGATCTGTTTCAACTGAAATAATCTTGCAATGACTGATCTTAAAATATATCAGTGCCTTTGTTTTGTCTCAAGATGCAGCAATGTATTTCCTAAGCAAGTTTATAAAATTACTTAAATATCCTAATTGAACTATGGCCTAATCCTGGCTTGAACTATGGCCTAATCCTGGCTTAGTCTAAACCCTGTCTGTGAAACCAGGCCTTGGTCTATATGAAAGTACACTCACCGCCACTTTATTAGGTACACCTGTTCATTTGCTTGGTAACACAAATTTCTAATCAGCCAATCACATGGCAGCAACTCAATGCATTTAGGCATCTAGATGTGGTGAAGACGGCTTGCTGAAGTTCAAACCGAGCATCAGAACGGGGAAGAAAGGGGATTTAAGTGACTCTCCACGTGGATGGTTGTTGGTGCCAGACGGGCTGCTCTGAGTATTTCAGAAACTGCTGATCTACTGGGATTTTCACACACAACCATCTCTAGGGTTTACAGAGAATGGTCTGAAAAAGAGAAAATATCCAGTGAGAGGCAGTTGTGTGGATGAAAATGTCTTGTTGATGTCAGAGGAGAATGGGCAGACTGGTTAGAGATGATAGAAAGGCAACAGTAACTCAAATAACCCCTCGTTACAACCAACATATGCAGAACACCATCTCTGAACACACAACACGTCGAACCCTGAAGCAGATGGACTCCAGCAGCAGAAGACCACACCGGGTGCCGATCCGGTCAGATAAGAACAGCACACGGAGGATACAATTCACACAGGATCACCAAAACTGGACAATAGAAGATTGGAAAAACGTTGCCTGGTCTGATGAGTCTCGACTTCTGCTGCGACATTCAGATGGTAGCGTCAGAATTTGGCGTAAAGAAAATGAAAGCATGGATCATCCTGCCTTGTCTCAACGGTTCAGGCTGGTGCTGGTGTAATGGTGTCGGGATATTTTCTTGGCACACTTTGGGCCTCTTAGTACCAATTGAGCATCGTTTAAACACCACAGCCTACCTGAGTATTGTTTCTGACCACGTCCATCTCTTTATGACTACAGTGTACCCATCTTCTGATGTACTTCCAGCAGGATAATGCAGCATGTCACAAAGATCAAATCATCTCAGACTGGTTTCTTGAACATGACGATGACTTCACTTTACTCAAATGGCCTCCACAGTCCCCAGATCTCAATCCAATAGAGCACCTTTGGGATGTGGTGGAACGGGAGATTCTCATCATGGATGTGCAGCCGACAAATCTGCAGCAACTGTGTGATGCGATCATGTCAATATGGACCAAAATCTCTGAGGAATGTTTCCAACCCCTTGTTGAATCTGTCACAAAGAATTAAGACAGTGAAGGCAAAAGGGGGTCCAAACAGGCAATGATCAATGATGCGCACTTAGATATTATGGTGGGCACTGCTGGATACTCTGTGGTCGAACGGTCCATTAATTTTCCGGCTTGAATAGGTCCAATGATACTTACTGTACAACTGCTGCACGGAGGTGTTAATGTCATGTGAAGGCATCTTCACAACAATAGGAAAAATACCAGTGTATTTGAAAGATAAAACTGGAAGTAAACTAAGATCTGCACGCTTCATTTTTAAAATACGTCAGTGGCGCACAGAGTCAGACAACTGTATTTACACTGCAATAAATATAGGCCTATCTGTTTCCACTAACAATAGCTAGTGGAAAAGAATAAGATAAACTTTATTCTTTATAACTTTAATCTAAAATATTTATTCGATAACTATTTTAACAGTTGTTTTAAATTAATATTTGTATATATTTATTCTAAAACATAAAGACATCCCGGGTCATACTGGGCCACCAGAACCGAACTTGAAGGAGCGAGAGGGTCTGTGTGCTGCCTGGGTGTTCAGAGCCCGGAATATTGTGCACTGAGCCCCAGAAGGGGTTGACGTTGTGATGTAGGGACATAGGTTTTCCCTTCTGGGCCTCCCAGCGGAGCTGGTTCGGTGAGAGTGCGACACTGATGTTCTCAGAGATGTTCCACTGGATGGGACTGACGATGAGGGCTGGAGGGATGATGGGTTCTGGTTACGAGTGAGATTCAGGTAGAGACTGTGTTGTCTGAGCTGTTGGAGGACCTGCGTCACGTGGTGACAATGTTCGCCAGGTTCCGGGAGTATATGAGGATGTCATCGATGTACATGCTAATGAACCGATGGAGGAACTCAAACACCTCATTCATAATGGTCTGGAAGATTGACAGTGAGTTTGACAGCCCAAACGATATAACCTTGTACTCATAGTGGCCTGATGGTGTGGTGAAAGCTTTTACTCATCGCTCTCCCAGATACGAATTAGGTTATATGTTCCCGCAGGTCCAACTTGGAGAATATGCAGGCTCCACGGAGTTCCTCAAGGGCAGCTGGGACCAGGGAAAGTGGGTACGGCAGCTTCACTGTTTGGGAATTTAGAGTAATGTAGTCGATGCAAGGCCTCAAGCCCCCATCCTTCTTGCCCACGGCAGCAGCTGGAGGCCGCAGGTGAGGTGGATGGTTGGATGAATACTTGACGCCGAGCCTCCTGGATGTAATCATCCAAAGCCTTGCACTCCAGGATGGACAAAGGTTATACTCTACCCTTGGGTAACTTGGTCCCAGGCAGCAGGTCGATAGCACAGTCCCATGGCCTGTGAGGTGGTAGACGAGTGGCTGCCTGCTTACTGAAGACATCTTGGAAAGCCGCATAGTCAGATGGGATGGTGTGAACTTGTGCCGGCTCGGGGCTCTCAACGAGGGTGGATGAGAGTTGAGCTGGAATGGGGGAGGAGCGTGGCTTGGGTACCGTGGTGAGCATGGGCGTAACCACCATATACTTTGGGGGGGACCTGTCCCAATAGTGGAAAAATACCAATCTGTCCCCCCCAATAATAGGCCTATTATATTGTAATATGTGACATATGATATGCCCTCCTTTTATGAACCCTGGTTGAAGCCTAGTGGATATGTAGTTATTTCCAATTTTCCTTCAATTTAGGAAAAACAAGGGAAACAAAACTGTGTGACCACCCCCCCTCGATTGTACACTTGGTTGAGCCCGTAAACGCCGCTTGCGGCATCGTTTGAAAAAAACGCTCAGTCCGACTGTCACTGGTGCTTAAATGAAATGAAGGTAGGAGCTAAAAGAAAGAAGCAGGACGAACAGGCAGACATTCGCCTTTTTTCAGACGGTAAGCAAGTAGACACCTAAAAAGTAGTGCCATGGTCAAAAATACCGCGGCAATTTTTTAATAAATGTGAAAAAAATATCACGTTTAAATGGCTCAGTATTATAGCTAGGTAGCTAGCATGATACCCTGAAAATAGGCTGAATAATGAACTGCTGGAGTCACAGACAAAGGAGTTCCCGCTCTTCCCACTCCATTGATAAGCCTCTATTCATTCGTTGATGGCCTGGCCTGTTTGTTTTTACGATCTGATCCGCGACTGAACTTAAAACAAAATATCTGGGGGAGGGCTCACATTTGGACCCCCCCAATATCTATACCATGGTTGCGCCCCTGGTGGTGAGACAGTTATGTTGCCAGAACTCACTCCAGCGAGTGATCGCATAGTTCCCATCTGACCTCTGGAGAATGGAGGTTAAGCCAGAGCGTCCCAGGATGATATCCACAGTAGGTCCCTCTAGTACCAGAAAGGTGATGGTCTCTTCATGCAGGCACCCCACACAGTTTCAAAGGGTGAGCAGTGTATTTTACTCACCCATGCCCCAACAGATTTCCTGAATGGTTTCGACTCTGAGCTCCTAGGCATGGTGTCTTCGGGGCAGGTGAAGACGGCTTAGGAGGTCTTGGGATATAAAATGGCCCGAGGAGCCAGAGTCAACCAGGGCAGAGATTGCAACAGAGTGATCAGGGGTGAGTAGTTGTACTGATAACAAAGATAACGTGGAAATGTCTGGCTCTAGTTGGAGGGTACTCACCGCAGGGCGTGGGGTCTGACGGACAGTTCTGGATGAAGTGATCAGCAGCTGCACAGTAGAGGCAGAGTACGGTCAATGCGGAGTGCACGTTTTGCACGAGTGAGACGGATGGAATCCAACCGCATGGATTCTGGTACTGGAAGACTGACGGTGGGTGATGCAAGCTGGCGGCGGCTTTGTTGGGCTGGCATGCCAATAAGCGTTGAAATACAGGTGACTTTTTGCATGAAATTTTCCAATCCGATCATGTCATTGTAGACTGACATAGCTGCGCGGATGTTTGGACCCAGTCCATGACGATAGGAGCTGTGGGCACCGCCTCATTGCATCCGCTAGTTGCCGCTAGCGTGCAAAACTGTAGAGTGTAATCACTGACGGTGGAGAAACCCTGGCTCAGCCGCAGCAGTTGATCAGACACTGCCAACACTCCGGTAGCTGAACTAAACACCTCCTTGAAATGGTTAATGAAAGCATCATACGAGTTGATTACGAGACTACTAGCATTCCATATAGCTCGGTCCCACAACAGAGCTTTGCCGGTTAACAGTGAAATGAGAAAGGCTACCTTAGAACGCCCAGTGAGGAACCTTTGGGGTTGCATTTCTATGAAGAGAGCCACTTGTAACGGGAAGCTGCCCCACTCAGCTGCATCGCATGCGTAGGAAGCAGGCAAGGCCATGGGACTTCCAGAGGCAGCAAGAGGAGAAGTGACTGTGTGAGAGAAGTCCGGATTATCGGCGCCGATATTAATCATTTTTACGATTATCGATATCGGCCATTTTCAAAACAGATTTGCCGATTTTTTTTTATTATAAATACATTATGCAAACAAACATACTATTTACAGGTGACATTATTTATTGGTGAATAAATAATACAGGTGAAATTATTTAATTTTTAAATGCGCTATTTGGCTCGATGCAGCCCGTCTGAGCTCAACACTCTGTGAGAGTGAGGCGATCTCTCAATCTCTGAGAGCAATCTCCGCCCACCGCTCATCTGATATGTAGAGAGTCACGAGTCCGACCAATCAACGCGGAAAACTGAAGGCAGTCTCACGCCGAAAGCACATGCTAACTGGAGCTGCCTCAGTGATCACGCATCAGTTGTCTCTCAAAAGGTACAATACGATTGTAATAAATCACAATCCACTACACTGAAGTTGCAAAACACCTCAATATAACCCATGATGTCCGCGATGCGGAAAAGGCGGGCGGAATCGTGGAATGCAGTCATATAATGGACTTTACCGTATAACGCGGAATGTCACGGAATGTGTCGAAGTTTGGATGAATTAATCAAAAGTAGGTCAGTACACTTAAATCGACTCGCGCTATGGACTAGTATCTATAAATATTAAGCCGCAAAAACACTATTTAAATATGAATCCTGCATGTTCTGCATCTCTGTTAATGAATGACACAGACGTGCGGTTTCGTTTACTGCACACACACATACTGAAGTGCGTGCTGCTCGCGGTGTTTTCAGCATAAATGAGGACATAAATACATGAACAACATCCCCAGAACTGCTCGAGAGTCACTTCATGAGCATTTGACCGTTTCATTTGAGTAAAACGATCGTCATATCATATATACATAGGCTACAGAAACCTAAAAGGTCCTCATGGCAACCTGTCAAAATATAAGTTCGGTTTAGCCGAATATATTACTGTATACGTAATACAACTACAACAATTATTACAACTTTTGTTGAGAATAATCACACAATACGCTAAATACGTTTACTTTAAGTTTTACAAAATGTTTACAGAATGCTTCTGGGTGATCCCTGCACTTATGTTGTTTTTAATATTACTGTTTATTTAATGTTGTTGTTATTAACAGTTTTCAGAATTAAAGACATGTTTAAAAGCATTTAAAGAACGTTTTTTTTCAGAGCTCTTGTTATTAATTTTGGCATTCATTTTCATTTTTACACCAGACACGTATATCGGTTCAAAATATCGGTTATCGGTCTACTTGATCTGTAATAATCGGTATCGGTCCTGAAAAACACATATCGGTCGACCCCTATTGAGAATTTTAACTAATGATGCGAGTATGAATTGGTAAAAGGCAGGGATGTATATTTCATGACAACCACTATTTACGCTGTAGGTCACAATGCGGGTTTTGTTTTGAATGTCATTTTACGGGAGGTGTTTTCAATTAATGCCACATTTACAACTGTTTACATAGACGTATAAAATATCAAATTAAAATCTTACCTTCATCCACTTCTCCTCCTCTCTCGGGTCTTCCTTTTTTGTTTGTCTCTGCGAGACAGAAGTTGATGCAGCGCTTTCACCTATAAAAGATTAAAAACAAATCAAATACTAGTGCTTGATTTTCCAAAAGTACATAAACTACCTTTGATTAAGTAAGCTATAAGTAATAAATTTGGTATATGTGAAAGGATATTTCTACTACAAGTTAAAAGTGTTACTGTCCAGCAGAAGATTGTATAGCCAAAGAAAAATGTAAAAGTAATTTGTGTTCTCTTAATGACTCCAACGGCCAAAGCCACTATTTAACAGATCTAGGATACAACATACAGCTGCACTATCAAATAAGCAAACAGTGCATACATACCGCTTACTGAAGGATGACGTCATCTTTATTCAATCTTTTTTCTTATGGTTTGGTGAGTGGTGACAGAAACACTGTTCCTCCAAAATATCATCAGACTGTACATAAAATGCATAATTATCATGAGATCGTTAAAGAGACACTTTACCATCGTCATTTTGAAGATGTTCTATTTGACCTTCTGATATTTAGATAAGTTCAACAGTAACTAACACTTTGCTATAAGGTTCATTAGTTAACTACTTTAGTTAAACTAAAAATGAACAATAATTCTACAGCATTTATTAATCTTAGTTTTGTCAATATTTTATTGTATTAATGTATTATTGAAATCCAATGTTGTGCTTGTTAATGCACTGTGAATTAACATGAACAAACAATGAATGACTGTATTTTCATTAACGTTAACAGAGTAATAAATACAGCAATAATTGTCCATTCATGTTAGTTAATACATTAACCAACATTATCTAATGGGACTTTATTGTAAAGTGTTACCAGTAAGTGTGTATTAAAACAGTACAATACCAAATTGACAGACGGGTTATTGAGCATATGACATCTTAGTTTCTTTGCAGATATATGGCTATGAAGTTGCAAAAGTGCAATGTCTGTACAGCTGCAGTGCAGTTGTAGATGTGCAATAATGAACAACAATAGTGAGTTAATGTATTACTCATGAACAACTATTGCATTGAATGGATAGTTTGTTTGTTTGAACGGTCAACTATTGTTGCACGTAAACTAGGCTATAATAGGCCAAACCACACTGAAACGCAGACGTGATGCCCCACTCGTGGTGATGAGTGAGAGTCATGCAGATTTGTGTTTCAGAGCAAAAGATAAGGTCGTTTACGGTCATATAAAGTTAAACTCAGTCTGCCTCACCTAGAGAAAGACCGAGGATGTGTTCCACAGACTGAAGGAGATAGCGGTTTTTATTGTATTTATTGTACTCGCTCTAAAGATGTACATGGATTTTTGGTAACGCTTTACATTAAGGTTCATTACTTAACTACTTTAACATGAACAACACTTTTACAGCAATTATTAGTTGATATTGACATTATTAAAATCAAAAGTCGCATTTGTTAACATTAGTTAATGCACTGACTGAACCGTCAAACTAACAATGAACAGTTGTATTTTAGTAACTAACATTAACATTGATTAAGGTTACTGCAGCAAATAGTTAAAAGGATAGTTGACCCCAAAATGAAAATTGTCATTAATTACTCTCCCTCAGGTCCTTCCAAACCCGTCAGACCTTCGTTCATCTTCAGAACACAAATTAAGATATTTGATGAAACCCGAGAGCTGATCCTCCGTAGACAGCAAGGGTACTACCACGATCAAGACACAGAAACATAGCAAGGACATCGGTAAAATAATCCATGTGACGTCAGTGATTCAACAGTCATTTTACAAAGATACGAGAACATTTTCTGTGCTCAAAGAACTGTATAATAGTAATGACTTGCTATGCTATGATCTGAATGTAAACACGGCGCACATGCATGTTCTGTGTCAATAGCATCACGCCACGCCGGATTACGTTCAGATCATAGCATGCCTCGTGATACTCTCAAAATGGTGCCAGGGTGATGTGGAGGAGACGAACTGTTGAATAAAGTCATTATTTTCGGGGGTTTTGCACACAAAACTATTCTCGTAGCTTCTTAAACGGCTGTTGAATCGCTGATGACTAGGGATGTAAATCGGATGGTTCGTCACGATTCGATACGATATCGATTCTCATAAACAGCGATACGATATTTGCAGATACCTCAAAAATTATACGATTCGATTCAGGAGTATATCGATCGATATATCAATATTATATACATATTTTAAACAGCCATCTACATTTTTATTAACTCACAAATGCAACCAAAATATATAACATGAACATAAATCTAAAAATGCTGCTATGGGCTCAGCGCTAAACATCTTTTCTACTGATAACCAAATTACAAGCAACAGCAGAAAATAAATACAATAGAAGACACAAGTTCAGTAAACAGTGCTTTTCAGGTTTTTCAGCTCAGTCTAAAATACATTATCATGTACACTACAGAAATATAATAATCAAATGTAAAATAACTGCATAGTATTCACTGTATAAATTAAATAGGCTGTAAATTAATACTTTTTGTATCTAACACTAACCTACTCTTTATAAGGATATTAGCCAAAACATGCATTTTGATGCAGTTTTGTCTGAATTTATTCATCCATGCTCAACAAAGCGGAGGAGAGCTCAGTATTCACGCAGAGTTGACACGGCTGTCTGTGCGCGTGCGCTTCAGATGTGTGCGCGTGCGCTTCAGATGGGTGCGCGTGCGCTTCAGATGTGCGCGTGCGCTTCAGATGTGTGCGCGTGCGCTTCAGATGGGTGCGCGTGCGCTTCAGATGTGTGTCTGTGTGCGTGCGCTTCAGATGTGTGCGCGTGCGCTTCAGATGTGTGCGCGTGCGCTTCAGATGTGTGCGCGTGCGCTTCAGATGGTGCGCGTGCGCTTCAGATGTGTGTCTGTGTGCGTGCGCTTCAGATGTGTGCGCGTGCGCTTCAGATGGGTGCGCGTGCGCTTCAGATGGGTGCGCGTGCGCTTCAGATGGGTGCGCGTGCGCTTCAGATGTGTGCGCGTGCGCTTCAGATGTGTGCGCGTGCGCTTCAGATGTGTGCGCGTGCGCTTCAGATGGGTGCGCGTGCGCTTCAGATGGGTGCGCGTGCACTTCAGATGTGTGTCTGTGCGTGCGCTTCAGATGTGCGCGCGTGCGCTTCAGATGTGTGCGTGCGCGCTTCAGATGGTGCGCTTCAGATGTGTGTCTGTGTGCGTGCGCTTCAGATGTGTGCGTGCGCTTCAGATGTGTGCGTGCGGCGCTTCAGATGGTGCGCGTGCGCTTCAGATGTGTGTCTGTGT
Source organism: Gymnocypris eckloni scoliostomus (assembly GCA_027564155.1). NCBI lineage: Eukaryota > Metazoa > Chordata > Actinopteri > Cypriniformes > Cyprinidae > Gymnocypris > Gymnocypris eckloni. Next base: position 44,874,848 of record CM050412.1, read on the forward strand.
GCGTGCGCTTCAGATGTGTGCGCGTGCGCTTCAGATGGTGCGCGGCGTGCGCTTCAGATGGTGCGCGTGCGCTTCAGATGGTGCGTGCGCTTCAGATGGGTGCGCGTGCGCTTCAGATGGTGCGCGTGCGCTTCAGATGGTGCGCGTGCGCTTCAGATGACTGTGTGCATGCGCTTCAGATGTGTGCGAGTGCGCTTCAGATGTGTGTTCAGTGCGTGGAAAACTTCTCACACAGCGCTCGACTCCAACAATCCCGAGCGTCTTATATGCTCGCCTCGTGCCTTCGGGCAGTGCTTATATCGAGTCCTGATACGTGAGATTGAAGGAGAACGCACGCGTTGGTGGTAATGCATAGACGGACATTATATGAAAATGTGGACAGTGCCAAAATAAAGGTGTCTTTTTATACGACAGATATCGATATTTTACGCGTGGCATTGATGCATCGTATCGTCATACATTGTATCGATATATCGATGAATCGTTACACCCCTACTGATGACACATGGACTATTTTACCGATGTTATTACTATATTTCTGTGTCTTGATCGTGTAATACACTTGCTGTCTACGCAGGGTCAGAGAATCAAAATATCTTAAATTGTGTTCTGAAGATGAACGAAGGTCTGACGGGTTTGGAACAACATCAGGGAGAGCAATTTATGACAATTTTAATTTTGGGGTCAACTATCCCTTTAATAAATTAAACAATGTTAACAAACGACAACTTACAGTTAAACTGTAAAGTGTTCAAGACCTACTATCTTCACAATCTGCATCATATTCTCTTCTGTAGTCCATGTAAATGTGTCTGGCCTAACAGCCATGAGCCGTAATCTAGCACTAATAATTACGATTTTACTGAAGGATTTATCACAAATCATCACACTGGTTCTGGGAATTAACTGTTCTCTCTTATCTTATAATGATTCCAGATCCTTGAATTGATTTATATTATGTTATCACGTTGTGTTGTTTAATTTGAAAATTGAAAATTAGTTACTAAAGACTACTAAAAGATTTAGTAAAGACACATACCTGTGCTGACTTTCCTTCCATGGACTTTCCTTCTGCTACCTGCACACCAAAGAAAAGATTGAACAATGATGCATTAGTTTAGACAAAATATTTCCAGTCACAGGTTACAATTAACATTGTTATACAGTACTACTTAACAGACATGTTTAAGCATTCAGTTATTTACATGAGTTTAGAGAGAAACAAATTAAAAAAGACATGCATACATATATATATATATATATGTGTGTTTGCTGACAGAAAAGCTAATGAAAGGTCCTCCACTGACAGCTCAAGTTCACTGTTGTTAGTTCTTAGCTCTACTGCTTGTACCACACACCCCTCCCCACTCAGTGCTACCGCACCCTCCCCCAGAGCTACCACCCTCCCCAGAGCTACCGCACCCCTCCCCCACTCCTCTCCCATAAGTTACAGAAGTAACACTTTGCTCTGCCAACTGATGTTGAAAACATGCCGTGTAAAAACAGGTCACACATGCAAATCAAACTGACGTCAGAGAAGTGACATTCATTTGATGAAAATCGAATGATAAATATATTGGCCTACACTTCAGACATATTAAACCAATTTCAGTGTGGGATTTTCACCCAATTATCACTCAAAGAAATTCGAACTTAATTTTAAATTCTGTTTAACTTAATTTAAAATGATACAGCATCTTGATGACTGATATTTGATGTGAAATTGATATCAAAGTACCCGCTGGGTTGAGGACCAGGCCTTAAATCATAAAATCTTGCATGTACTCTAAAACCACCACCCAATGCGATAATCATAACCAACAAATAAATAAATAAAATGCTAGCAATGATAAATATGGTAAAATCTTACCTGCAGTGCTGGAGCAGCGCTTCTTTCTCCTCTTCAATCTCTCGGTTGTCTGCACGCACGCGCTGTGCTGTGAGGAGTGGGGGAGGGGTGGGCGTGGCCATCAATTAAGGCCTGGCAGCAGCCAGCTAAAAGTGTTTCACCAAATCCTCCAGTATTTAGAGTACATGTTCATTTAAATTAATATTAACACTATTACAACGACAGTGATTACTGTACTCAAGTGCACATACTACAATAGATCAGTAGTGAAGTACTCAAATAATTAATGTACTGTGAAACTCTTCAAGTAAATTAAAAAATATAATTATTTTGTATAAGCAGCAAGATATACTTAGTGCTAAAATTAAAACAGTATGCACAATTCAGAATAAATACAAGATTATAATTGTTGATACATTAATGAAACCAATCCTTGTTAATTATATATATATATATTATATTTTGTATTATTAAAGTGAATCATGTACTTAGTTACTTTCTGTCAATAATGTATATGTTATGTAAATATCACATTTGTATCCATAGTAGTTTCCTTACCATGAAAACAAAAGTGGTCCTTCACATAGTTTGTATGTAAATTGCTGTTATTTCTTGCTGACATTGAGCATGAGATGCTGAACTCGTGCCATCAGGCAGAAAGAAATTAATGCAGCAAAACAAACCAGAGTTGTGAATAAAGTTATAAGATTGCATCTTATTTATGTGAATTTTCCATGTTAGATAAGTGAGTACTATTGAATGCGTGGTGTTTCGTCATGTTCAGTGCCCGAGTCCATCTCTGAAAGTTCCTGATCTTTGAAAAAGTACTACCTCGTGAGCAGGGTCTTTCTGAGGGCAGGTTTTACCGGACCTTTATTTAGGTCCTGGTTCCTGTGGTGTACCGCCCAAAGTCCCTAGCTCCTGGGGAAAGTTCCCTCGGTGGAAAAGGGCTTGGAGTAAAACAGACACACACTTGTTCAGCTGCTGTGTACGGCCACAGAGACTCCTAATATCAACTACAGCTCACGTGAACGGACACACACTTGTTCAGCTGCTGTGTACGGCCACAGAGACTCTAATATCAACTACAGCTCATGTGAACGGACACACACTTGTTCAGCTGCTGTGTACGGCCACAGAGACTCCTAATATCAACTACAGCTCACGTGAACGGACACACACTTGTTCAGCTGCTGTGTACGGCCACAGAGACTCCTCATATCAACTACAGCTCATGTGAACGGACACACACTTGTTCAGCACGGCCACAGAGACTCCTAATATCAACTACAGCTCACGTGAACGGACACACACTTGTTCAGCTTGTGTATGGCCACAGAGACTCCTCATATCAACTACAGCTCATGTGAACGGACACACACTTGTTCAGCTGTTGTGTACGGCCACAGAGACTCTAATATCAACTACAGCTCATGTGAACGGACACACACTTGGCTGCTGTGTACGGCCACAGAGACTCCTAATATCAACTACAGCTCATGTGAACGGACACACACTTGTTCGGCTGCTGTGTACGGCCACAGAGACTCCTAATATCAACTACAGCTCATGTGAACGGACACACACTTGTTCGGCTGCTGTGTACGGCCACAGAGACTCTAATATCAACTACAGCTCATGTGAACGGACACACACTTGTTCAGCTGTTGTGTACGGCCACAGAGACTCCTAATATCAACTACAGCTCATGTGAATGGAAACACACTTGTTCGGCTGTTGTGTACGGCCACAGAGACTCTAATATCAACTACAGCTCATGTGAACGGACACACACTTGTTCGGCTGCTGTGCACGGCCACAGAGACTCCTAATATCAACTACAGCTCATGTGAACGGACACACACTTGTTCGGCTGCTGTGTACGGCCACAGAGACTCCTAATATCAACTACAGCTCATGTGAACGGACACACACTTGTTCGGCTGCTGTGTACGGCCACAGAGACTCCTAATATCAACTACAGGTCATGTGAACACACACACACTTGTTCATCTGCTGTGTACAATTCTGTTCGGACAGGATTAGTTTAACATTTAGAGATGGAGTAAAGTAATTATTACCACATCTTCTCTGTGATTTCTGTCTCGATGTGCATCTCATTACAGACAATCTCAGGACAGATTATGATGACTTTTACCTTCTGTAAAAGGTCATGAAAAAATTTCTCAGGTGATGCTGATCCTGTGCTAACAGACAAATATTAGGCCAGTTCCTATTTAAAAGTAGTTTTCCATGCTTGTTTCACGTATGAAGGCTCTTGAAGCTTTCAGTTGTCTTCTAGTTATCGGGACACGTCTGAGTCAAACCTCACGTGTTCTCCACATACAGTTCAGATCAAACAGAAGGGTGAAAGCAGGGTAATAACGGAGTCAGGGTGTTGTTGCTCCTGATCAGATGGCTTTTACAGCACTGTGCTATGCAGGCTTGAGGTCAGATGTAAACCTTCCCTAACATGTACTTGAGCTGAATAAAACCACTTTCATCTGATGTAGAACAGCACATCTTCATCAACACTGTTGTGTCTGTGCACCAAACTTTATTCAGATAATGATTTAGTTTTTTGTTTGTAAGGAAGCCTATATTGAGCAGTTAGCTAGTTATTCAGCAGTGGGGTGTTAAAGACTGTATGAGCGTCCAGTATATAAAAACAATAGCCAAAAGATTCACAGATATGCATCTCTTAATGAATGCCCAGCAATTTCTCTGGTAAACATGATCAGACAACACTGACTAAAGACAGGGCAAATGGGGTCTAAACAATAAAGCAGAAACACTGGAGCTCATCTGTAATGTTATATCTGCCTAATTATCTGGGGTGGACAGTAATGTAAATTAAGTATTTTTACTTTGTTACTGTACATTTTAAAGGATCTTTACTTTATCAGAGCATTTTATTTGTTTAAACTTTTACTCCACTTGATTCCAGGGTTTAATTTAAAAATCCACTTAATTTCATAAACGTCATTCCTCATTATTTTGAAGTTTAGAAATCGTCACGTGCTCGAAACGCAAAGCGGTGTCCGATTCGTGAACGAACCGAGTCTTTTGAATCAAACAGTTCAATCGGTTCATCAATCACGCTAAAAGATTCACTCGTTCATTCGTGTTGTCGAGTGAACAACTCACTGATTCAAATGAATCGGTTCGAACGAGTCACTGACTGGACCCGGAAACTGAAGTGCGCGCGACTGATGCATGTAAGTTACTAAAACAGAATGTTATAATATTGTAAATGAAGTCTCGACTGTCTGTTGTTTGTAAGCTAAATGTGATGTAAGAGAGTGAGATGTTTAAGCCTGCTGCATGGACTGCTTTAATGTGGACATGTCCGTATAAATGTGCACGAGCTCTGATGCATGTGCATTTTCAGCAGCTGCAGATGCAATTTCAAATGATGCAAAACTAGTATGTTTTGTGTATAGTGTTCATTGGGACATTTTGCCCTGTTACATTTTAATATTTTATGTTTATAATTGTCAAAACATGTACACACGTTGTTTTTACTCAGTTTTTTATATCATATATTTTGTTTATTTGCACTTATTTTGTTTATTTGCACTCTAGAGCCCAGTTTCACAGACAGGGATTAGCTGAAGTCAGGACTTGGCCTTTAATTATGGTATTTAAGTAAGAAAACAACATTTCTGGGGCCATATTCATAAAATATTAAATATTGGTGTGCTCTAACGTTAATATCTAGGAAAGTATGAATATTTATACACTTTCAATTCTTATACTTTTCTTTAATGTAAAAGGTATACTTTTACAAATGCAAGGAATCGGTCTTTGTCAGGTGACGCCACACTCACGAGAATCAAAGTGTGACACTACACACTGAGCCTGGAGACGGTCAGCTACACACTAGGGTTGTGACGGTGAGGACATTTCCACCGGTTAATCGACCAGTTATACCGGTATCACCGTGGGGTGGGGGTCGTTTGAGTTTTCCCTCTTTTCCTCGCTTTCCTTAGGTTTTAAATACCCTGTAAGCATCATGCGTGTTTTACTTTGACTTTTATATCAGCGGCAATTTACGGCCAAGCACTTTTAAATAAAATAAAAATCAGCAAATACTGTGGAACCAAATAAATGAGAAACTAATGTTTTTTTTGTAACATTATCAGTTAGAGCAGGGATGCCCAATAGATCGATCATGAAGGCAATGCTGGAAGATGCGCTTTAGGTCAGTGTTTCTCAACCAGGGGGGTGAGAGATAAAACTACAATATAATATATTCACTAATATTATGACTCGCATGTTAAGTCATGTAAAAAATATATAGGCTATAAATAAATAACAGTCCCACCTCTCTACATATTCTGTTTCGGAGCTGCACATGTTTCTCATCGTGTGTGAATACAGACTGAATCGTGGCTCAAAACAGCTGTATGAGCAAACTACAGCTCTCGCTGGATAAAAGAAGCCAGAGTCACACTAGTACACGCAAGTTTTGATGGGCGACTATTGTAATCAAGGTAAAGCTGATTGCAGCGACATGATCTTGCATTAGGCGTGTGTTGTGCCAGGCGCGTGTATACAGATCAGTATATTCACGTAGTTGACACAGCGAGTGTTTTATAGCGGATGCTCGTGTGTGTTGGAGGAGTGTGTGAGGATCAGTGGTGTGTATACGGGCATCAGACGCTCCAAACAGCTTGTTCTTACAGAGGAACTAATGATGGCGTCTTGAATAATAATAAAACAATATTTTATTTTTTATTATTAAATTAATGCAATATAAAGATACATCCCAACAAGCCTTTTTAATTATTTATTTAATATGTATTTTATCATTTATTTACTGTTCACTTGGTAGATCTCGGTGAGTTTTCTCCCTGACTTAGATTAATGTCAGACGAAGTCTTTTACATACTGTAAGTACAATATTATATACATTACGGTTCCTAAAAATATTGCTGAGATTATCTCGTATCTACTTGGTTTGCATCTGTTTCTCCAGTATGAAGATTTAATCTGTCTTTATTGTACAGCTCTGTACACCTTCAGTTCACTGCTCGATGCATCGATACCTTCAAAATGGCGCTTCGGTGACGTCACACATAATAAACGCATGTGATTGACAAAGACCGATTGCAGTCTTCATCTGATGCATCAGTTGTCAAACAACTGAAAACAATGAAGTACCTTGCATGTCAAAAATGATGCTAAAGGGGAACCTTGAGCATTAAAAAAGCAAAGCTGAAGGATCCTGACCACATATGTGATGAATTGGGAGTGAGAAGGCCCTGATTTATTGATAGAAATACTGTAGAACGAGGTGTATATACACAGCTGACTCACCTATTTACCTCAGCGGTTTTCTGCATCCCTCTGCCACCTGTCTCCTCTCTCTCTCTCTCTCTCTCTCTCGGCTGGTTCCTATTCCCAAGATAGGGTTAAGAGCTACTCTGGGTTTGAGTGAAGGTCCAGGCTTGGAGACTGTCCTCAGACAGCACGCCAAAGACCATTATTGTACTCTATTCCATCATTTGTAAGTGTGAATTCATGAAAACCCCTGCCACAGATGATCAGACATGTTTTTATTGATTTATTTTTATTATGATAGGACCGTGGATAGTGTGAAGTGAAGTGGCAGAAAGGTTTAAGGCTAGTCTCAGACAAAAATGCATGTTAAAGCCAGAGAACAAATATTAAAATATGTCAGTGCCATTGTTTTTCTCTAGATACACACCAGTAATGTACTGTTCGAAGGCATTTTTATTAAAGCTACTCACATATCCTGATTTAACTAAGGCCTAGTCCTGGTTTAAGCTAAGCCTTGTCTGGTAAGCTGGGCCTAAATACTGAAGTACTTTTAAAATCTAGTACTGTTGAACTCTTACTCAAGGAAGATTGAAAATGAATAATTGTACAGGACTAATGTTTCATTGGTGTATCTGTACTTTACCCAAGTAAATGCATATGGAATTATTCATGACAAACCTAGATGTGAAATGTATTATAATAAGCTTTTTGTGATATACTTTAAAGGTCTGATTAAATGAATAGTTGTTAAAACATGACTATAGTAAGCACAATTTTTATTTAAACACGTTTATCTTTTGAGCAAATGAACCCTGGTTTTAATATGTAGTATCCAAGGTAACATAGTTTATGTAATATTATCCAAAAAATAGTATCTAGTTAATGGCAATGTTTAATTATGGCTAGAGTTTTATGTGGGTTTATGTGGGCTAGAGTTAATAATTTTCATGTTTATGGGTAATCATGTTTTGCAGAGAAGCTGACCTTTGACCTTGTGTCAGTCAGCATTTCATCACTGTACCCTATTAGAAAATATACTTTTTAAATGTGATCCTAATTAGCAAATCAATTCTTGATTTATGGCCAAAAAGTATTTTGTGAGTCAAACTGGACATTTATAAAGATTAATTAAATGCCTTCCGTGATAAACACATTCACAAAAATGGGAAGAACATGAAGTTATAGTGATCCTTTGACCCCCAACATCTCTTCAGTTTATATTTGTGTTTATGTGAACATTTGTGGCAAATGTGAAGAGACTCCTTTAAGCCATTCATACGAAATTGCATTGACAATATATGGCGCAGTACCGGTGGCGAGCCAGTGGGGGCGGTAGAGAGCAGAATGTGTGTGTATGCCCGGGGTAATACACACACTTTTTTCTCAGTTTACTATCTTTCTGAGGACCTCTCTGAAACGTTGAGAGAAGCCTATTTACAGACTCTGGAGGCCATTAGAGTGAAAAAAAAGTGAGGACCGGCCAAAATGTCCTCACTTTGCTAAAATGTCCTCACTCCAAAGGTTAAAAACTTGCGATGGTCCTCACAAAGATAGCCATACAAACACACACACACACACACACACACACACACTCTCTCTCTCTCTCTCTCTCTGGCCTATTTTACACTCTGTATCCTCCCAGCATCCTTCAGTGCTCCAGATTCATACTTTACAGAAAAACAGGCCCTTACAGATCCAGCCGACGCCACATGGTTGTGTGTGTGTTCATGTGTGTTCATGCGTGTGTGTTTGCTCCCTCAGGCTTTGTGCTTGTTTATGTTGAACATAAACCCATCACAGGTGCTGCAAACGCTGAGGATGGCACATTTATTAACCTCACATACTAACCTCAAACAAACACACACACACCTCAAACAAACACACACACACACACACACACACACACCTCAAAACACACACACACACACACACACACACGGTCACCTCAAACACACACACACACACACACACACACACCTCAAACAAAAACACACACACACCTCAAACAAACAAACAAACAAACAAACAAACAAACAAACACACTCACCTCAAACAAACACACACACACACACACACCTCAAACAAACATACACACAAACACACACACACACACCTCAAACAAACACACACACACACACACACACACACTCACCTCAAACACACACACACACACACACCTCAAACACACACACACACTCTCACCTCAAACACACACACACACACACACCTCAAACAAACATACACACACACACACACACACACACACCTCAAACAAACACACACACACACACACACACACTCACCTCAAACACACACACACACACACACCTCACACACACACACACTCACCTCAAACACACACACACACACACACACACACCTCAAACACACACACACACACACACTCGTCTCGACCTTCTTCCAGAGTGACGAATGAACTAGAAACTACTGTAGTTTTATTCGTATTCTGAATTATTATTATTTTTTTCAGATTTTGTTTTAATTTTAATTTTAGTTAAAGTTTTAGTCATTTAGTTTTTTGTTTTGTTTTCATAATTTTAATAAATTTTTGTTAGCTTTTTTGGTTTAATAAACGCAATTTAAATGTTTTTTATTTCAGTTTTAGAGTTATTTTAGCGCACCAAGTTGAAATAAAATTAATTTAAATTTGTATTATTTTAATATTACAAGTAATATATTTAATATATTGACTTTTTAGACAGATTTTTTTGTATTATTATTATTCTAATATTCTTTTATATTTTATTTGATTTTATTACAATTAAAGCAGTACCATTTCTAGGCATAGGCGAGCTAGGCGGTGGCCTAGAGCGCCACCAGCTGGAGGGGCGCCAATGAGCGCACGTACTGGCACTACATATGAACAGGGTTGTGATCAAGAGTGGCACGGAGACCCTGAGATATGATTTCCGCCCCACTGGATCCCCAACATTGGGCTAGAGTACTGTCAATCTGACGATGCCAGTACGCCATTGGATCAGAGCGCTGTCAATCTGACGATGCCAGTACACCATTGGATCAGAGCACTGTCAATCTCACGATGACTGTATGCCATTGGATCAGAGCACTGTCAATCTCACGATGACTTTATGCCATTGGATCAGAGCGCTGTCAATCTGACGATGACTGTATGCCATTGGATCAGAGCACTGTCAATCTGACGATGACTGTATGCCATTGGATCAGAGCACTGTCAATCTCACGATGACTTTATGCCATTGGATCAGAGCGCTGTCAATCTGACGATGCCTGTATGCCATTGGATCAGAGCGCTGTCAATCTGACGATGCCAGTATGCCATTGGATCAGAGCGCTGTCAATCTGACGATGCCTGTACGCCATTGGATCAGGCGCTGTCAATCTGGCGATGACTGTATGCCATTGGATCAGAGCGCTGTCAATCTGACGATGCCTGTATGCCATTGGATCAGAGCGCTGTCAATCTGGCGATGACTGTACGCCATTGGATCAGAGCGCTGTCAATCTGACGATGCCTGTATGCCATTGGATCAGAGCTGTCAATCTCACGATGACTGTATGCCATTGGATCAGAGCACTGTCAATCTGGCGATGGCTGTATGCCATTGGATCAGGCGCTGTCAATCTAACGATGCCAGTACGCCATTGGATCAGGCGCTGTCAATCTAACGATGCCAATGCGCCATTGGATCAGGCGCTGTCAATCTAACGATGCCAATACGCCATTGGATCAGGCGCTGTCAATCTCACGATGACTGTATGCCATTGGATCAGAGCGCTGTCAATCTGACGATGCCTGTATGCCATTGGATCAGAGCGCTGTCAATCTGACGATGCCTGTATGCCATTGGATCAGAGCACTGTCAATCTCACGATGCCTGTATGCCATTGGATCAGAGCACTGTCAATCTGACGATGGCTGTATGCCATTGGATCAGAGCACTGTCAATCTGACGATGCCTGTATGCCATTGGATCAGAGCGCTGTCAATCTGACGATGCCTGTATGCCATTGGATCAGAGCGCTGTCAATCTAACGATGCCAGTACGCCATTGGATCAGAGCGCTGTCAATCTAACGATGCCAGTACGCCATTGGATCAGAGCGCTGTCAATCTGACGATGGCTGTATGCCATTGGATCAGAGCGCTGTCAATCTGACGATGCCAGTACGCCATTGGATCAGAGCGCTGTCAATCTCACGATGACTGTATGCCATTGGATCAGAGCACTGTCAATCTCACGATGACTGTATGCCATTGGATCAGAGCGCTGTCAATCTGACGATGACTGTATGCCATTGGATCAGAGCACTGTCAATCTGACGATGCCTGTATGCCATTGGATCAGAGCGCTGTCAATCTCACGATGACTGTATGCCATTGGATCAGAGCTGTCAATCTGACGATGCCTGTATGCCATTGGATCAGAGCTGTCAATCTGACGATGCCTGTATGCCATTGGATCAGAGCACTGTCAATCTACGATGACTGTATGCCATTGGATCAGAGCACTGTCAATCTGAGGATGCCTGTATGCCATTGGATCAGAGCGCTGTCAATCTCACGATGACTGTATGCCATTGGATCAGAGCGCTGTCAATCTGACGATGCCTGTATGCCATTGGATCAGAGCGCTGTCAATCTGACGATGCCTGTATGCCATTGGATCAGAGCACTGTCAATCTCACGATGACTGTATGTCATTGGATCAGAGCGCTGTCAATCTGACGATGACTGTATGCCATTGGATCAGAGCGCTGTCAATCTGACGATGCCTGTATGCCATTGGATCAGAGCACTGTCAATCTGACGATGCCAGTACGCCATTGGATCAGAGCGCTGTCAATCTGACGATGCCAGTACGCCATTGGATCAGAGCACTGTCAATCTCACGATGACTGTATGCCATTGGATCAGAGCACCGTCAATCTCACGGCGATGACTGTATGCCATTGGATCAGAGCGCTGTCAATCTGACGATGACTGTATGCCATTGGATCAGAGCGCTGTCAATCTGACGATGCCTGTATGCCATTGGATCAGAGCGCTGTCAATCTCACGATGACTGTATGCCATTGGATCAGAGCGCTGTCAATCTGACGATGCCTGTATGCCATTGGATCAGGGCGCTGTCAATCTGACGATGACTGTATGCCATTGGATCAGGCGCTGTCAATCTGGCGATGCCAGCGCCATTGGATCAGAGCGCTGTCAATCTCACGATGCCAGTACGCCATTGGATCAGAGCGCTGTCAATCTGACGATGGCTGTATGCCATTGGATCAGAGCGCTGTCAATCTGACGATGCCAGTACGCCATTGGATCAGAGCACTGTCAATCTCACGATGACTGTATGCCATTGGATCAGAGCGCTGTCAATCTGACGATGCCTGTATGTCATTGGATCAGAGCGCTGTCAATCTGACGATGGCTGTATGCCATTGGATCAGAGCGCTGTCAATCTGACGATGCCAGTACGCCATTGGATCAGAGCACTGTCAATCTCACGATGACTGTATGCCATTGGATCAGAACGCTGTCAATCTGACGATGACTGTATGCCATTGGATCAGAGCACTGTCAATCTGACGATGACTGTATGCCATTGGATCAGAGCGCTGTCAATCTGACGATGACTGTATGCCATTGGATCAGAGCACTGTCAATCTGACGATGCCTGTATGCCATTGGATCAGAGCACTGTCAATCTCACGATGACTGTATGCCATTGGATCAGAGCGCTGTCAATCTGACGATGGCTGTATGCCATTGGATCAGAGCGCTGTCAATCTGACGATGCCTGTATGCCATTGGATCAGAGCGCTGTCAATCTAACGATGCCAGTACGCCATTGGATCAGAGCGCTGTCAATCTGACGATGCCTGTATGCCATTGGATCAGAGCGCTGTCAATCTGACGATGCCTGTATGCCATTGGATCAGAGCGCTGTCAATCTGACGATGCCTGTATGCCATTGGATCAGAGCGCTGTCAATCTGACGATGCCTGTATGCCATTGGATCAGAGCGCTGTCAATCTGACGATGCCTGTATGCCATTGGATCAGAGCGCTGTCAATCTGACGATGCCTGTATGCCATTGGATCAGAGCGCTGTCAATCTGACGATGCCTGTATGCCATTGGATCAGAGCGCTGTCAATCTGACGATGCCAGTACGCCATTGGATCAGAGCGCTGTCAATCTGACGATGCCTGTATGCCATTGGATCAGAGCGCTGTCAATCTCACGATGACTGTATGCCATTGGATCAGAGCGCTGTCAATCTGAGGATGCCTGTATGCCATTGGATCAGAAATCACTAATTCTGCTGTTTATAAAATAGAAATAAGTCTCTTAAGATAACACTAAGGAATGAAATCACTAATTCTGCTGTTTATAAAACAGAAATAAGTCTCTTAAGATAACACTAACGAATGAAATCACTAATTCTGCTGTTTATAAAACAGAAATAAGGCGCTTAAGATAACACTAAGGAATGAAATCACTAATTCTGCTGTTTATAAACTAGAAATAAGTCTCTTAAGATAACACTAAGGAATGAAATCACTAATTCTGCTGTTTATAAACTAGAAATAATGCCCTTAAGATAACACTAAGGAATGAAATCACTAATTCTGCTGTTTATAAAACAGAAATAAGTCTCTTAAGATAACACTAAGGAATGAAATCACTAATTCTGCTGTTTATAAAATAGAAATAATGCCCTTAAGATAACACTAACGAATGAAATCACTAATTCTGCTGTTTATAAAACAGAAATAAGTCTCTTAAGATAACACTAAGGAATGAAATCACTAATTCTGCTGTTTATAAAACAGAAATAAGTCTCTTAAGATAACACTAAGGAATGAAATCACTAATTCTGCTGTTTATAAAATAGAAATAAGGCCCTTAAGATAACACTAACGAATGAAATCACTAATTCTGCTGTTTATAAAACAGAAATAAGGCCCTTAAGATAACACTAACGAATGAAATCACTAATTCTGCTGTTTATAAAATAGAAATAATGCCCTTAAGATAACACTAACTAATGAAATCACTAATTCTGCTGTTTATAAAATAGAAATAATGCCCTTAAGATAACACTAACGAATGAAATCACTAATTCTGCTGTTTATAAAACAGAAATAAGGCCCTTAAGATAACACTAACGAATGAAATCACTAATTCTGCTGTTTATAAAACAGAAATAAGTCTCTTAAGATAACACTAAGGAATGAAATCACTAATTCTGCTGTGCTGCGTGTGATAAGGAGCTGAACTAGTTTATCAGAGCGCACACAGACTCCAGATCCTGAAGCACCGCAGGCTCTTATTAAAGCTCAAACACTACAGGCCACACAACGGGAATCAGCATGTCATGCATATTCATATCTCACACACACGCTGGCTCCTGATTGGCCGAGCCGAACAAGATGAAAACAGTCCCAACAATGACAGAGACGTCGGTGAACGCCCGCGCTATTTTCATCTCTCCAATGCGCTTCAGGAAGAAAGTGAGAGAGACTCGGTCAGATAGAAGCTCGACTCATCTGAACTTCAGCCTAATAAACACCTACCGAAGATCAATCTGACATCAGCCTGCAGACATGTATTAGACATTATTAAATCAAAGCGTGCATGCTTCTAATTCACCTTTATGTGCATCATGTACAAGGTTTTCTGTTGTGTCTTCATCACATAAAGATGACAGCTACATATATCGTTAAACAGATGCAACGCAACACAAAACCAGACACAGTTCATTATGCAAATATATGCATGTTATGAAACCGCTGTCAGTCAGATTTTTGAATGCTAATTGTATTCGATGGAACGTTTCACATTTTTATTGTGCATTTTTAACTTGGTGAATATAACTTTTAAGACCAAACTAATCTAAAAAAAATCTTCCATTGCTATCGCAATACAATAAATAAAACGAAATAATAATTTTAAAAGAAGCTTTTAAAAAGTTACATTATTATATTATTATTATTATTATTATTATAGTTTTATTACTACTACTACTACTGTTGTTGTTGCTGTTATAAATAATACAATATTTAATACACATTTAAATTTTAATATAGTAAACATAAAAATATAAAAAATAAGAAATGTTACAATTGCAATATTCAAAGTCAAATATTTTATTAAATTATTTGATGAAAAATACTAACAAAAAGAAATATAAATATAAAATCAAAAAATTATTTAACTTAAATTTTAAATAATTAAAAAACAGTATATTAAAGACAAAATAATGTCTAAATTAGGACTGCATGTTTTGGGGGGGAACAAATCGTATTTTTGTTTGATAAAAAATGTTATTCAAAATGTGATTTAATAACAATAATAATAAATAAATATATAATAACATATTTAGTAATCACTATTTTTTGTGAATATTAAAATAGTAATGTTTCTTATTTTGTTTAATATAATAATAATAATAATAATAAAATAACAACAATAATTATTATTATTACTACTACTATTACAAAATAAAAATATCAAACAAAACAATATTTTTTACTATTGTAATATTCACTGTAAAATAAAAAATTGTATTTAATAAAAATTATTATAATTATTATTATTAATATTATTACTACTACTAAATATAAATATTAAACAAAATTAGAAATTTATGTATAATGCATCAAAACACAAACCTTCGAATATTATAATGCATTTGAACTTTGGTTAAAATTAATTAGGCAAATATATAATGCAATAAAAAGCATTACAAATTTACGTTTTAATGCATTATACATAAAGACTAAGTTTTTGAAATGTTTTTTTATTCATCTTTATTTCAGGTTAAGTTTTAATTATTTTATTAATTCAAGTTAACTAAATGAACATGAGAAATATTGCTGACTAGCTGAACTTAAATAGGTTTAATTTTCAAAATATTGTATTGTAAGTTCATTTGATTTCAAATAACAGTTTTATGGTTTTAGTTAACTATAATAACCCTGCTCTGATCAAACTTTGGCTCTTCATTTTAAATTCTCAAAAGCTCAAAAACACAGTCATTAAAACACACAAAACGTCAACATGTTCTAGCACTAGCATCAATATTCAAGACGCCGATGCAAGCGAATGTGGTTCATGTGAACTTCATGCGGTTATAATAACTAACACATGAAGAAAACCACAGCATGAAGAGATGGAGAAACACATTGAGCTCTTGAGCGGTCAGATGCTGCAACATCAAAATATCATTGTGTATAAATAACCGTCTGATAGAGACGCATTCGAGAGGAGACCGACCCACATATTATAAAGCTCAGAAACATTTATATACAGTAACACAAATATACTGTATGTTTGGGGTCTGTGAGACTTTCATGTCTTTGAAAGAGTCTCTTCTGCTCATTTAGTTTGATTAAAAACACAGGTAGATGTGTGAAATATTATTACGGTTTAAAACAGCTGTTTTCTGTGTGATTATCTGTATTTGATTTCTGTGATCAAATCTGTATTTTCAGCATCATTACTCCAGTCTTCAGTGTCACATGATCTTCAGAAATCATAATAATATACTGATTTGCTGCTCAAGACATATTTATCATTATCATCAATGTGGAATACAGTTGTGCTGACCGATATTTTGTGGAAACTGATGCATTTATTTTCACAGAAGATTCACAGAATAGAAAGTTCAGAAGAACAGCTTGAAACAGATTTATCATTTGTAACATTATAAATGTTTTTACTGTCACTTTTGAACTATTTAATGCGTCATTTATAAAATAATAGAATTTATTAAGTACAAATCTTACTGACTTCTGAATGGTGTTGTTCATGTGAAATATTCCTTGTAATAAGGGCAAAAATGTGTACTTTTGGGATTTTTTATTTGAATAGAATGATTTTCAAATGTTTTATTGAAGTAGAAACACAGCACACAGATCTGTTCACTCCACAGAGAGACGACTGGGAAGACTTCATCAGTTTATTTACATTTATGCATTTAGCAGACGCTTTTATCCAAAGCGTCTTACAGTGCACTCAGGCTATACATGTTTTTCATCAGTACATGTGTTCCTGGGAATCGAACCCACAACCTTTGCGCTGCTAACGCAATGCTCTACCACTGAGCCACAGGAACACATTATATCTGACGGGTCACGCTGGCTGAGAACTGCTCAGGTTCATTAAACCCATCCCAGAAACCAGTCGAGACACGCTCGGAGACAAACCGGTCAAACCACGACGCTCACGGAGTTTAGCCTGAGATGATTTTCACTTGAACACACTCAGAGGAGTGAAAACAACAAACACTGGCTTTACACCATAAAAAAATGATCTTCTTCCTCGTTATTTTTGCCTTTTTCTCCAGTTCAATTATACACTGACCAAAACTATGAACGCAACACTTTTGTTTTTACCCCATTTTTCATGAGCTGAACTCAAAGATCGAAGACTTTTTCTATGTACACAAAAGGCCTATTTCTCTCAAATATTGTTCACAAATCTGTGTAAATCTGTGTTAGTGAACGAGATAATCCATCCACCTCACAGGTGTGGCATATCAAGATGCTGATTAGACAGCATGATTATTGCACAGGTGTGCCTTAGACTGGCCACAATAAAAGGCCACTCTAACATGTGCAGTTTTACTGTATTGGGGGGGGGTCCGAAAACCAGTCAGTATCTGGTGTGAGCACTATATGCCTCACGCAGTGCAACACATCTCCTTCACATAGAGTTGATCAGGTTGTTGATTGTGGTCTGTGGGATGTTGGTCCACTCCTCTTCAATGGTGTGAAGTTGCTGGATATTGGCAGGAACTGGAACACGCTGTCATATACGCCGATCCAGAGCATCCCAAACATGCTCAATGGGTAACATGTCCGGTGAGTATGCTGGCCATGCAAGAACTGGGATGTTTTCAGCTTCCAGGAATTGTGTACAGATCCTTGCAGCATGGGGCCGTGCATTATCATGCTGCAACATGAGGTGATGGTCGTGGATGAAGGGCACAACAATGGGCCTCAGGATCTCGTCACGGTATCTCTGTGCATTCAAAATGACATCAATAAAATGCACCTGTGTTCGTTGTCCATAACATACGCCTGCCCATACCATAACCCCACCGCCACCATGGGCCACTCGATCCACAACATTGACATCAGCTACCGCTCACCTACACAACGCCATACACGCTGTCTGCCATCTGCCCTGTACAGAGAAAACCAGGATTCATCCATGAAGAGAACACCTCTCCAAAGTGCCAGACGCCGTCGAATGTGAGCATTTGCACACTCAAGTCGGTTATGACGACGAACTGCAGTCAGGTCGAGACCCCGATGAGGACGACGAGCATGCAGATGAGCTTCCCTGAGACGGTTTCTGACAGTTTGAGCAGATATTCTTTGGTTATATAAACCGATTGTTGCAGCAGCTGTCCGGGTGGCTGGTCTCAGACGATCTTAGAGGTGAAGATGCTGGATCTGGAGGTCCTGGGCTGGTGTGGTTACACGTGGTCTGCGGTTGTGAGGCCGGTTGGATGTACTGCCAAATTCTCTGAAACGCCTTTGGAGACGGCTTATGGTTGAGAAATGAACATTCAATTCACGGGCAACAGCTCTGGTGGACATTCCTGCATTCAGCCAATTACACGCTCCCTTAAAACTTGCGACATCTGTGGCTTCGTGCTGTGTGATAAAACTGCACATTTTAGAGTGGCCTTGTATTGTGGCCAGCCTAAGACACACCTGTGCAATAATCATGCTGTCTAATCAGCATCTTGATGTGCCACACCTGTGAGGTGGATGGATTATCTCGTTCACTAACACAGATTTAGACAGATTTGTGAACAATATTTGAGAGAAATAGTCCTTTTGTGTTCATAGAAAAAGTCTTCGATCTTTGAGTTCAGCTCATGACAAATGGGGTAAAAACAAAAGTGCTGCGTTTATAATTTTGGTCAGTGTATAACCATCTGGTTAGTATATCAGTGTATAACCACCTTTATTTTAAGGTGTCCTTGTTACAGAGCAATTATATGTTTAAGTACTGATTAATATTAATTAACTACATGTACTTACTATATGGTTAGGGGTTGTCTTAGGGTTACTTGCATCTTATAATGCATAATCTATTGTTGTTATTATAATATTAAGTACATGCAACATGTAACACCTTAAAATAAAGTGTTACCAAACATCTATAAATTAAGATACGTGTACTTGAGAGAAAAATTACATAATTAAGTGACTTTACACTTAAAATAAGAACAAATATCTGCCAATAGAGTAAGAAAAATAAACTTGTGTCCAGTTTAAATGAAGTTAATTTTTCATTTATCATTAGCAGATAAATAAATAAAGCAGATATATAAATATAAAAAATTATAATAATTAAATATAAATGCATTTATTAACAAATATCTTCAATAGAGTAAGAAAAATATAAAATTAATTAAATTTTCATTTATCATTAACAGATAAATAAATAAACAGATATATAAATAAATAAAAATTATAATAATTAAATATAAATGCATTTATTAAAAAGTAAATAAATAATACAATAAATGATTTAATTAATGTGTGCAAATAAAATGAGAAAAATGATTCTCTTCAGTATTTTTGTCTTTTTTTCCAGTACAAATATATTAACATTTTTATTAAAATACATATCATATAAATATAAATATATTCTTAAATTCAAAATACATTTACTTTAACAATATTTCATTTTTCTGACCCCACTGGCAGATATTTTTTCTTGTTTTATGTATAAACTCACACCTAATTTTGATAATTGCTTTCAGAAAACTATACTTAATACTTATAAAAATACTTATAAATAGCTTTAAATAAATAATTACATTTTTTTGTTTTTAATTTTTAAGTGTATATATGCAAATAAGTACATCAAAATGTTTAACACAGATAAGATTAAGCAAAAAATGAGTAAAGAATTAACGAAATTAACAAAGAATGACATCGGGGAATAGCAAAAATAATTAAAATCAATTGAAATGTAAATACATTCAAATGAAAAGGTAAGAGAAAAACAGAACATTTTTATTGTACACATTTTTTTTGCAGTGTATAGATGTAAATATGCAGGTGTGTCAAAATGTTTAATGCAAGAGATAAAATCTCAAATCAAGCAAATAAAAGCAAAAATCTAGTTAAAATGAACACAACTAATAATGACGTTTTGGGGAAAATAGTAATTGTCTCAGTCTTTAAGAAAAATGATTGTCAAAAAAACTACTGAAAATATATATTGTTAATGTATTACAAAGCCTTTCATTTTATTTCAATAATTACAATTGACAAACATGTAAATCAAGTCAAATTAAGAGATCTGCTGAAATAAAATAAATAGTTAAATATGTAAATAAATAACATTTAACAAAAAAAAACTGAACAAAAATGAAACAAATGAACAACAATAATTATGTTTTGGATGGAAAAACAGCAATGGTCAGTCTTTAAGAAAAATGTATTAGCAAAAAAATGAAGTAATATTTCCTTCTTCATGCATCATCAGAAAGCCGTCTGCATGATTTTATGATTCAGAGGAACAGAACTAAGAATACATGCTGACCTCTTTTCTGTGTGACGCTCGGAGAGCTTTCTAAGAGCACAGCACAGGTGCATTGTGGGAAATGTGAAGCAATATATCTACAGAACACTGAGATGACCAGCAGATTATCAAAAACATAACACCAATTATAAAGCATGTTTTGTAGTGGACGTTATGTCAAATACACTAATGCTCACTATTATTATATGTGAATGAATGCTCGTTAAGTATCTGATTAATCATGTGGCAGCAACTCAAGGCACACATGCTTTATAGGAAATATAATATGTGACCCTGGAGCACGAAAGCAGTCATTAGCAGCACAGGTATATGTGTAGCAATAGACAACAATACATTGCATGGGTCAAAATTATTAATTTTTCTTTTATGACAAAAATCATTAGGATATTAAGATCATGTTCCATGAAGATATTTTGTAAATTTCCTACTGTAAATATGTCAAAACACAAGTATATTTAATTGAAATAAATAAATCAATAAATGAATGATTAAAATAAAGAAATACACACCCTGATCTACTTGTGTCATGAAGAACAGAATCTGAGAAGAATCCTGCTGCTCAGGTCAGGTAAAGGTTACGATGATTGATGTAAAGCTGCAGGTACAGATTTTAAACAGATACAGACACAGTGCGTCTGACAGACAGACAGTGTGTGTGTGTGTGTGTGTGTGTGTGTGTGTGTAGACGACTCTAGCTGTGTGTGTGTGTGTGTGTGACAGACAGAGTGTGTGTGACTGTCTGTGTGTCTGACACGTGTGTGTGTGTGTGTGTGTGTGTGTGTGTGAGACACAGCCCATCTCACAGACACTGCACACAGACAGAGAGACAGACAACAGACATGTCAGACATCAGACACCTGTGGTGGACATGACAGACATACACACACTGACTGTGACACAGACACACAGAGACACAGACAACACACACACACACACAGACACACACACACACACACACACACACACACACACACACACAGGCCTGTGGCTGAATGACACAAGAGACACACAGACACAGACAGAGACACACACAACTGACACACAGAGACAGACACAGACACAACACAGACAGAGACACAGACACAGACAGAGACACAGACACAGACAGACACACAGACAGACACACAGACAGACACAGAGACACAGACAGACAGAGACACAGACACAGACACAGACACAGACACAGACACAACACACACACAGACACACACACACACACACACACACACACACACACAGACACAGACACAGACACAGACACACACACAGAGACACAGACACAGACACAGACACAGACACAGACAGAGACACAGACACAGACACACACACAGACACAGACACAGACAGAGACACAGACACAGACACAGACACAGACACAGACAGACACACAGACACAGACACAGACACAGACACACACAGACACAGACACAGACACAGACACACACACAGACACAGACACAGACAGACACAGAGACAGAGACACAGACACAGACACAGACACAGACACAGACACACACACACACACAGACACACACAGAGACACAGACACAGACACACACAGACACAGACACACACACACAGATCTGAGATGAAGGGAAGGTTTCTCTCTGTCAAAGTCCCTGACTGTAGAAGACGATCCTTTTCACTGTTATAGCGTCTCTTCTGGTGACAATCACGCACATCTACAACAGCAAGCTCACATACGTGTATATGGAGTATATTTAAATCTTATGTGCATCATCTGCAGATCTGAGGACATTTCTGATTTAATGCTTTGATATTTATGCAAGCAATATATTAACTGCAAATATGTTATTATATTATAACCGATTTTAGCTTATGGGCACAAGTGATTCGATTGGATTGCATGATGAAGAGCTGAAATAATCTGAATGACAGGAAGAAATTAAGCATACTATATTAAATTATTACAATAATAATCATAAGAATCAATAATTATAAAATAAATAATCTATTATAATTAATAAGAATACAATGTAACAAATGCAAAATGATGCAAATTTAAACACAAAAAACACAGACACAGACAGACACACACATACACAGATTAAACTAAATAAATGAATTTGATTATAATAAACACAGATAAAATACACAGATTAATTCACACACACACACACACACACACACACAATATACACACACAAGACAAACACAGTTTTAACACACAGACACAGACAGACACAGACATTTGGGACAGTAGTTATTAATAAATAATAATAATAATATAACACAGACACAGACAATAACACACACACACACAAATAATACACACACAAAACAATGCCAAAATTGCAGACCTGGAGACACAGACACACACACAGACACAGACACAGACAGAAAATAATACACACAGACACACAGACAGACACACACAGACACAGACAGACATTAACAGACACAGTCACAGACAGACACAGACACACACACAAACACAGATTGGGTTTGCAGTGTTTAGACTGTTCATGACACAGAGATACAAGCAGACAGACACGACTGATGTAATCACAGACACACAGACACAGTCATTTACGCTGACACACACACAGACACACACACACACTGACAGGGACACACAGACTGCAGATGGCATGAGGTGTGTTTGGGTCAGAGAGAGACACGCGATTTTTCGGCTGTTACCAGACCGCACCATCTATTAATAGATAAACTCACAACTATGTCACATCACACTTTCTGTTCCTATTCTTACCACTTTTAACACGGAACTGTACAGTACTACAGCACAAGTCTCTTAGCACACGAGGGGATCATGTTACTGGATCAAACTACATTAGAAATTACTATTTTAAGATTTAAAATAGTTGTTTTCTATGTGATTATCTGTTAAAGTGTAATTTATGACTTTGCGTTGAAGATTTATTTCCATATCTTTACTTTAATAGTTAGATTTCAGAATTAGTTATAATATAATTTTTCAATTATATTTTGTTTCTGATTATAATAAACCATTGATAAAATAACATTTGATTAATTCAAATAAATAAACTTATAAATAAAAAATAAACCTTATTTTAAATGTTTGTTAAAATAGTGATTTAATTTTAATATCAATTTAATGTTACCTCTTTAATAAATAATAATAATAATATAAATATAATAATCAATAACAATAAAACAAATAATAACAATTCAAAACAATGCCAAAATTGAGTGCACAAGTTCTTAGTGTGCAAATTCTGGAGAAAAATCAATAAATAAATAAATGATAAAGAAAATAATAATACATTTACAACTATATTGATTCAAATAAATAGTACAGTATTTGCTATTAAGGCATGACTGGGAAGTTTTGTTCAGAATGCACTTGTAAACAAACACATGATTGGGTTTGCAGTGTTTAGGGTTCATATAAACAGAGATATCAGAAGCAGACTGGATTCATTTGACTGATGTAATCATTTCTACAGTCATTTCTCTGCATACGCTGACATGTGAGTGAAGAGAACACGACGGCACGCGGCTGTCTGACAGGGAAAGACTGCAGATGGCATGACCGGCGTGTTTGGGTCAGAGAGAGAGACACACCGAGACCATCTGTCTGACGGCCGCGGGGCGCTACGACCAGCACCACTCATGACCGGAGGAGATATTAATAGATAAACTCACCATATGTCACATCACCACACTTTCTGTTCCTATTCTTACCACTTTAACACGGCAGACTGTACAGTACTACAGCACAGAAGTCTCTTCTGCTCACCGAGGCTGCATTTACTGGATCAAAACTACAGTAGAAATTACTAAAGATTTTAAGATTTAAAATAGTTGTTTTCTATGTGATTATGTGTTAAAGTGTAATTTATTTCTGTGATAGCTGTATTTTCATCATCACTACTCCAGTCTTCAGTGTCACAGATCTTCAGAAAACATAATAATATACTGATTTGCTGCTCAAGATACATTTCTGATTATTATCAATGTTGAAAACAGTTATTTTTGTGGAAACTGATCAATTAGATTTTCCAGGATTCACAGATGAATAGAAAGTTCAAAAGGACAGCATTTATTTGAAACAGAAATAGTTTGTTCCATTTTTAAATGTCTTTACAGTCACTTTTTAATATCCTTGCTGTCTCAGACTCCAGCAAAAATAGAAACAAACCGGGTTTACTCAAACACACACACACACACCTGTCTTTGTCTTGAGATGCCAAATACTATGTGTTGTGTGTGTGTGTGCTGTGTATGTGTGTGTTCATGTCCCTGTGTGACGTGTGTGTGTGTGTGTGTGTGTGTGTGTGTGTGTGTGTGTGTGTGTGTGTGTGTGTGTGTGTGCGTGTGTGTGTGTGTGTGTGTGTGTGTGTGTGCGTGTGTGTGTGTGTGTGTGTGTGCGTGTGTGTGTGTGTGTGCGTGTGGCATGTGTGTGTCTGTGTGTGTGTGTGTGTGTGTGCGTGTGTGTATGTGTCATCCTGAGATGAAAGAAAATAATTAATTCAAGATATATTGTCTGAAAATCTATTTTGTGAATGCCACGAATGCAATTTTGCATGAATTGCTTTTAAATTAAATGCTTTTGTGTGTGTTTTAAGGACATTTAGATATTTTCACTGAAAATCAACAAACAAGAATACATAAAGAATACATGAATACTGCACTGCAGTGTTTTTTATTATTAATAATAATAATAATATGTGAAACAACACACTTTAGTTTAAACATTTCAAACATTAAAATGCAACATTGTGTGTCACACAAGCTCTCTATGTTTGTTTTATAAGCTCTCTATATTATTAGTGCATGATTGCATTATGGGATACACTATTATTGCACATATGCACATTTTGGCAAGGCACATTTCCATGCAGACAGAAAATCATTGCAGTGTTTTGTGTGTATAATTTGCCAAGCACATAATACTGCATGCTACTTTCTTTCTAAATGATTCAAGATTTGTATTCGTCACATACACAATTATACAGAATATAACCAGCAGTGAAATGTACGTTATATTTCCAAACCCCACTTTTTAAGCCAAACAGGCTGCAAATGAGTTGAATAGTGTGTTGT
Organism: Gymnocypris eckloni scoliostomus; assembly: GCA_027564155.1. NCBI lineage: Eukaryota > Metazoa > Chordata > Actinopteri > Cypriniformes > Cyprinidae > Gymnocypris > Gymnocypris eckloni. The sequence goes on from CM050412.1 coordinate 44,900,614, forward strand.
GTGCTTAAAAACGACACGATCTGAACTGGTGTTTCTGAAAACTTACCTTGTGTCTGCACTTCAGGACGACCCCGTACGCTCCTGCCAGAGAAACAGAGAAACAAACAGGTTTTACTCAAACTTTCACCCAGTTCCACCTGTCTTTGTCAGCAGATGCCAAAGCCTCCGAGCGTTTTGTGTGTGTGCTGAATGAAGCGATTGACTGGTTCACCTGCGTCCCCTCAGAGGACACACGTGACGGAGACAGAGAAATGTTCAGGGGACTGGAAGAACCTCCTGTTTTCTCTTAAGACCTGAGACCCGATCGCTGCCAGAGCGTTTGTTTAATCAGCCCAATTCATCAGAATCTCATACGAGCTCAAACTGAGCTCAGGTGTCTGTGAATGCAGTGTTTTTGACAGATGAGTCAGTGCAGTTTTGGCAGCGTGGATCATATCTGTGGCACATAACGAGTGTCCCGCAGGAGACGCGGAGCTGAGCTCATCCTGAGATCCCAGCCAACAGATCCGGGCCCGCATCCGAGAAGAGTCACGTTTAGCACAGCCTGCTCAATGTGAGAGATACAGAGAGACTCACTGTGTGCATCAGGCCTGCTTGATGATGGGAAGCCATGATTAGGATTCTGTTGGTTAATGTTGAGGTCATGATTATTAATCATTGACTCATTTATGTATCATGCATTTATACTGAACTTCGTGAGAGTGCTTTCCTTAAAAAAATGAATAAACAAAAAAACAATACAATTGTGTGTTGCAACATACACAAGTTGTGAGTGTGAGTGTGGGTGTGGGTGTGGGTGTGAGTGTGAGTGTGAGTGTGTGTGAGTGTGTGTGAGTGTGTGTGTGTGTGTGTGTGTGTGTGAGGTGTGTGTGTGATATCTTTACACACATTATATCTTTACATTGTATAAACACACACACACAAATAATAAATAAATAAAAATAGCAAATTATTATATGCACACATTACACATTGTGTGTGTGTGTGTGTGTGTGTGTGTGTGTGTGTGTGTGTGTGTGTGTGTGTGTGTGTGTGTGTGTGTGTGTGTGTGTGTGTGAGTGTGTGTGAGTGTGAGTGTGTGTGTGTGGTGTGAGTGTGTGTGTGTGTGTGAGTGTGTGTGTGTGTGAGTGTGTGTGTGTGTGTGTGTGTGTGTGTATATATGTATGTATATAAATAAATTGTACACATTATATCTTCACATTGTTTATACACTATACATTACATCCTATGTATATATGTTTATTATAAAAATAATAAAATATGAAAAAAAAAAAAAATATATTTTATAAATGTATAATTTTATTAAATTAAATTACATGAAAATATATAAATACTAAATAAAAATTACAAATCATTTTCGTTAAATAAATCTGAAATAAAATAAATATATAAAATAAATATTGTATTAAAAAGTAAACAAAAATTAGAGATGTTGCCTTGACAACTAACTGAAATAAAAAGGTTCGATAATTTGAAGTACTACAATAATTCAAACGGAAACAAATAATAAATGAAAGCTAAATAGAAATTTGTAAAACTATAAAAATGGAAAAAACACCAAATGACTAAAACAATTAATTAAAAATGAAAACAGCTAATAAATATGAATAAACGCTGTACTAATATAAATACTCAAATAACTCTGGACGACTCTGGGGTTTTATTATTCGAGAAATGAAAGAACAGAGTCAGAAAGGTAAACAGATTCATGAGACTAACTATCTGAATCTGGACTAATCTACCCCCCCCAAAAAAAGATGATTCATATGATTAATGATGATGGACTCACTGATTCATATTCTGTCACTTTAATATCTCAATTAGACAACAATGAGATTAAATAGAGAATGCTACGGAGATTTCTGAAATATCCTGTTATTATTATCTGCAACTATTCAAATAATGTCCGTTAATTGAAAGGCAGCTGAAATAAAATCTAATTAAAATTGTAGATGAAAAACTTAATTTGAAATGTTACCTTGACAACTAGGTGACAGGTAACAGGTGTGCCTGTGAGCGGGTATATCTTCCCAGGAACACATATACTGACACAAAAAAATGTATAGCCTGAAGTCGCTTTGGATAAAAGCGTCTGCTAAATGCATAAATTATAAATTAACTAACTTAAGTTTAAGCTAAAGTACTAACTGGAAATTGTATTTAATTACATTTTTAGTCTACAGATGTTGACATGTATGATATAAATTGTAGTCAGGTTCAAGAGCATATCCATAAAATCAACATGCAATGCTACAAAACTAATGCTAAATGCACAGCGAGGTACAATAACTTACAGTAAATAATACAGTAAAACCAAAAAACATGTCAGAAAGGCAAAGGACTAATAAATAAAAAGTAAACCTAAAACTGAAACTGAAATAAATATACATGGTAAAACAAATAAATGACAAAAGCTAAATTAAAAAAAATCACTAATATTCTAACAAAAAAATAAATAAAAATAAAATCATATAAAAGTAAACGCTAATTCAAAATCTGAATACAAATTAACTGACTATAAATAATACTAAAACTGCTTCTCAGTCACCCCAGTAACCTCATGTTGTTTTACTGTCGTGTATATAATATATATATATAATGTTAATTGTATTTATTTGATTTTGTTCAGTTATAGTTTTCCTCGTTTTAGTGCTACCACTTAAACTCATTTCGAACACCTCGGCCAGACCAGACACACTTTATGACCTAATGGCACGTTGAGAGTTCTCCCTCTCACCATCTTTGATCCTAAAGGCCCGTACACGGGGAATATCGGCGAGCGTTTTTGTGTTCAAAGCGATTTCGCTGACGATGAGCCGAGTGAACATGCAAATTCATTCCCTGACATTAGATGGGATAATGTAAAACAGAAATACCTCGGTACTCTTGGCGCAACTTTACTTCTGACACTCTTGTCACTCAGAAGAAGAGATCAAGTATTTACGCGCTTGACAAAATCATACAAAGAAAACATGGATATTTCAAGCTCCAGCAGCAGCGATGAAGAAATTATTGTACTGTTGAATGAGGAAAGACGCCGCCGCAGTGTAGACGCTACTTGGCGTATATCTTCTTCGTTATGTATGTGTGCTCGGCAAGACTGTTTTGTGTTAACTGGCGCCCCAAGTTGTGTTTTACTGTAACTTCAGCAGCTCCAGACACGTGAGCAAAAGCACCAATCTCATTGGTCGATAGTTGCATTCATAACAAACCAAAAACGAACCCATGCATGCTGTGTTCGATTGGGTGTGCACACTCACATTGGCGCCCTTTGTTTAGTCACAGGCGTTAGCCATTGCAAATATCACTCATGAAATTCATCCCGGTGTGTACGGGCCTTTAGGAAAGACACATAATGCCCATAAAAATGGACTCTTCTTTAATTAATACATAGAAAACCTGTCTTTGAATGAACACACATATCTTCAGGTCATTGTGTATATTAGTACTGTTCTTGTGTATTGTATACTGTTTTATGAAAGATCACTAGTTAATATCACCTCACTTATACCATGTTTAGTCTCTATCAATTCATCTTCAGATTGTCTAATTGAGAGTGAGCATTATATGTTGATACCTATGCAACATAATAGTGTTCTGATCTTCAATAGTTTGTATATCAACATCCAAATCCAGTTCAAATGCAAATTACCATGCTTGGAGACAAAGAGTCGTAAACTTTCCCTCCAAAAGTTCAAGACCCAATGGTGGCTCTTAGACCCCCCCCCCCAGAGGTGTGACCTCGATAGAAGATAAAGGCGATCACAGCACTGCAGGAGTCGGCGAGTCTTTTAGATTATGAGAAGATAAGGATGTGAGCTACAACTCTTCTGGACCTTCTCTTCGGTCTCTTAACTCTTCTACACTTTTCACATGGGAAGAAACTCCCAATCACCATCGAGTCAGGACATCTTTGGAATTCATCACTCTTCAACCCGGAAGAACGTGATCGCGAGTCCAAAACCTTGAAACCATCGAGACTATCATCCAAGAGTGCATCCTTACACTCGTCAACGACCAAGGCAATGCAAGTATCGTACATAACTAAACCAAACAGAGGTTTAGTATGAGCTATAGACCCCGTTATAAACGGTGCTGATGGTTTTACTCCGGTGGTTAACTGACTCTTTCCATAACTGCTTCCTCTAATGCAGAGGTTCTCAATTCCAGTCCTCGCGCCCCCCCGCTCTGCATATTTTCCAAGTCTCTCTTTGTTAGCACACCTGATTCAGATAATCAGCTTGTTAGAAGTGCCCATGCATGAACTGTGTTCCATTGACATGCTTCTACACAGGGTCCATTGCTCCCTACACAGGGTCCATTGCTCCCTACACACAGGGTCCATTGCTCCCTACACAGGGTCCATTGCTCCCTACACAGGGTCCATTGCTCCCTACACAGGGTCCATTGCTCCCTACACAGGGTCCATTGCTCCCTACACAGTGTCCATTGCTCCCAACACAGGGTCCATTGCTCCCTACACAGGGTCCATTGCTCCCTACACAGGGTCCATTGCTCCCCTACACAGGGTCCATTGCTCCCTACACAGTGTCCATTGCTCCCCTACACAGGGTCCATTGCTCCCTACACAGGGTCCATTGCTCCCTACACAGTGTCCATTGCTCCACTGCTCCACACACTGTGTCCATTGCTCCTCCACAGGGTCCATTGCTCCCTACACAGGGCCCATTGCTCCCTACACAGGGTCCATTGCTCCCTACACAGGGTCCATTGCTCCCTACACAGGGTCCATTGCTCCCTACACAGGGTCCATTGCTCCCTACACAGTGTCCATTGCTCCCTACACAGGGTCCATTGCTCCCTACACAGTGTCCATTGCTCCCTACACAGGGTCCATTGCTCCCTACACAGTGTCCATTGCTCCCTACACAGGGTCCATTGCTCCCTACTCCCTGAGCAGGGAAATCTGCTGAAGTTTACTTTATTTCGGAACATTCATTCATGGATTTGCGCTGCGCAGCGTCTTCACGCACGGACGAGTGTGACATCATATACCTCTGTAAATATATACAATTTTAATTCACGTCTCGCACACTTCGATGCACTTTGAATGGAATATATACGTTCGCTTCGAACTGGAATCATGGAGGAATATCCTGTGATGTCCACTTCGCAGGGCACTTACGTTCCAATAGAACAAACATCTGAAGCGATAAGAGTAACATACGAAATATGCAGAGCGGGGGGGCGTGAGGACTGGAATTGAGAACCGCTGCTCTAATGCTTCATTCATCCACTTTAGCTCCCCTTTGTAAGTACGCGTGAGTGCATGTTTAGATTAGTTATGTGTGTTAGCGTTTAGTTAATAAAAGTTTGCTGCACAAATTACATGTTTCTGATTCTGCCTTGCATATTAATGTCCCTTTACGATTTTGATCCTTACTACATGCTATAATATATTAACACTTAGGAAAGTATTTTCTGTGGCCATGAAAATATCTTTTCTTAGAGATGATATGATATTAATCTGAATGTTCACTGGACGAACAGATGAGTTTATGGCAATGACAATTACTACTGGCGGATGATAATTGTAATTATTTATGTACATTTCCCTTTTCAGCTAATTTGCTACATTCATTTAATTTAGTTGCCAGGGAAACATTTCAAGTTAAGATAAAATGTATTTTGTAATGTTAATTAATATTATTATCATAGGTTTATATTAATGAACAAAACAGAAGAGTTTCAGAAGAGATCTCAGCAATAGAAGACAGAGATCTCAGGATGATTTGATAGTTACGACTATTTTTATTTCTCCAAATCAAACAAAGCTGATAATTAACCACAACATAACTGAGCTGCTGAGCTAGAAAAGAGCAACGCACTGTTCCTCTGGGATCATGTGAAGCCATTGTTTCTCTGAGTCACATTATTTATCCTCCACTTCACAATGCGATGAAATCAGCTGCACTGATGTAAAAGGAGAGGAACCAAAATAACCCCCACACACACACACACACACGCGCACACACACACACACACACACACACACACACACACACACACACACACGCAAACACACACACACACACACACACACACACACACACACACACACACACACACACACACACACACACACACACACACACACACACACACACACACACACACACACACACACACACACACACACACACACACACACACACACACACACACACACACACACACACACACAGCGAGCGTCCTGCGGCCACGAGGCCTGCGTGATGCACATGTTCGCCAGCATATCCTGAACTCAATGTGTGATAAAGACATAATGCTGGTAAACTACGCTGAAACCCGCCCACTCTTCAGCCTCAGCCAATCAGGAGGAGAGCCACACGCACCTCGACCAATCCGCTGAGGAGAAACGGAGCATCCTGCGAGCGAGTGCCAAGGCAGTGAATCACCAGACTCGTGTGAAACAGACTCATCTTCAAGACGTATCTAGCTTAACCTGCTTTTTCCAGATCCGGAGTAGGAACAAAAACGAGGCCATTGAAGTGGAACTATGTGACCTGTTTTTACAGGCACAACAGTCACAGAGACTTTCCATCAGCGTTTGTTTTCGATCTTGAATTATGCACAATCTCGCTCTTTTTTGGGACGGTTTTACTGATAGGATCTCTGCTAGGCCAAAAACAGGCCAAAGGCTTTCTTGAATTCTTCCTGTGATGTTCATGCAAGTTTGGAAGTCATAATTATGATCATATTCTGGACAATTAAATGTAATAAAAATGGGCAATTTAATATCTCTATTTTTAGCTTATTGATGCTTTTTAGGACTAATACAACAAAAGAGTATAATGATGCTCTAATCTGATATATGATCAATATCATGCTGCTGCACAGAATGATGGGAAATGTAGTAAAAACTACAAAATTAGATTTAAATATGGTAAAATATGTTTAACAGCTGACATCTCAATGCTGTTTTGTTGCTGAAAGTGCATTCAAATTAGTGCAAGTACAAAAAGTCCTTCTGTGAAGCACTAAAGCAGACATTTAAAAAAACACATTGTAATTTTTTGTTGTTGTCATACAATGAAAGAAAAATATTGTAGTTCAAAATATATTCTTTTGTTTCACTCTTGTTGTTTTCGTCAACTAAAACTAATATTAAAACATGCATATAAATTAAAAACATTTGTTAAATAAAATTAAGCTGAAATTAAAGTAAAATATACATTTTGGAACGAAAAACTTAAACTAAATAGACAAAATTAGAAATGTTGCTTTGACAACTAACTGAAATAAGTTTAATTTGAAAAAAAAAAAAGCACTATATGAAATAAAATTAAAACTAAATATGATATAAAACTAAAATAAAAAACTAAAACAAACAACAACTAATGCAAAATGACAAATGCATGATAAGAAAGAATTGTGATAAAATTTGGAAATGAAACTGAAAATATAAAAATAAAAGCCATTTAAAATATCAATACAAACTTTTATAGTATATAAATAATAATAAAAACACTGCACAGATGAAATAAAGTCATACAGATTTGGTAACTAGACTTATTATAATTAATTAAAAAACATTTGCATGACTTAAAAATAATATAAAATATACATTACCTAAATAAAACATAAAAAGCTCATACAATTATTTTATTTCAGCTAGTTGTCAAGGCAACATTTCTCTTTTTCATTAATACTAAAATAACTAAAAATGAAACTAAAAACTACAACAGATTATTAAAAAAGCAAGAAAAACACAACTAAATTACTAAATCTTTAATATTACATTGAAAATAACAAAGAAAATACCAAAATGTAATTTAAATATAAAACATTTCTATTTAAAATATTAACGAAATAATAGTATATCAATGATACTATGATGTAAATTGGAATAAATAATGACAGCATGATTATTTTTAGGTGAACCGACCCTTTAAAAGGACAAACAAAAATACACTGGGCAGCAGATGTGTAGAAGTTTGTGAATGACAGGCCTTTCAGGTCCATTTGGGCCTGATTATAATCGAAACTAATTAACTTCCACCACGCTCCTCTGAAAACCCAGACTTTCCCTCTTAGGACATCGCCATTCATGTGCGCTCATCTCATAAACACCATCATTTGAAGATCACCTGAAGGCAGAAATATATTGGCAAGTCTCAAACAAATCAATTGGCTTTCAATTAGCATTGAGCAGCGAGAGGATAAACAAAGACGTCAGGATGGGAACGGAGGAATATGAGAGAGAAGAGAACAGCTGAGAGGAGATTAAACTACTGATGGCCAACAGAGAGAAACTGAACACACGCTACACACACACACACACACACACACACACACACACACAGCACACACACACACACACACACACACACACACACACACACACACACACACACAGCACACACACACACACACACACACGCAAATAGCTCACACACACACACGCACGCACACACACTCAAACACACGCCACGCACGCACACACACACACACACACACACGCACACTCATACACACACTCAAACACACTCTCACTCTCTCTCTCGCACACACACAAACTCCTCAAACAGCTCTCACTCTCACACACACACACACACACACACACACACACACACAGCTCTCACACGCACACACACTCATGCTCACACTCAAACACACGGTCACTCTCTCTCGCACACACTCAACAGACCAACAAGAATCCCCTGCTAATGACCACTAATAACCAAAGCCAACAAGACCTTATGGGTGAATCTCATTATAAAATGTATGAAAAAAATGAAATTATATTTCAGACACCCCAGGCGAATAAGGTAAAAAAATTACTATTAGATATCACCATATTCTTCCAGAATTGATTGATAATAATAAGAATTGCAAAAAAAAAATTATTGTAAGTTTTCTGAAGTAAATGTGCTAATTTGCATACATTTCCAGAAATTAATCTGAACACTGGATAAGGCCAGGTTCAAAACTTTTGTTGAATTTTGTTGACATATTTGAGACAAAGATTTTAACTGAAGGGATTTTGGATATCTCTTTTTTTATCACTCCATAAATCAGAAAATGCTGTCAACAGCCAGAGCAAAAATCATTTTCATCATGTTGTTATGAATAAAATATTATATAAATTAATGTGAATGATATCAAACCCCTGAGCAAAATCCTTCAGAACATAGAGAGGAATAAAACTACTAAGTTTGATTGTATATTAGTGCAGCTGATATGGAGAAAAAACGTGTTAAATATATGTGCTGTAATTGAAATCTACAGAAGCAAATACATAAAGTGCAATAAAAAACACTTAAAGGTCCCATGAAATCAAAATGTAGCATCAATATGTTAATCTTAAGGTTATCTGTATGCCAGTGTGCTCCAAAACAGTTACAACATTTTTCTTTAGAAGATATAAGCACTCAAAGCTTGCAGTTCATCACTTCTGTCAAAACCACTCAATGATTTTTTTGACGTCACATCGTACTTCATCTTCTCATCAAACTTTCTGTCCAATCAAATGCTCTCTAGAACGCGAAGCGCCCGCCTCCTACACTATAAATAGACGCTGAAGCTCTGCTGAGATCGGTCACTTGTTCACAGTGTAGTATTTCCTGTACAGTGAATGGCACGTAGTGCACAATGTAGACGATAGGGAACGATTCAGACTGTGTAAATATGCTTTCTATTGGGGCAAACTAAGTCTGGTTTTGCATTGTCACTCCAACAGAGGCAGCGCTCACAGTCTAATCTGGACTTTGGCTCTGGTCCAGAGACGCGATCACATGCAGCGGATCATATGCGAGATACACTAAACACTTTTAAAACTACACAGCCTCAGCATGATTATGATCACTATTTTACTAGTTTCATATTGAATCTAGGGGGTAATCTATTAGACTACGGCTGTTGAATGCGGCTCTGGCCTGAGCAGATATAAACAAAAAGCTGTTGGCTATTTTAAAAAGGGGGCGGGCTGCTCGATATGTCCCGCCCTGATTTCCTGTTTCAGTTGAAATTACATCAGCACATAGTCAACAACAACTGTCACGAATCCTGTCCATGCACTCCCGGTTACTCACCACCAGAGGTCACTCGCTCACCACATGGACTCCTGCACCACACTAACGGTTGCACGTCACCTAAGACTACATTTCCCATAATCCATTGCACTGACGACACACAGCTGATCACAGCCTACATAAACCATGGACTTCCTCTTCCCCTCTGCCGAGTATTGTATAGCGTATGTCCTAGCGATAGCTACTCTACAGAGCCCTCTATATTGTTATAGTCTTGCCTGTTCTCCCGTGTTTTGATACCTGCCTGTATTTCCTGGATTTACCCTTTGCCTTGCCCTGTTGGATATTGTTTGCCGATCGTCGATCCAATGCTTGCCCTAGGATTACTCTTTGTCTTACCCGTGTTGTTCCTGTTTGCCACTGAACGAACCTTGCTTGTTTTGTAACCACGCCTATGAATAAAAGCTTGCACATGGATCCGCATGTCTCACGTCTTGTTCGCCCCGTAACAACAACGCTGCATGTTTCAAAGCACTTCAGGGGACCGTTAAAAGTGTATTTTAGATGTTTTCATTCCACTAGTCTGAAAGAAGATTTGTTTCACTAAAATGCCAATGAAATTAGGAGAAAGTAAATAACAATATAGAAAAAAATTATCATGTTTTAGTAAAATTCTATATAAATCCATCTCAAATAAATATGAACAAACCCCTCAATAAAAGCCTTCAAGAAACAGATATAACAGAATAGAACTGCTAAGTTTGTAAGTGGAGAAGAAAACTTAAAGATATGTATTGTAATTGAAATCTACAGATGCAAATAGATAAAGTGCAATAAAAATAAACATGTGCATCTTTGGGAGGAGCCTGAATAGCACAAAATCTGGATGAAAGAACGTCATCTACAGCTCAACCTGGCAAAGACTGAGCTTCTTGTCTTCCCTGCCACTCCAACTCTACAGCATGACTTCACGATTCAGTTAGATTCATCAACAATTACCTCATCAGCTTCGGTCAGAAATCTTGGTGTAATCTTTGATGATCAGCTGACCTTCAAAGAGCACATTGCAAAGACTGCTCGATCTTGCAGGTTTGCACTACACAACATCAGAAAGATCAGGTCCTTTCTGACAGAGCATGCTGCACAACTTCTTGTCCAGGCCCTGGTCATTTCTAGACTGGACTACTGCAATGCTCTTCTAGCTGGACTTCCATCAAACACAATCAAACCTCTACAAATGATTCAGAATGCAGCAGCACGACTGGTCTTCAACGAGCCCAAAAGAGCCCATGTTACACCTCTCTTATCTCCTTGCACTGGTTACCAGTTGCAGCTTGCATCCAGTTCAAGACACTGATGCTTGCATATAGAACAACCACAGGCTCAGCACCGCCTACTTCCACTCACTATTACGAATCTACATCCTCCAGAAGCCCCGCCTACTTCCACTCACTATTACGAATCTACATCCCTCCAGAAGCCCCACCTACTTCCACTCACTATTACGAATCTACATCCTCTCCAGAAGCCCCGCCTACTTCCACTCACTATTACGAATCTACATCCCTCCAGAAGCCCGCCTACTTCCACTCACTATTACGAATCTACATCCCTCCAGAAGCCCCGCCTACTTCCACTCACTATTACCAATCTACATCCCCTCCAGAAGCCCCGCCTACTTCCACTCACTATTACCAATCTACATCCCCTCCAGAAGCCCCGCCTACTTCCACTCACTATTATGAATCTACATCCCTCCAGAAGCCCCGCCTACTTCCACTCACTATTACGAATCTACATCCCTCCAGAAGCCCCGCCTACTTCCACTCACTATTACGAATCTACATCCCCTCCAGAAGCCCCGCCTACTTCCACTCACTATTACCAATCTACATCCCCTCCAGAAGCCCCGCCTACTTCCACTCACTATTACGAATCTACATCCCTCCAGAAGCCCCCTACTTCCACTCACTATTACGAATCTACATCCTCCAGAAGCCCTCCTACTTCCACTCACTATTACAATCTACATCCCTCCAGAAGCCCCGCCTACTTCCACTCACTATTACAATCTACATCCCTCCAGAAGCCCCGCCTACTTCCACTCACTATTACGAATCTACATCCCTCCAGAAGCCCTCCTACTTCCACTCACTATTACGAATCTACATCCCCTCCAGAAGCCCCGCCTACTTCCACTCACTATTACGAATCTACATCCCTCCAGAAGCCCCGCCTACTTCCACTCACTATTACGAATCTACATCCCTCCAGAAGCCCCGCCTACTTCCACTCACTATTACGAATCTACATCCCTCCAGAAGCCCCGCCTACTTCCACTCACTATTACGAATCTACATCCCCTCCAGAAGTCTGAGATCTGCTAGTGAGCGACGCGTCGTGGTACCATCACAGAGAGGCTCAAAATCACTCTCCAGAACATTCTCGTTCACCGTTCCTGACTGGTGGAATGATCCCCCCTCCCCCATCCTGACCGCTGGATCCCAGTCAATCTTCAAGAAACAACTGAAAACTCATCTCTTTCGACACTACTTGACTTCATCATAAAACAATATTTAAAAATATTTATCTTTATCTTTCTCTCCTTCCTTGCTAGCTCATACTTATTTGAACAATGCCTGAGACTTGGTGTTACGAGCACTTCCTCTGTCTGTTTGCCTCTTCAAGATTAATCGCTTTATGTATTCCCCAATTGTAAGTCGCTTTGGATAAAAGCATCTGCAAAATGACTAAATGTAATTTGAGCTAATAAAGCAGCACCATAAAAAATTATTAGCAAAATGTTGTTTAAGGCGGGTTTTCAGAAAGCCACATTTCAGGACAAATACACTGAATAAAACTATTTCAACTATTTACGAGCGGGTGGGAGTGGACACAAACATTGCGGGAGCGGGTGGTGCGGGTTTAAGAAAACAGTCCTGCACAGGGCTCTATCTTACTCAATAGTTTTGCATTACAGTAAATAAAATTGGAAGAGATAGGGGTCGTTTTTGCATTCAACTGTACTGCATTTCCATTGTTTTTCTATGTAAATACACGGTAGACCGATATCTTTGAATGCTGCGCCCACATCTTACATCTTTTGCAGCATCTTGCACATGACATGTTTTTAAAAAGGCATGTTAAAATGTGGTAAACTTTACAAAAACTTGTCTCTAGACCATGTTTTCAATGTAAAAATATGTGACCCTCTCTGTGAAAACCCAGCTAAAGTAATTTTTTTGTGATTTGCTGTTTTCTACAAAAAAATCATCCTTCATATGGTAAAGAACATTCTGTGAAAATATAACCTTTATATCTTTAATATTGACTTAGTAAGGTCATGCCAAAGTTTCGAATTAAAGTGAAATTAATGGAAGAAATCAAATTTTGATGCTCGTTATCTCATAATTAGATTCTGGGACTTTAGCCTGGATTTCACAGAGAGGAAAAAAATCAAGTTGCCCTGCTGCTCACATCTCTCAATTTATTTATTGATGGTTTCACAAAATGCAAATTACACATAAAAAAGCATAATTTTGTGTTTTAATAAATTCTTTTTTTATACTGTTATTCCAAATAATGGGTATTGTTTACAATATTTAAAAAAACTAAAATAAAAATATGGAAAAAGATTAGAAGCTAACTAATTTGAGCATATCATAACACACCTGACATTATAGTGTAACATGAACAACATCATTTTTGATAGTTCCAGATAATTTACAAATGGTTCCCAAAAGCAGAACGCTTTCTTTGTGAATGGCCTTTTAATGAGCATCACTGTAATGAAAAACAGTGACACAGGGCAAGAAAATGTTGCAAATGGCTTTCATTTTCTTTAAGATATGACCTCAACTTTACAGTTTTCATGATATTCCCCCTTAATATGCATTGTGAGAAAGCACACATTTTACTCCACGATCACACCACCAGCCCTCCTCAACACACACACACACACACACACACACACTCACAGCGGTGTTAGTGGGGCATCAGAGTGTGAGAGATAGATGGAAGAGTAAAAATAACCTGATCCCCCAAGACTTTTACCACACCCTCATACAAAATGTACAGAGAGAGAGAGAGAGAGAGAGAGAGAGAGAGAGAGAGAATAACTGAGTAAATATCTGCAGAATATCTGAGTAAAGTGAAAGACCGTAAACTAAGACGACAGATGACGAGGTACAGACTGAGCAACCATACTCTGAGTATAGAGACGGGCATACTGTACTGTACCGTACTGTACCCACGGAGAAGTGGAGACCGAGCAACACTTCCTCACCAGCTGCCCCAACTATCAACACATTAGAGACACTTTTTATCCCAAATTTGAAACACTTTGCCCTGACTTCAAATTATTAAACAAGAAAACACAAATTCAATATTTATTAGGTGAAAACAAGATTGCATCTTATTAGCAGGTCACAAAGAGGGAGGAGTCGACAAATCAGTGATGCGCCCACACACACACACACACACACACACACACACACACACACACACACACACACCAAATGTAATTTTAAATTGTTCATGCAATTCTAAAATGTTGGTTTGCATTTTCTTTTTTCCTTTTCTTTTTATGTATGTATGCATGCATGTTTTTGTTGCATGTGAATATGTTCTGTATTTACTGTAAACACACTGTAAATATTGTCATGCCAATGGGCACATTGAGTGTGAGAGAGAGATGGAAGAGTCAGAGAGAATGAGAGAGAGAGAGAGAGAGAGAGAGAGACCGAGAGAGAGAGAGAGAGAGAGAGAGAGAGAGAGCTGCAGGTCGGCTTCACACACATCAACACACACGTCCCTACATCTACATTTAGTCATTTTGCAGATGCTTTTATCCAAAGCGACTTACAATTGGGGAATACATAAAGCGATTAATCTTGAAGAGGAAAACTGACAGAACTGACATTGTTCAAATAAGTGCAAGCTAGCAAGGAAAGGAGAGAAAGATTACCTCTTTTATTTTTTTTGTCCCTACAATACATATAATCGCCAGAAGATCCAGCACATTCATAAGTCATGCACAATATCTTTAAAAATGCAACGTTCATGTTAAATATAAAGACTTTGACTGAATATTGCAGAACTGAGACAAAGAAATACACTACCGGTCAAAAGTTTGGGGTCAGTACGTTTTGTTGTTGTTTTTTTGGATTCTTCTGCTTACCAAAGCTGCATTTATTTGATAAAAAATACAGCAAAAACTGAAATATTGTGAAATATTATTACAATTTCAAATAGCTGGTTTAAATGAGAATATCTGTTCAAATAAAATTTATTTCTGTGAACAAATCTGCATTTTCAGCATTATTTATCCAGTCTTCAATGTTAATATGCTGATCACTGTTGAGAACAGATGTGATGATGAATATTTTTGTGGAAACTGATTAATTTTTTTTCAGGATTCACAGATGAATAGTTTAAAAATGTCAAAAGAACAGCATTTATTTGAATCAGAAATCTTTTGTAAGATAATAAATGTAACTTTTGATTAATTTAATCTATCCTTGCTGAAAAAAAGCAATTAAGAAAATAATAAAAAAAAAATCTTCTGACCAGTACAATATATGAGTACAAAAAACAAAACACTAATTAAATATATGATTTACGGGAAGAACTACTCACTGAGGTACGTAATGTAAAATAAATATAGATATATTCCTCTCTCTGTACACAATTTCCACTTAAAAACACCCTGACACCGCTGTGCACTTTTGAGTTTTCTTCCATGCAGGATATTAAGTGAAATATAGTCACTGCACACTTTGTCAGAATCAAATCATGACCCAAATCAGGCTCCTGAGACTGTGATCAGACGACACGGACTCACAGATTCAGAGAAAATACTGTGAATCAATTCAAAATCTAATCTTCAGTGCTCTATTTCAGACAGACCTCCGATAAAGACAGCATTATAAACAAAACAGTCATGTGTTAATGCATTTGCAATGTCTGACATCAAAAACGAGGCAAAAATCTATTATTTTTGCAGCTTAGTCTCAATAAAAGTGCTTTGAGTTCTGAAGGTTACAGCAAGTTCTCACGATACAATTTCCAAAGATCAAGGAAAATGTAGTTTTTTATTGTGTGACCCCATTAAGAGCTTTAAGAAACAAGGCCATAAAAAGCATTGGTGACAAATGATGGAGAAACAGCAGGACATTTAGTGCATGAAGTGTATTTTCCACATCATTTCTTTAGCCTAGTTTCTCAGTCTGGTGTGGTCTGCCAGGACTCACCTTCCCCCACGATCCCAAGAACCTCAAACCTGTGCATCACATCACTGGAGGCCGGGTTCCTCATCCAGTCAAACAGCCGCCGGGCGACGGAGGGGCTCACGGGGGCGAGTGCTCATCACGGTTACGGGCTGGCACGGGGCGGCCTGCTGAGGAATCATGGGAAGGAGTGGATCACCGAGAGCCTTTGAGCATCATTGATGATGTCCGTCACACACACCTGCACCTGAGGAAACACACAGTCACATGATACAGGTGTTTACATCCCAGGGCGTTGCTATGCAGTTGCTAAGGGGTTCTGTGTGGTTTCTAGTGCATCACTGTGTGGTTGCTAGAACACCAAATATCTGCCAATGCAATAAATAAATAATGTATATATTTATGTATTGCCC
>CM050412.1:44919748-44922248 GCA_027564155.1 Gymnocypris eckloni scoliostomus
CAACCGTCTATCCCTTGCCATTTAGATTCTAGAACACATTTTAATGACTCAAAATGCATCACTTTTACACAAGTATGATACAATGCTCTTTCCTGTGTCAGCAAACAAGTTAAGTTCTGGAGTTTTAAAACTCAACAGCTTCCTCATCTTCTGCACTTGTCTCCACAGCTGCACTTACCCTTACATTTGGAAATTCAACCATCACATTAATACATTGCTGTTTCGTTTCCTCCTCTTTCAACAATTCTGTAAATGCTGGTGGTATTACAGATAGGAAATCATTCCTTAATCTTTCAGCAAAACGGAGTGATTTAATACCAAGCTTTGCTGCAATATCCTCGGAGGACAGCCATTCACCGTTACGCCAAAGATGAGACACTTTTATAAACTGGGCTTTGACCATAGCATCTTGCATGGAACGGAAGTTCAAGCTTTTCATAGGTAAAGCCGGATTATAAAGAAGAGGTTCCTCTTTATCCATGATCCACTCACAATACCTTGTTCTCGAACAATTCTCAAAACATTCCATGACTTTAAAACTGACCTATAAAAAGGAGTTATTTCAGGTAATATCACATCCTTCAAATTTATTAAAACAATTGTCGGTCTAATCCCAGTCGTCCTCCTTTCCTCAAAAGACCACAAGCAACATGAGCCCAACAGACATCTTTCCCATACAAAAGTCTCTGGGCAGCTTGTAATCTAAAAGCAGCAATCCTACAACCAATATCAATTAGTCCTTGCCTCCTTCGTTAAGAGGCAAGTAGAGTACAGCAGGTCTCAGCCAATGCTGACCTGTCCAGAAGAAGTCAACAAGACATCTTTGAATGTCCTTAATGACAACAGCAGGGGGTCCAATACAGCCATTTTATGCCATAACGTTGAAGCAACAAGATTATTGACTATTAGGACCCTCCCCTATAGGACAGCTGGGGAATTAACCATTTCCAATTAGATAACCGGAGACACACTTTTTCCAATATTCCTTCCCAATTTTTTCCTTATATGTCCCAGTACCTAAGAACACTCCTAGAAACTTAAACCCATCTCTTCTCCACATAACGTTATTAGGCAGCTGTGGGACATTAGATCTCTGGACCACACCATAAGGCTTCACTTTTTGTCCAATTTATTTTTGCTGATGATGCTCTTCCATAAGATTTAAGATTTTCTAGAACAACTTTAATATCCTTACTGTTCCTAATTATTACAGTTACGTCATCAGCATAAGCTGATAATTTCACATCATTTAAATGATTTGACCCCTCAATATGTAAACCAGTCAACTGCTCTCTTAATTTGCACAGTAGGGGTTCAATTACAAGGCTATACAGTTGCCCTGAAAGAGGGCATCCTTTTTATTCCTCTTTTACTTTAACAGGAACACTTAAACCTCCATCTATTTTGACCATACATTCAGCTTCATTGTACAATAAATTAACCCATGAGATAAAACCATCTCCAAAACCAAAAGCCTTCAGTAAATCATACAAATAAGCATGTTCAACTCTGTCGAACGCCTTCTCTTGATCAAGAGATATTAACCCCAACTCATTTTCATTATTCATTGCATAATCTATAATATCTCTTATTAAAAATAAATTATCCTTAATACATCGCCCCTTTACACAATATGATTGTTCTTTCATGATTAATACACCCATATAATTATTCAATCTATTGGCAATACATTTTGAGAATATTTTATAATCCGTACACATTAATGCGACAGGTCTCCAATTCTTCAAACAAAACAAATCCCCTTTCTTCGGTAACAAAGACAATACTGCCCTGTTACAACTTTTAGGTAGAGACCCAGTCTGTAATGAACTTAAAAGCATTTCAAAATAATCTTTGCCAATCACATTCCAAAAATATTTATAAAACTCAGATGGAAGCCCATCTAGACCAGGAGCTTTCTCTGATGATAAACCTTTACAGCTTGTGTCACTTGAAAAGTAATCGGTGAATCAATCACCTCCTGTTGTTCAGGTGTCAGCTTTTTCAAACATGAAAACAGTTCATCCTTACATTTAGAATCAGTGTCATTAGCTGCATACAAATCAGAATAAAAATCGACAGCAATTCTTCTCATTTCATAAGAGTCATATGTGATAACACCATCATCTTTTTTTAAACCAACCATCAATTTTTCTTGATTAGTCTTTCGTTCTAAATTGAAGAAGAATTTTGTAGGTCCATCAATGTCTTTGTTTTGAATAAAACGCGCCCTAACAAGGGCACCTTTCACTTTATCATATAATATATTATTTAATTGAAGCTTTTTTTCTGAAAGAGCAGTGTCCAATTGAGATCCATTCCTCGCCATCATTTTCTCCTCTATATCAGAGATCTCAGCCTCCAAGTCCTGTATTCTGGTCTTTAATGTCCTTTTTGAATATGATGAATATTGCTGGCAGAAAACTCTAATTTGCACTTTTCCAATGTCCCACCATTGTTTAATATCAGCATAATTAGCTTTTTGCATTCTCCACATTTC
>CM050412.1:44927248-44937248 GCA_027564155.1 Gymnocypris eckloni scoliostomus
AGAGAAAAGAAAAACCCTTTCACAACATCCAGCCAAGAGAAGAACACTCTCCAGGAGACATGTCTCTGTCAAAGTCTACAACCAAGAGAAGAACACTCTCCAGGAGACATGTCTCTGTCAAAGTCTACAACCAAGAGAAGAACACTCTCCAGGAGACATGTCTCTGTCAAAGTCTACAACCAAGAGAAGAACACTCTCCAGGAGACATGTCTCTGTCAAAGTCTACAACCAAGAGAAGAACACTCTCCAGGAGACATGTCTCTGTCAAAGTCTACAACCAAGAGAAGAACACTCCAGGAGACATGTCTCTGTCAAAGTCTACAACCAAGAGAAGAACACTCTCCAGGAGACATGTCTCTGTCAAAGTCTACAACCAAGAGAAGAACACTCTCCAGGAGACATGTCTCTGTCAAAGTCTACAACCAAGAGAAGAACACTCTCCAGGAGACATGTCTCTGTCAAAGTCTACAACCAAGAGAAGAACACTCTCCAGGAGACATGTCTCTGTCAAAGTCTACAACCAAGAGAAGAACACTCTCCAGGAGACATGTCTCTGTCAAAGTCTACAACCAAGAGAAGAACACTCTCCAGGAGACATGTCTCTGTCAAAGTCTACAACCAAGAGAAGAACACTCTCCAGATGGCATGTCTCTGTCAAAGTCTACAACCAAGAGAAGAACACTCTCCAGGAGACATGTCTCTGTCAAAGTCTACAACCAAGAGAAGAACACTCTCCAGGAGACATGTCTCTGTCAAAGTCTACAACCAAGAGAAGAACACTCTCCAGATGGCATGTCTCTGTCAAAGTCTACAACCAAGAGAAGAACACTCTCCAGGAGACATGTCTCTGTCAAAGTCTACAACCAAGAGAAGAACACTCTCCAGGAGACATGTCTCTGTCAAAGTCTACAACCAAGAGAAGAACACTCTCCAGGAGACATGTCTCTGTCAAAGTCTACAACCAAGAGAAGAACACTCTCCAGGAGACATGCCTCTGTCAAAGTCTACAACCAAGAGAAGAACACTCAGAACACTCTCCAGGAGACATGTCTCTGTCAAAGTCTACAACCAAGAGAAGAACACTCTCTAGGAGACAAGTCTCTGTCAAAGTCTACAACCAAGAGAAGAACACTCTCCAGGAGACATGTCTCTGTCAAAGTCTACAACCAAGAGAAGAACACTCTCCAGGAGACATGTCTCTGTCAAAGTCTACAACCAAGAGAAGAACACTCTCCAGGAGACATGTCTCTGTCAAAGTCTACAACCAAGAGAAGAACACTCTCCAGGAGGCATGTCTCTGTCAAAGTCTATAACCAAGAGAAGAACACTCTCCAGGAGACATGTCTCTGTCAAAGTCTATAACCAAGAGAAGAACACTCTCCAGGAGACATGTCTCTGTCAAAGTCTACAACCAAGAGAAGAACACTCTCCAGGAGACATGTCTCTGTCAAAGTCTACAACCAAGAGAAGAACACTCTCCAGGAGGCATGTCTCTGTCAAAGTCTACAACCAAGAGAAGAACACTCCAGGAGACATGTCTCTGTCAAAGTCTACAACCAAGAGAAGAACACTCTCCAGGAGACATGTCTCTGTCAAAGTCTACAGCCAAGAGAAGAACACTCTCCAGGAGACATGTCTCTGTCAAAGTCTACAACCAAGAGAAGAACACTCTCCAGGAGACATGTCTCTGTCAAAGTCTACAACCAATAGAAGAACACTCTCCAGGAGACATGTCTCTGTCAAAGTCTACAACCAAGAGAAGAACACTCCAGGAGACATGTCTCTGTCAAAGTCTACAACCAAGAGAAGAACACTCTCCAGGAGACATGTCTCTGTCAAAGTCTACAACCAAGAGAAGAACACTCTCCAGGAGACATGTCTCTGTCAAAGTCTACAACCAAGAGAAGAACACTCTCCAGGAGACATGTCTCTGTCAAAGTCTACAACCAAGAGAAGAACACTCTCCAGGAGACATGTCTCTGTCAAAGTCTACAACCAAGAGAAGAACACTCTCCAGGAGACATGTCTCTGTCAAAGTCTACAACCAAGAGAAGAACACTCTCCAGGAGACATGTCTCTGTCAAAGTCTACAACCAAGAGAAGAACACTCTCCAGGAGACATGTCTCTGTCAAAGTCTACAACCAAGAGAAGAACACTCTCCAGGAGACATGTCTCTGTCAAAGTCTACAACCAAGAGAAGAACACTCTCCAGGAGACATGTCTCTGTCAAAGTCTACAACCAAGAGAAGAACACTCTCCAGGAGACATGTCTCTGTCAAAGTCTACAACCAAGAGAAGAACACTCTCCAGGAGACATGTCTCTGTCAAAGTCTACAACCAAGAGAAGAACACTCTCCAGGAGACATGTCTCTGTCAAAGTCTACAACCAAGAGAAGAACACTCTCCAGGAGACATGTCTCTGTCAAAGTCTACAACCAAGAAAAACACTCTCCAGGAGACATGTCTCTGTCAAAGTCTGCAACCAAGAGAAGAACACTCTCCAGGAGACATGTCTCTGTCAAAGTCTACAACCAAGAGAAGAACACTCCAGGAGACATGTCTCTGTCAAAGTCTACAACCAAGAGAAGAACACTCTCCAGGAGACATGTCTCTGTCAAAGTCTACAACCAAGAGAAGAACACTCTCCAGGAGACATGTCTCTGTCAAAGTCTACAACCAAGAGAAGAACACTCTCCAGGAGACATGTCTCTGTCAAAGTCTACAACCAAGAGAAGAACACTCTCCAGGAGACATGTCTCTGTCAAAGTCTACAACCAATAGAAGAACACTCTCCAGGAGGCATGTCTCTGTCAAAGTCTACAACCAAGAGAAGAACACTCTCCAGGAGACATGTCTCTGTCAAAGTCTACAACCAAGAGAAGACTTCACCAGAGCAAATACAGAGGCTTCACCACAAGCTGCAAGCAAGGCCAAAAACATCTAAAGTGCCAGAGCACTTCTGGAAAAGCCTTCTATGGACGGCTGAAATTAAGATCAAACTGCACCAGAGTGACGGGAAGAAAACAGTATGGAGTAGGCTTGGAACAGCTCATGATCCAAAAACATTCAACATCTTCGGTGAATCTCCAGGTATGATGGCTTCCAGTGGCTCTGGGTTACTGGTGTTCATTGATGACATGACAGAAGCAGCCGGATGAATTCAGAAGTGTATAGAGATGTGCCCAGATTCTGTCAAATGCAGCAAAGCTGATTGAGCGGCGCTTCATAGGGCTGTGACGGTGACCGTGACAACCGTGGTTGTGTATTGCCACCGGCGGTAGTGCACGTGACGTCACACACTCTATAACAAGCATAATACAAAGTTTTGTAAACAAGTGTAATAATAGTAACAGTTGCAAATTGTTTTATTTAGACTATAAATCTGCTAATTCACAAATTACCTCAAACGCCATACAGGGCGCTTCCTTTAGATTGGGCGGTTTGAGCGCAAGAAAATACTGTTTATTCTGCATTCAGCATATTTATTTTGTGATGAGCGATGGACCTTGTTGGGAAACCAAATACTAAATCGCTGATCTGGAATCATCTCCATTCATGTCACCGATCTGCCTTCAAGTTCACGTCATCGCACACGCCCGGATGATCAGGTGTGTATTGGTGAGGATTTCTCCAAATTGGCCAAATACGAATAAGACCGCGGTAAATGGAAGATGTTAACAAGAAATGTGGCAACATATGGCGCGATTCCTCTTCCACAGAGAGCGCGTGCAGCAGACGAGGAGTTAACGCAGAACAGTGAACCGTGTCTAAACCGGACGCCGCGTCGCAACACAACAGGTTGTCTGTCCACAGGACATTTTAACTTAGTTTCAGTTCGTCATAAATAGGATGAGACAGTTTACTGCGACCGATTTGTCGTGTTGTATGGCGCATCTGGTGTAGACAGCATCACTGATTATAATGGTTTGCCGCTCGTGAGGTAGACCGGTGTATTTAACTTTCTCATTTAACTGTATTATTTATTTGATATTTATAGTGTTTTGCAGGCTGTGTTCACTGACGTAAGTGCTAAAATAAACACGTATGTTTGTTAATAGATGATTGAGCCTCATTTATTTATTTTTGCGTTTCAGAATTATATATATATAAACATCACAACACCGCGCCACCGGCGGTAGTTGGTCCATTACCACCGCGGTGGTAAAAATCTGCCACCGTCACAGCCCTAGCGCTTCATAGTACAAATGGACGATGACGTAAACCAACCCAGGAGTTTTTGAAGGTAAAAAAGTGGAATATTATGCAATGGCCGAGTCAATCTCCTGATCTCAACCCGATTGAGCTGCATTTTACTCGCTGAAGACAAAACTAAAGGCAGAAAGAGCCACAAGTCAGCTGCAGTAAAGACCTGACAAAGCACCACACCATGTCCAAGAGATCCAGACTTAAGCAGTCATCGCCTGCAAAGGATTCTCAACTAAATATTACAAATGTATTTATGATTACATTTATTTGTCCAATTACATTTGAGCCCCTGAAAATGGGGGACTAGTGTATATGAACGGTTGTAATTCCTAAGCGTGGTACTTTATATTTTTGTTCAACCAAAGCCTGAAGCCTACACTTCAATTACATATTAATTGTTTTACTTCAAATCCAATGTACTGTTGAGTAAAGGCAAAAGCACAAAAACTTCTGGCATACCTGACTGTTTTGCCAGAAATATCAAATATCTGTCAAATACTGATAAACAGATGTTTATAAAAATTATTAAAAATACAAATATACAAAATATTGTGCACCCTGATGCAGTCAAGCAATTTGTTCATTTTGCAGACAAATGAAAGTATCAAACTATAAATCAAATAACTCCTCTCTCATAATTTATATTTAGCTGCATTATGATTTTCTAATTCAGAATGTGATCAAAGTTGCATATTTGAGCCTGTTTGTGGAATGTGGCATTTGAAAATGTAGCATTTTATGTTTAATATATTTTTACGACAGTCTTTCAAGTAAGTAGTTCAATTGCTTCAGCTTATTTTTGCCAAAGAAACATTAAGTTAAGCTTTCCATCTAATATGAATATTGCCCATTTAATAAAGTTTATTCAATAAGTTCTCAAGGACTTAATTTTATTTATTTTCTTACAGCCAAAGTTGGTTCAAGAAATGGATTTGCGTCTTCATGACCCTCGCTGAAGCTCTCGGAGCGAGTCAATGCCGCGGCTGCGAGCTCGACGCAGGTCATCCCGTCTCAGACAAACGAACAATAAAATGCCAAAGCAGCCTGATTTTACTGCGTATGCGCTCTGAACTCGGACTAATTCAATCGAGCCTCTATGAAAAGAGCTAAAAATACAGCCGTCAGCCTATAAAAGTCAGAAATAGCAGAGCAGCAAACGCTCCGGCTGAAGAAAATAAGGCCGCTTTGCAGGTTTTTGCAGCACGGACGTGAATCTGTCACAGATCTGGAGAAGAACGGCGAGAGGTTTATGAGCGGACATCACAAACGGGGTTCAAAGGAGATTTGAGTGTGGCGATTGGACATCCGGCCGCCTGTTACTGCTTACGGAGAGAGAGTCAAATACTAGAAACGATCACATCTTCTGGATCGAAAGCACATCTGACTGGACGGCACCTGCTGACACGTGTCTAAACTCACCGTGTGTTTCTGGGTTCAGTCCCCAGAGTCAGACGCACAGAATGAGGACACGGAAGGAGAACGACTAGAAACGCCTTCAGAAACAGAAAACAATGACGGCCTTCTGAAATCATTTGCTTGTTTTCAAAGATTTTTGCCATTCCTAAAAGACAATGCATTGTCCAGCTGACACTGAACGTCTTTATTTGTGTGAAAGTGTGTTTGTCTTCCCAGATCAGACTTGAGAACTGTTTATTCGACTTATTAACTACACTAAAATACTCCATTTTGAAAAGCCCCTATTATGTATTTTCATGCAGTGTGTAACAGCTGTAAGTGAATGAAAACATAGTTTTAAATCTGAAAGAGCACCGTGTATAAAGATATTGTCTCTCAAAAGAAAGAGTCGACTCTGAATCATTGAAACAAGTCGTTTTTAAAACCAATCCCAAGACGTTTCGTGTTGACGTCAACATAAAACATTAGCATATTGCCTAGCTACTTGTTGGTCTTTTTGCGTTGTCTAAATGAAAATGCAAATTCATTCAATGCCACTAGGTGCCGCTTTTGGAGCGGTAAAAGCTCACAAACACTGCTTTAAATGAAATCGACCAACGAAGCGTTGAGCAAATTAGGGGAATAATAAATGCATATTAGCCTAAAAGTAAACGAACGTGTTTTTTGATCTTGCAATGCATGTCAACCTGTTATTGGGGAATCCCAAAACCAAAATATGAACCTTTTATAACCCATAGGTGGGTTTATAATAATGAGTTTCAAAAAGGTTTACCGAACGTTCCCCGTCTTCCATTGTTTAGCCAAACTGATAGTCCCGCCCCCAAACTCATGCCATTGGTCAAGTCAATCAAGGTCATAATCAGGCCATTCAAGATGAAGGCTAGATGAGTTCGTTTCTTCATCAGATTTGGAGAAATGTAGTTCAGCAGTGGATGATCTGCAGTGAATGGGTGCCGTCAGAATGAGAGTCCAAACAGCTGATAAAAACATCACAATAATCCACACCACTCCATCAGGTAACATCTGGAGAAGACAAAAGCTGAAACAAATCCATAAGATGTTTTTAGCTTCAAACCATTGGTTCTGGGCAAAATACGAGATCATAATTCGTAATAACGCTTCCTCCAGTGAAAAAGTCCTTCTGTTGTCTCTCACATCAAAATCCACCCTCGTATTTTTGGCTGTTTTGTCTTGTAAACGGTGTTTGATCTGTGCAGAGTTCTCTCCTGATTCAGATCAGACCACTTTTTCACTGGAAGAAGCATTATTATGGACTCATACTTTAGCTGTAAGCAATGCTTTGAAGTAGAAACTGTCTTAATGATGGATTTGTTTAATGCAAACACTCTGCTTTTGGACTCTCATCCCGACGGCACCCATTCACTGCAGAGCATCCACTAGTAGTGAGCTACATTTCTCCAAATGTGATGAAGAAAACCTCTACATCTCGAAAGGTCTGAGGGTGAGCACATTCTCAGGCAATTCTATTTTTGGTTAAACTAGTCCTTTAAGCTGCCATACAAGAAAGTATTTAAACATCCAAATAAAATGACACACTTCACCTTTAACGTCATTCAAATAAAAGGTTGTTTTGAAGCAAACCCTGCAGTGTAATGCCCCTGTAAGAGACAATCACTAAAAGCTGAAGAGAATCCATGACTTCCATCCACTTCAACACAAGCACAGTCCAGACTGAGCACGTGCAAGTTCATCATGACCTCAAAAGCTGAACGGACATGTATCCAACCTCAGATAACTTCATCAGATGCAAAACACCCGTCCACTCGTCAGACTCAGTCATTTAATAGCAATGTTATAATATGGTGTTCACCCATTAACTACGTTTATTCAAATCACGATCATGCATTAAATAAAAGTGCTGTAGAACTTTCATTTTCATTTTGTGAGGTTCATGCCTTCCCTGTTATGAAACCGCAGGTTATTGTTTTGCTAGCATCAAGCTTTACTGTTTGAGAAATGCTTTTCATCTACAAGTTAAACATTTTAAATAACAAAACTGCACAAAACTGAACACCAGTCTGGCCACTAACATTACAGTGTAATAAATAAATAATGCCATTTTACTTTAAAAAAGCATCTGTGGTTGCCAGAATCTTACCTTAAAAATACAGTGCAATATTTTAGATTAACTTAAATTTACAGTTCGATAAATAAATATAATACATATTAACTGATATAATGTTAATATACCAAAGTATTAAAAACCTGTTTTTGTAACAACTAAGTAAAAACAAAAAAGAAACAAACTTAAAAATGCGAGACGAAACATAACTAAATAAACTTATTTAAACACACAAAAAAAAAAATCTGGGAATTACTGTTTTTACAGTTTTTTTTTCCCAAAAACTGTACATTTAACAGTATTTCAAAACTACATTAAATATCTGGTTATATTTTTACAGCACATAAAGTAAATAGTAAGTAAATTAATGTTGACCGATTTTTACCGTAGCATCTTTACAGTCTTTTAAAGTTAAAATTACAATAAATGTAAAGTTGAATTCACACCATTTAGATAGATTTCAAAACAACTGTAAATGTGTTACTGTTATAGAGCTTAAGCGTCAGAGAAATTAATTTTCTTTGAGCTTCTGTTTTTGCATTTCTATGGCATGACTGTTGAAGAATAATTCACTGGTGAAGTTGATTAATACTGTAGACGTAACTAAAGTTATTATGTGCATTGCAACATAATGTTGTAGACCGGAAAGATTTTAAAATGATTAAAAAGTGTACAAAAAACAGAAAACAACGAGCGGACATTAAAGGCTGTTTTTTGTTTAGCACTTTTATGTTCCTGAATTATGGATTTTTTTTATTATTGTGATATGACAATCACAACATTGTTAACTTATTTCCATCGCATGCCTGTTGTAGATTTGAATTTATCCTCATCCAAAACTTTACATTTCTATTGTAATCTCCAAACAAGCTGTAATTCTGTCAAATTATGCCACAAGTACGAAAACTTTATTTAATTAGTTACATTTTGCCTACATAATATTGTATCCATAACATTACGATGCCATAATACAGGTGCAAAAATTGTATTATGTAATTTCCATCACATAATACATGATTTGAGCTGTGCTGGAAATGACAGAATTGTGTGATTCACATATAATGTGACCCTGGACCACTAAATCAGTCATAAGGGTCCATTTATACATCATCTGAATAAATACGTTCTCCGTTGAATTTGACTGAGATACAACTATTTGAAAATCTGGAATCTGAGGGTGCAAAAAATAGAGAAAATCACCTTTAAAGTTGTCCAAATGAAGTTCTTAGCAATGCATATTACAAATAAAAAATATTTTTGATACATTTACAGTAGGAAATGTACTAAATACCTCATGGGACATGATCTTTACTTAACATCCTAATGATTTTTGGCATAAAATAAATAAATATATATATTTTGACCCATGCAATGTATTGTTGGCTATTGCTACAAATATACCTGTGTTGCTTATTACAGGTTTTGTGCTCCATGCACACATATGTTAACTGGACATTGTAAGTAAACAAATGCAATTAACCCGTGAGAGGTTTTAACCACCATTAATTGCAGAAACAATCCCTGACGACAGCAGATAGAGAACTCAGCAGACTGAGGTGTTCTTCTATCTTCATATGTGTCCCTGACAGACTCAGTCACGCATCGCGGTGTCTGCGTGTGTTTCTGTGCCTCGGCGTCGCAGTGAAGCGGACCCGCGCTGCGTGGGAGTCACGCGCACATAGAAACAGCACTGACACACTCTAATGATATATAACACACACATACCACAACACCGCAGTATAACAGCGTGTCAACGCGCCGCGGTCAAACAACGCGTCAGAAAACGAGCCGTGTACTCACGCGTTCCGCTGGTCTGGACGCGGGGAAATCACGCACATCCCCAAAACAAACGCAACGATGTGTCTCAGCCTCAACGCACCGCGACAACAGCAACAGTTATCAGACTGGCGTCACTGGAGCCGATTCCAGTGATTGACGTTGGTGGCAGACACGCCCTTTCTGGGATCTAAACCAATCAGAAGAGCGGTAGCTCAATGTGGGCGTGGTACACAGTAACGCCACAGAAGAGAAACACTGTAATATGATGCATTTTTATTAACAATATAATATAATATATGTAGGGCGAAATAAAATGTATTTAGTAAATTGAAATGTATGTATACATATATTTAAAAATATTGAACATATTATGTTGGCTAAACAAATAAATGCTTTTGGATAAATTATTTTATACTCTATATTTTATTTAAACATATTTTGTAATATTTTTTTGAAAAAAGTGTCTCACCAAGGCTGCAATTATTTTAACAAAAATACAGTAAAACAACAATACT
>CM050412.1:44944748-44962248 GCA_027564155.1 Gymnocypris eckloni scoliostomus
ATATTTGCGTAGCCATTACATTTGTATGTAAACTGTTACATTAACGCTCAAGTTGTGTCCCGGTCATTAATGCTTCATGTAATCACATTGGACTAAAACTACTAACTTCACTCACACACGCTATAACAACTTCCCAAAGTATTTGACTCATATGTTTAGTATTTTGGGGTATTTTCCCCTCTTGTTATGGTGTTTCCAGTCAGCCGACGACACAAACTCTTTCCTTTCACCTGTGCGAGACAGTGTTGATATACTAGAGTAGTTTTTGTTCATATTTAGAATTATATTTATTGTTTATATTTCCTGTTTTCATTTTAATTTGAAAGATTTAGTAATTTTTTGTGTGTTTTCTATTTTTTTTTAGTTTTATAGTTTTAGTTACATTGTTTTTAGTTGTTTTAATACTTCAATTTAAATGAAAATTAGAATTAAAATAAGTTATTTTTAATTTTTTTCAGTTAATGTTTATTTAATTTAATATTTGTATCGATAATATTTTTGTAATAGTTTTTATTTATATTTTAAATTGATTTTAATTTTATATTTTCAGTTTTAATTTAATTTAAATTTCTCGTAATTTTATTGTGTGTATTTGTCATTTTTAATATTCTATTCATTTTTAATACGTTTTTAAGTTTTCCTTAGTTTCTAGTCTATTTAATTTGAGTTATTTTAGTATTTCAGTTTAAACTAAATAAACATGAGAAATGTTACCTTGGTAACTATCTGAAATAAAAATGTAATCTTTATCTCAGTTAATGTTTATTTTATAAGTAATTAAAATATTTTCAACTTTTTTAGTTTTAGTTCCTTTAATACTTAAACTAAACAAAGATAAGAAATGTTGGCTTGGCAACTATCTGAAATAAAATAAGTTTACTTTTTATATTTAATTAGATTTTTTTATTTAGTTCAAGTAATAAACATTTTTCTGCTGTTTTTAGTTATTTTAAGTTGCCTTGGCAATTTAGTGAAATTAAAAATTAAATATGATATTTATATTTTGAGATACGATGTTTATATTTCATATATATTAGTCCTGTCAAACGATTAATTGCGATAAAAAAATAAAATGTTGTTTACATAATATATCTATGTGTGTATATTTATTATGTATATAAACACACACACATGCATGTATATATTTAAGAAATTTTTACATTTATATATTTATATATGATATAATTTGTACAAATATAAATATATACATGTAAGTATTTTCAAAATATATGCTGTATGTGTGTTTTTATATATATATATACACAGTACACACATATATTATGTAAACAAAAACTTTTATTTTGGATGTGATTAATCATTGTCCAGCACTAATATATATAATATAAATTAATTGAGCATGAATAATAAAGTAATAACTGAGCACCAAATCAGCACATTATTTCTATTAAAACACAAAACAAATCTTTTAATTGATTATGTTTTTTACTGACAGCACAGAATGTTTATTATATGAATATATTTCCAGTAATGAATAGTTTTCTGAATAAAAGCGAGAGAAATCGTTTATCAAATCTGACGCAAAACAGTGAAATGAATATGTGTGTGTGTGTGTGTGTGCGTGCGTGTGTGTGTGTGTGTGCGTGCGTGTGTGTGCGTGCGTGCGCGCGCGTGTGTGTGTGTGTGTCTCTGTGTGTTTGTGTGTGTGTGTGTGTGTCTCTGTGTCTCTGTGTGTGTGTGTGTGTGCGTGTGTGTGTGTGTGTGTGTGTGTGTGTGTGTGTCTGTGTGTGTGTCTGTGTCTGTGTGTGCGCGTGCATGAATCTAGGACATCTTTGTGTGGAAGAAATCGTTTAGCACAGAAACACTGAGATTATTCTGCGGCCTGTGAACGTGAAACTCGAGATCATCAGCAGACGAACGAAGGAGAGTCAGAGTGAAAGAGAAGAGCGAGAAGGTCACTCTTTAATTGCTTGACATAAATAACGAACTCATTTCTTCAGCTTATAATTGTCTGGATTCACTGATCTAATAAGACTCGTTCATGTCAGAAACGCTCAGCGCAGGAGGGTTCGCTCACGGGATGCTTTTCGTGTCTTTGCTGTATGAAGGAAGTGTGTGTTTGTGTGGGCGGCAGAAATGAAGTGTGTGTGTGTGTGTATGTTTTGGGAAGTTTCCATCCCTCAGCAGAGAGTGTGTTTTCTGTTTCATGTCTCATAAGAGAGCTCTTGTGCCGTGTAGCGCTTACGGATGCTTGTGGTTTAACTTTAATACTTCACGTGACACGGCCCTTACTGAAAATGCATTTTAATATTTTATAAGAATCCTAAAAATGGCATTATTATCCTGATGAAGCTATTTGACAAAAAACGTATGAATCTTTACAATTGTGTTTTGCTTCCTCGAGCATCAGTGACTGTGCATTTTGTGATAATGTAATGTAATTATTAATTAAGTTTTTGAAATACTAAAAGTTTTCATAAGATTATATATTATAGGTCTTGTTTAAAAAGAATGATTATATACAAAATATAATATATGTACATATATCAACATTTATATTATATTAAATGCAGTAAAAAAACAATATTTAAAATGTAATTACACTTAAAAGATTTGTTTTGTGTTTTAATAGAAATAATGTACTGATTTGGTTTATTAATTTATATTAAATTAATTTATATTATATATATTAGTGCTGGACAATGATTAATCACGATTAATCGCATCCAAAATAAAAGTCTTTGTTTACATAATGCATGTGTGTGTACTGTGTATATTTATTATGTATATATAAATACAAACACACACAGTATATATTTATAAAATATTTACATGTATATATTTATATTCATATATTTTTTATTATATATAAATATATGTATTATATAAACATAACATATTTTTTCTTAAATATATACCTGCATGTGTGTGTATTTATATATATATATATATACAAAAACAAAACACAGTGCACACATATGTATTATGTAAACAAAAACTTTTATTTTGGATGCGATTAATCGTTCCCCTGAGCTAATATATATACAAAACACACACACACACACACACACACACACACACACACACACACAACACACACTCTCACACACACACACTCACACTTCTCACACACACACACACACACACACACACACACACACACACACTCACACACACACACACACACACACACACACACACACACACACACACACACACACACACACACACACACACACACACACACTCACACACACACACTCACACACACACACACACACACACACACACACACACACACACACACACACACACACACACACACACACACTCACACACACACACACACACACACACTCTCACACACACACACACACACACAAATGTGTGAGGTAAATTGGTATTACTCATTATTTTAAAACCAATGCAATAAAAAATATGCAAATTAACAATTCATGCCCCATTTATGGAGGACCATACCTACAAAAATTACAAATACATGCATACATACATACAAACATATAATAATAGGACAATAAATAGAGAAATAAATGACTTGATAAAGTAAATGTAATTCATTTGTTATAAAATGTCATTCTGAATTTATTTGTATTACCTTTATGTGTAATAACTAACGATCTGCATGATCTCTGTGTGTCTCACAGATCGACTGCTCGGATCTCTGCAGGACGTTCACTCAGCAGCCGATGCTCAACATGGTCCGAACGCCACTGAAAGGTAAAACACGTACCACGTAGGGGTGTGCGAACACTTACATAGTGCACGCATACATTCGCCTGCGTGGTGATGAAGGGGTTAAACAGTGCGCATACATTCGCCTGCGTGGTGATGAAGGGGTTAAACAGTGCGCGCATTCATTAGCCTGCGTGGTGATGAAGGGTTAAACAGTGCATTAGCCTGCGTGGTGATGAAGGGGTTAATCAGTGCGGTTCAGTATTAAAATGCATTATGAGTGATCGCAAAATTCAAGATATGGGGCAGAAAATGTATATTTACATTTCACATAGTTAAAATCACAAGAAGGGTGCCGTTTTTTCTTCAAAAATAGGCACGATTACAAATGTGATATTGATTTTATACAACAGGTCAATAAACAATAAGCTAATATCAAGAGACATACATTTTAGACACCATATTGCCTGTTTTTGCTGCATTTCGCCGACAAAAAATAATTCCAAACAGCCACAGCGATGTTTTGAGTCTCAGTGATTCGTTCCTGAATGAATCAATGAATCGTTTAAATGATTCGGTTCAGTCGCAGTGACTCACTTGTTAACAGTGACGTGCTGCCACCTGCTGGCGGTTTAATTTCACATTTAAAGTCTATTTTCATTTTTAAAATAATTTTAAATATCAGTATTCGATGTTTTATGTTTAAAATGTTATTGATTTCATTTGTTTAGTAACAGCCTAAATGTGTATCATCTTAATTGACTGGTTAAATGTAACAATTTGACTCAAAAGATGTAGACTTTTAGAAACAAAATTGCTTTATTAAAAGGTAAAAATCAAATTTAAACTTAAATGAAAAGATTGATTAATCACTGATGTGAACTGAGCACACAGAATATGAAGAATATCATAAACTGCAGCTGTGCACGGTATTCAGATATCAGCACAATAACACACTCGGCAAAATATCGTCTAATTATCGTTATCGAAAAATCCCCAAAATATCAAGATATCATTTTTTTCAATATCGCACACCCCTAGTCTATACATGTGAAATATAAAAGTAACTCAGATATTTCCTCCAAAATTAAAACGTAATGCGTTACTGTACATTACTTAAAAAAGTAATCATATTACATAACTTGCGTTACTTGTAATGCATTCCCCCCCGACACTGTTAACTTCACCCAGAAATGACAAAGCCTTCATCATTTACAAACCTCTATGACTTTCTTTCTTCATCTGAACGTTGTGATCAGGAATGCTGTACATGAGATTCAAGCCTTGAGTTGGACGTACTTCATAATTAATTTCTCTTATGCAGATCACAAAGACAGTAAGAAGGATAAAGCGGGCCGCAGCATGTCTCTCACAGGTCCTGGACCAGTCAAAGGTAAAGTCTCTGAATTGAAGTGCTGTATGTGATGGTCATGAGTTTGTGAAGCATCGCTGTTGCACCTTTGCACAACTAATCTGTTGTATAATGTATAATCTGTTGCACCTTCACATATTACTATGTGTACATAATGTACATACGTGTATTAATAATTCTAAGTATGTCTTAAATAGTACACTGTGTGTGCTGAGTATATGTATGTGTTTTTTTGCACATTGTCTCCTGTATAAGTCTGTAAGTATGTACTGTGTATAGACGGTTTCAACGGCAACAACATAAACAAACGTTACTGCGCATGCGCGTGTTTGTGGCCCTAACTTAACTTCCGGTAGACATCCGAATAGAATCAATAACAACAGCTAAGTCCCTCTGGAGTAGATTATTTTTTTATAACAAGCTAAATATGTTTGCTTCGTAAATCAGACGGACTGAGATGCAGCGATAACTACTTGGACGGACTTATTAAAAATGCTAATTCACTCAGGAGACGCTTAAAAGCGGGAGAAATAACGTTAACGTTAGAGGTTTGCGCCGGTAACGGCTGTAAACGGAGTTTACAAACACCGCTTTATCAGACATATAACATGCAAGATGAAATGAAAACATGTTCTAAAGACGTGTTCCTTCAGAAATACAGTGATATAAAACACCCGCGGCTCGTTTTGATTTTTAAACGTGCTCATGTTTATTCAACAAAGCCTTTTGGAAAAGTTTGATATCGTGGCGGGTCGCCACAAATACATGTATGTTTGTGAAACACATCCCACAACACAACAACCTGAGCCCAGCTTCATTACTCATCACTTTAACTGTGTTTGTAGCCGGTGTCCTGACATTTTATCCACCCGTCAGATTGTCCTTCCTCGGCTTATTGCGCATGCGCGCATCAATATTGCATCCTTTTTCTCACGCTGAACAACAATATTTAATGTATCTGAATTACTGTAAGGATAGATTTAGAGTTGGGGTTGGTGTAGACGTTAGAAAAACACAATCTAATAGGTAGAAAAAAATATTTATTGTTGGTTTCTGGTACTAGATGTATCCCTTCTATCCACAACCACGAATATAACACGTACTTACTGTATGTGCATTACTGTAAGGGTACGTTTAGGGTTGTGGTAGGTGTACAAATTAATCAAATATAATTTAACAGGTAGTATTTTTCGTTGTCGAATTGTCCTACCCACTGTTTTAATGGGAGGTAGGAAAATCTGAAGTTACCTTCGGTCCGGGCGCATGCGCACGATCAAACCGTCTCAAGAATTTCTCTCCCAAGGCACATGTGCTGTGGTGATGTGACAATAAAAGTGATGTGATGTGTTTCTCCGCTGCAGTGAGGGAGTCGTTCTCATGGGAGGAGTATTTGAAAGAGACGTCGTCCGATCCCGCTCCTCCCAGCTGCTTCAGACAGGTGAGGAACGAGGGCCATGTTTAAAGCCATTTTACATTTGAGTTTGTTCTGTGAATAACAATCACATGAACCCTTCCCTCCATGTTCTCACTATAGCAGACTATATGAGCCATAAAAGCCGGGATCAATTATTACACACAAATTATTCTTCTGCTCACTAAACCTGCATGTATTTGATCCAAAATACAGCAAAGCATTTGTGAAATATTTTTACTATTTAAAATATGCTGATTTCTATGTGAATATGTGTTAAACTGTAATTTATTTTTGTGATTAAATCTGTATTTTCAGCATCATTACTGCAGTCTTCAGTGTCACATGATCTTCAGAAATCATAATAATATACTGATTTGCTGCTCAAGAAACATTTTTATTATTATTATCAATATTTAAAATAGTTGAGTTCTTTTTTTCAGGATTCTTTGATGAATAGAAAGATCCAAAGATCAGCGTTTATCTGAAATAAAGAGCTTTTATAACATTACACACACTATTCTATTCAATATATATATAATAGAGCCAATATATATTTATATATTTAGCAAGGATGCTTTAAATTGGTGATAAAGACATTTATAATGTAACAAAACATTAATATTTCAGATAAATGCTGTGCTTCTGAACTTTCTATTCATCAAAGAAACTTGCAAAAATTCTACTCAGCTGTTTTCAACATAATAATAATAATAATAAATGTTTTTTGAGCAGCAAATAATAATATTATTATGATTTCTGAAGATCATGTGACACTGAGTTATGATGCTGATTTGATCACAGAAATAAATTACATTTTAACATATATTCATATAGAAAGCACTTATTTTAAATAGTAATAATATTTCACAATATTAGAGTTTTGCTGTATTTTGGATCAAATAAACGAAAAAGAAAAAAAAATCTTACTGTTCAAAAAAATTGATAGTGTATATTTTTCAGATGATTATTTTATAATAAATAATAATTCATGCTATATTAATACGTAGTGTTTGTTCTCCAGTCTCGTATTCCTCCCGCTAACGACTTCAAGGTGGGAATGAAGCTGGAGGCCCGGGACCCTCGTAACTCCACCTCCACCTGCATCGCCACGGTGATGGGCTTGATGGGCGTGAGGCTCCGCCTCCGTCTGGACGGCAGCGACAGCACCAACGACTTCTGGCGATTGGTCGACTCCGCCGACATCCAGCCAATCGGAACCTGCGAGAAGAACGGAGACATGCTGCAGCCGCCGCTGGGTACGAGTGATGTCACTTCCCCTCCACAGCTGGTCCCAGAAGAAAGAGTCATCTAATGCAGAGTTAATGTTTAATATGAGCTGTGCAAACAAGTGGACAAATATAGCCACTGATTTGGCTGTTATTTCCATAAGGCAGTTTTTCAGAGGGCCGTGCATCTGAATTATTAGCTGGATTCTCCACAGATCTGATGCAGTGTGATTTTAGTATCATTACTAGTATTAGTATCATTATAACACAATAAAAGTCTTTATATTTTAAATTAACTTTTTATATTTTCTGTATTTAGTTTAAAGGTTTTTGACATTTTGTTGTGTTTCAGTCATTTATATTTCTTTGTTTATTTAGTTTTATTAATATTTATTTCCGTTTTGGTTGTATTAATTTTAGTACTTCAGGTTAAACTAAATGACAAAGAGATCGTTTGCCTTTGCAAGCAACTGAAATAAAACAAGTATATTTTATTTCAATTCACGTAAATTATATCCTCTTCTCTAATGTTAATTATCTTCAGCTTCCTGGTATTAGTATTTATTAATATTGACTTTATTTCTTATTTGGTATTATTCATATTTTTAATAAATTTTTTTAGTTTAGTTAGCTTATTTTAGTTAGTTTTTGGTATGTATTTTGGTGTTTTCTATAAGTTTTGATATATATTTGTATAAGTTTTCATCTATTTAAGATTTTAGCACTTCATCTTAAACCAAGCTAAAAATTTTAAATATTTCCTTCACAACTAACTGCAATATTTTTTTTGATATTATATATTTTATTTTAACGTTTATTTTATTTCAAGTACCAAATGTTTTAGTTAACGATAAAGAAAATTACATCTTTTCTCTAACGCCTTCCTGTTTTAATTAGTACTTATTAATATTTCTTATATTTATTACTACCTTAGAGTCTATTCATATTTTTAAAAAATATATATTTTTTGTGTTTAGTTATTTTTTGGTTTGTTTATATGCCTATTTAGATTTTATTAATTTTGATTTCTGTTTTAGTTGTAGTAATATTAGTACTTCAACTTAAACTGAATAAAAAAATACTAGATTTTAAATACTAAAAAAAATTGATTTTTACACTTGCTTTATTTTAATTGCGATATTTTATTATTATAAGTTAGCTAATTATAACAGCATTGGTCTGTTGCAGGAAATGAAATTGTCTTCTCTAATTTTTTCCTGTTTTGGCATTTTCCCGTCTTCTGCTTTGACTGATGTTGAATATAATCACATTGGAGCAGAATCACGGATAATAATCCCGTCTCTCTTCCTTTATTTTCTCAGGATTCAGGATGAACGCCTCCTCGTGGCCCATGTTTCTCCTGAGGACCCTTAATGGAGCAGAAATAGCGCCTGCCACGGCGTTCAAAAAGGTGCTGGACCTCCTCCTCCGAGAGAGAATTCATTTACACAGATGACGGTAAAAGGTTTTGGTGACACTGACGCTCTGTGATCCCATCAGGAGCCGCTGCGGCCGCCCCAGAACGGCTTCAAGCCCGGGATGAAACTGGAGGCCGTGGACAAGAAGAACCCGTACCTGATCTGTCCGGCCACCATCGGCGAGGTGAAGGGGGAAGAGGTGTTCGTGATGTTCGACGGCTGGAGGGGGGCGTTCGATTACTGGTGCCGCTTTGACTCCAGGGACATCTTCTCCGTGGGCTGGTGCGCCGTCACCAAACACAGCCTGCAGCCGCCCGGAAACAGCAGTGAGTGACCGCTGCACAAATCACCGAGTCATACATGCAAACTCCTCAGCTTTCACTGATAACTCTCTTTTAGAGCGAAAGAGGTCACCTGTGAGATCTGCTATGGGGTCATTCAGTGCCTTTTGCATCCCTAAGAAATAATCAAACAACAAATACATGTGCAATTTAAAAACATAACAATACTGTGTATGCTTTCATCAATTTTACAAAAAAAGTCAATTAAATATTATTTTAATAGTACTATCAAATGATTAATCGCATCCAAATTAATAGTTTTTGTTTACATAATATGTGTGTATACTGTGTATATTTATTATGTATGTATAAATACAAACACATGCATGTATATATTTAATAAAATACATTGTTTATAGATTAAATAAATTATGTATAATATAAGAATATAAATGTATATAATGTAAATATTTTCAATATATATTGATATTAATATTGTATTGTATTAATACATCTATATAGATGGATGGATAGATGGATAGATATATGATGGATAGATAGATAGATAGATGGATGGATGGATGGATGGATGGATGGATGGATGGACAGATAGACAGAGATAGATAGATAGATAGTAGATAGATAGATAGATAGATGGATGGATGGATGGATGGATGGATAGATGGATGGATAGATGTATAAAAACAAACAAATAAAAAATATAAATAAAATGGACAGAATTACTAGAATTTGAACTAAAATTCAAATAAAACTGAAAATATAAATATAAAGCAAATTCAAAATATGAAAAACTATAATACAACAAATCACCCATTTTACAAACAGTGTTGTTCCTCAAGATAAATGCAGGTTTATTCATTAATTGCTAGAGGACAAAAAGTTATTAAGCTATTAAATGTTAAATGTCTTGACAGCTAATTTCATTAAAAAATTAAGTACTAAAATGGCTAAAACTAAAACTGAAATAAAAATAAATGAGAGATAAAGAGACATATAAAAAAATGACAAAGCACATAAAAATACTTTTTGGAAAAAGAAAACTATTTAAACTAAATATTCTAAGTACTATGATATCGTACTAATAATTAGGTTCCCTGTGCTCTCTAAAATAAAGAGGAGCTGCAGCGCTTGTGTGAGCAGCAGGGCGCGCTGCAGCTCTGAACACCTGAGCAATCACATGACCGCCGCTGCGCCGCGCCGCGCCAGGAGATGAAAGCACGTTTCCTTCGGCCTGAGTCAACACTGTATTTCTCCCAGCTGCTTTACAGCGTCTCTTTGACCGCTTCAGCCTTTAAAACTCAATGCACTCATAATTTGATCGACTCTATGGCATGTTTCCATCTGGCCTAAACTCTAACCTCATCTGGGATGAAATCAAATATCAATATATTGATTGAAAACAACAACAACAACAAGAATGATTATTGCATAAGAAATAAAAGAAGACTCGTTTAATGTGTTCGTTTCAGTGTTATTTTAGTATTATTTAGAGCTATAATACTTACTAAGATTTTGAATTAGTTATGTTTTAATA
Source organism: Gymnocypris eckloni scoliostomus (assembly GCA_027564155.1). Taxonomy (NCBI): domain Eukaryota; kingdom Metazoa; phylum Chordata; class Actinopteri; order Cypriniformes; family Cyprinidae; genus Gymnocypris; species Gymnocypris eckloni. The sequence continues at coordinate 44,955,666 of CM050412.1, forward strand.
TTTTCAGTTTAATATATTTTAAGTTTAATAATTTTGTTTTATGCTTTTGTCATTTGTATTACTTTTTTATAATTCTATATGTTTTAGTAATTTTAGTACTTCAACTTAATTTATTTCTCAACATTAAGTCAGCTGCAGTGTTATTTTAGTATTATTTGTTAACTATTACAGTATTTATTTTGCTTTGAATTTATTTAATTTGTTATTTTTATTATATTTTTAGTTTACATTTCAGTAAATGTATTATGTGCTTTTGTCTTCTTTTTAACTTCAACATATATTTTTTCAGTTAGTGGCAACATTTCTCATTTTCATTTAAGTTTAAACTTTTCATCATATATTTATATTTATATTTTATTTCAGCTTTATTTCGACGTTTTTAAATAGTTTGTTAACAATAACAATTTCATCTTAACTGTCAATCATTTCCTGTTGAGAACAATCTCACACTGAATTCTAATGATCTAATTAGGACTAATTAGGAATGTTTAGTTATCATAATTGCGTCTGTTGTTAGCGGTATTAAGTAACGCTCTCACCGCGAGACTGATGCATTTGACTGGGTTTTCAGACTTTGATCCGTATTTAATCTTTCAAATTTCACACGTGGACACCAAAAATATAGGTTATGATTTGATAGCACATCTAGGTAGCACGTACAGTATATTGTGTGCAATATAATGTAATTTTTGCTACTGAAGGGGAACATTTCACTCTCATACTAACAAGAATGGATCGCGAAAGTCTTCAGAAAACGCTTTATTTGACCGAACAGAATCCAGACCGATTTTATAATGTTCTGTAAAATAAAACACACACTGAAGTCATGAATCAGCTTGGATTGAATCCAGATCTGGTGTTTTGAATGGAGTCAGTCTGAGCCATAGATGATGATATACGCGTTTCCATTAATGTTAATTCGGGCGCAGCTGGAATTCATTTGGAGTTTGCAGAAAATTCCCAAAACCTCCGGATCTCGTGTTGCAGTGTTTGTATTTCCGCACCGCATGTTGTGTTGGGAGTTACACACATTTGTTTAAAGGATTTGTTTTGGATCTGGATAATATGGAATGACCTGCGCTGTTTGTTTTTTTGTAGCCCATCCAAGTAATTATGTGTAAATGAGATAATTAGTGAGCGAGCCGCGCAGGTCAGGAGGGATTCGAGAGTTTGTGTGAAAATAAACAGATCGAACACTTAGACACACATCTGTGAGAAAAGATGAGAATAACCAGAGAAGCAGGACAGACGGAGAGGAAAATGGTGAGAGTGTTTACAGTAAAGACCGACGACTGGAAAAAAGCGTTTAACTGAAACACACACACACACACACACACACACACACACACACACACACACACACACACACACACATACACACACATCAGACAGACCAACACACTTAAATCAGACGTCTCTTAAGTTAAAATTCTAATTAGAAAATAGAAGACTGCATGACATGTCTTAATGAGTTTGAGTTTATTTTCTGTGCTTTGTGACGTTCAGGTGGGACATGTCACAATGCCTAATTTATTTAAAAAAATAATACTTTCAATCATAAAGGATGCATTCGATTGATCAAAAGTGACAGTAAAGACATGTGTTTTGAGGTCCAGGGTCACAAATGTTCTTTTGAATTTTCTATTTATCAAAGAACCCTGAAAAATTAATATATCATGGTTTCCACTAAAATATTGTGCAGCACAACTGTTTTCAACATTGATAATAATCAGACATGTTTCTTGAGCAGTAAATCAGCATATTACAATGATTTGTGAAGATCATGTGACACTGAAGACTGGAGTAATGATGCTGAAAATACAGCTTTGATCACAGATTTAATTACATTAATACTCTTTTTTACCATGTTTTTGTTGTACTGTACTGTGTAGGGTAGTGGGTCGTGTTAAAACTCAAGCCATATGATCACTGCCATATGCTTGAGTACAAGTGTGTCAGATCTCTGGCAAACTCTTTTTCCTCCCGCACGCCCTCTAATTTACTTATACTGGAGTTATTTAGGGTAAACATACACTCATATCCACAGCCACACACTCACAGTGTGTTAAAGGACAGGATATGTGTGTGTGTTGTGTGTGTGTGTGTGTGTGTGTGTGTGTGTGTGTGTGTGTGTGTGTGTGTGTGTGTGTGTGTGTTTGGTCATGCACTTTCCACAGATACACTACAAAATATTTCTGTTTATTTAGCGAATGTAGGCCATACTAAATATTATATGAGCTGTTCTGACTATGTTAAATTAGCTTTTGAAATACTTGTTACAAAAATTTGGGACATAGGCCCTGTTTTCTAGCAATAAATATCAAATAATGAAATGGTTATGCAGTCTGAAATATCTAATAACAGCCTCTTTGTATGCATCACATTGTGACGGATTCATGGAACAATCAGAGGCATGATAATGAGATTATACTGCCACAGTTATCGCCTAAAATAATCAGTCTAAATAACCATGAATAAACTATACAGTAGAAATGTAGTAATTAGTAATAAACGGTATAAAACCAAAAACATCAAACCATAAGACCCAATAATCAACAATATACATAACCAAACTACTTAACCAAGACTACATAATCAAAATAATGACATGATATAACTACAACAATCAGACAACATAGCCAAGTTATCTGACTAAATAACTGCAATAATTAGACTGTATAACATAAGTAGACTTTACACAGTAACTGCAGTATTCAGACTATATAACCATAAGTAACCACAATAATCAGACCATATGACTACAATAATCAGACTATATAACTGCAATAATCAGACTATATAACTGTAAGTAGACTGTGTATAGTTACTGCAGTAATCAGACTATATAACCACATTAATCAGACTATATATAGTAACTTTAGTAATCAGACTATATAACTGCAATAATCAGACTATATAACTGTAAGTAGACTGTGTATAGTTACTGCAGTAATCAGACTATATAACCACATTAATCAGACTATATATAGTAACTTTAGTAATCAGACTATAACCACAATAATCAGACCAAATAATCGTAAGTAGACTATAACCACAATAATCAGACTATATAACTGCAATAATCAGACTATATAACTGCAATAATCAGACTATATAACTGTAAGTAGACTGTGTATAGTTACTGCAGTAATCAGACTATATAACCTCAATAATCAGACTATATAATCATAATAAGTTGACTATATTTTGTAACAGCAGTAATCAGATTATATAACCACATTAATAAGACCAAATAACAGTAAGTAGACTATGTAATCACAATAATCAGTTTAACCATAAGTAGACTATATAATAATTGCAGTAATCAGACTGTTACAATCACTATGATCAGACTACTCAACCAAAGTAATCAGACTACATAACCACAATAATCAGAATACAACAGCTATGATTAGACTACATAAACATATTTGTATTTATTTTTGTCTATTATTTTTACCATTTTGCAGTCACCGTTCCAAAGCCGGGTCCTACACCTTCCTCCTCCTCCTCCTCTTCTTCTAACCCTAAACCGCCCCGGCGCACCATGCCGTCTCCTTACCGCCTGCCGACTCCTCTTCCCCAACTCCCTGTGCGGAAGGGCATTAGGGGACGGCGGCCGAAAAGCGAGACCATCGCGCTGCTGAAAGCCCTGGCCGCCTCCACTGCATCACAGGACACAGAGGATCAAGGAGAAGCCACGCCCAAACCACGCCCATTTTCCAGCATCCCCTGCGTCCATACAAGAAGAGGGGACCTAAACCGGGCAGCAAGGTAGCATTTAAGGACATTTGTGTCGATTTGTGTTTATGAAAGACTGTCACATTAGAGAAGGGTGTCATTTGGTGAAATACTTAAGCAGATTGTGTTTTTGTTTCTCAGAGGAAGCCCAGACTCCTCCAAAGCGCCATGTCTTTAGCAGCCAGCTCAGACTCCAGGGTGCCTATGACTCAGATGCCCAGCGATGGATTCTCTCCTCTGGGATCCCCCTCATCTGTGGTGTCTACTGGTAATAAAATAAGCTTGATTACAAATATAACTGCTAGTGTGCCACAAAAGAGGAAAATCTGACTTCTTGATCACTGTATGACTACATAACCAAAAATTGTTTTGTGTATAGCCACAATAATCTGACTACATAGCCACAAATAATCAGATTATTTTACCAGAGGTATCTAACACAATAAACTGTTTATGTAACCATAATAAGACTGTAAAGGTTAAGTAATCAAAAACCACACATAATAAGTAGACTATGTACAGTAACTGCAGTAATCAGATTACCTAACCGCAATTATCAGAACATATAATCAGACTATATAACCACAATTATCAGACTGCATAACCATAATAATCAAACATTGTAACTACAGTAATCTGACTGTATAACCACAATTATCAGACTGCATAACCGTAAGTAGACTATATATAGTAACTGCAGTAATCAGACTATATAACCACAGTTATCAGACTGCATAAACATAATAAGTAGACTATATACAGTAACTGCAGTAATCAGACTATATAACCACAATTATCAGACTGCATAACCGTAAGTAGACTATATATATTAACTGCAGTAATCAGTCTATATAACCACAATTATCAGACTGCATAAACATAATAAGTGGACTATATACAGTAACTGCAGTAATCAGACTATATAACCACAATTATCAGACTGCATAACATAAGTAGACTATATATATAACTGATCAGTCTATATAACCACAATTATCAGACTGCATAAACATAATAAGTGGACTATATACAGTAACTGCAGTAATCAGACTATATAACCACAATTATCAGACTGCATAACCGTAAGTAGACTATATATAGTAACTGCAGTAATCAGTCTATATAACCACAATTATCAGACTGCATAAACATAATAAGTGGACTATATACAGTAACTGCAGTAATCAGACTATATAACCACAATTATCAGACTGCATAACCGTAAGTAGACTATATATAGTAACTGCAGTAATCAGTCTATATAACCACAATTATCAGACTGCATAACCGTAAGAAGACTATATACAGTAACTGCAGTAATCAGTCTATATAACCACAGTTATCAGACCATATGACCTTAATAATCAGACTATATAGTCACTATGATAAGACTAGATAACCATCAGAATCAGAATGAGCTTTATTGCCAGGTATGTTCACACATACGAGGAATTTGTTTTCGTGACAGAAGCTACTGCAGTGCAACAGAATGAAAGTGACAGAACAAAAACACAGATAATAAAAATAATTAAAAAGAACAAGTAAATAAGGAATAACAATATACAAATTGACAATTGTATGTACAGGTATATTATGTGCAATTAAAGTGTAGACTAAGTATGTGTGTTAGATAAATAAGTGTATAAATAGTGTGTGTACCATAATTATTGTCAAGTGTTCATGAGATGTAATCAGACATTATAACTACATTAATCAGACTATGTAAACACAGTTATCAGACTGCATAACCATAATAAGTAGACTATACAGTAACTGCAGTAATCAGACTATGTAACCACTATGATGACTACATAACCACAATAATCTGTTCAGATCCATTTTAATACATTGTAATAATGTTTCTGTACAGTAATGTTTACACAACTCCGTTTCCATCAGTGTGCGTATATGTGAATAAACACGGGAACTGCGGCCCACATCTGGACCGTAAGCAGGTTCAGAGACTGCCGGATCACTTCGGGCCGGAGGCGGTGAATCTGGTTCTGCAGCAGACGGTTCAGGCCTGTCTGGACTGCGCGTACCAGCCCAAAGTGCTTCTGGGATGCCTGCAGAGCCAAGGCGGTGGAGGAGAGGTGGTCAGAGGTACTGACGAGCGTTTAACAACAATATGATTTGTAAACACTCACACTAATGATGTATTGGTTTGTCTCTCTAGTCCGAACAGATGGCGGGAAGCGGTTGGTGAAGCTGCCGTCAGCGTCGAGCGCCGGGTTTGTGTTGCGCTTCCTGGAGCGAGTGTGTCGACGCCTGCAGTGTGATAATCTGTTCAGCAGTCAACCGTTCAGTCCACACAACACCTATGACCGCGCTAAATCAGGTATATTTGATAATATATTCTTTATTTGACCCTCTAAAGGTGCGTTCACACCAGACACGAATGACGCGAATAAATCACGCTATTCGCGCGAAGTTGGACGCTTGAACATTTTGAGTTTACTCGCTTCATTCGCGCGTGAAATTCACTACACAACAGACACGAATTCGCGTCATGGGAGGGGCTTCTGCAGGCAGCTCCAGTCTCGTTGCAAAATGTATTCCTGTTTTTGTATGTCTACAATATATAAATATTTTTGAATGTCTACATACATAACAATATATATTGTCCTCCATTGTTGTTTTATATATTCTGCCTGTGTAAAGCGTATGCCAGAGCAAGCTTTGATTGTTAATTGTATTGAAAAATCTGAACTTTGATTTCTTGAATCAGGAGCTTGCTGCAGTCGTCCGCCTCATTCCGCATAGCGCCATAGGATTGTCTTCTTTTGCATTGACTTAGCATATTCATTCGCTATTGCGTTGGTGTGAGCACCTTAACTCTAGC
>CM050412.1:44964748-44994748 GCA_027564155.1 Gymnocypris eckloni scoliostomus
AGCTCCTGCACACGGGTCCACACACCCGTCAGAAGGTACAGCTAACGATTGATTACTTATCTAATAGAAGTGTTTTGTTCAGTGAAAGATTGAATTATGAAGAGTTATGTGTGTGTGTGTGTAGCGGAGACTCTTCCTCCAGAGCAGAATGGATTACTGAAGGAGCAGCGCTTCATGGACTCCGCCTCTAATTCCATGACGCCCCGCCCACAGACCTTGAGAAGCACCTCCGAGTACCAATCACCACCCAGCAGCCCGTATTATCATGGCACCCCGCCTCTGGGTCATTGCACACAACATATATACATTCAGAACTTCAATTAGTCTTCAGTTCAAGTTTGAGTCATTTTATTGTGTTTTAGTCATTTTTTTATGTCTGTAGTCTTATTAATTATTTTTTTCAGTTTAATAAATTAACCATGAAAAATAGAAATAAAGCTGAAATGAAAAAGATTTTATGGGTTTTAGTTTCAGGTAACTATAATAAACCCGTTCCAGATCCTCTTATAATCACAAATCAGCTGTCATTAGAAATGAGTCAGAAGTATTGTTTTGTTTTATTAGTATGAATTGTGTCAATCTTTCACTTTTTTCACAATTAAATAATACAAAAAAATATATAAAAATATTAAATATGTAATTTGTTTAACTGCATATCATGCATCTATTAATTGTTATCAGAAAACCACAAACGTGTCGTTGTTAAATTTCTTTTTAATTGTTAATTTCTTTCTTTTTTGTAAAAAATATGTCAGTATTACAATTATTTAGTATATATATTTATGCAAATGCTTATGTTTTATGTTTTTATCTTAAATACCAGGTAAATACTGCTCAGATTTTTTCTGAAAGGTATTGAATACGTTCAATATTATACATTTATTTATACTGTATCATAAGTATAATTATAAATATAAGTATAAACCTTATATAATAGTGATGTATGTATATATATAATATAGATATATGTTTTCAATAAAAACAAACTTCTTAAACTATTTAATATTTGTTTGCATGATGTCTATGTTTGGTAAATAAATAATTTAATTTGAAAGAATTTCAGTCACTGGATTATTCAAAATAGACATTAGTGGTTTTTTAATATATAAACCATTTTAGTGTCAACACTTTGACAGAAATAGCTATTAAAAAATATATAATATTTAATTCTAAGTAGTACATCAAATTTAATTTCCGAAGAGCAAATCTTGTTTTTCATGTTACGCCACCTTTAAGACCGTCACATCTCAGAAACGCTCACATACACGTCAGACTAAAGCAGAATTAGCATCATCACGCTAGCATCTCTCTCTCTTTCCAGCCGCCAGCTCTACCACGGGTCCCGAGACGGCGGCGGACCTTCCCAGAATCCCCGGCAGGAGCCCGTCTTCCTGGTCCATCGATGAAGTGATACAGTTTGTGCGGGACGCAGACCCAACCGCGCTGGCTCCGCACGCAGAGCTCTTCAGAAAACACGTCAGTGACCTTCACGCTAGTCAGTTTGAACTAGTCTTTAATATGACTCGTGACCACGATTTGACCGCGCATGCACAACATCATATGTGACCCTGGACCACAAAACCAGTCTTCAGTCGCTGGGGGAAATTTGAAGAAAAAGCCCAAAATACACTGTATGGGTCAAAATTATAGATTTGCTTTTATGCCAAAAATCATTAGGATATTAAGTAAAATCATGTTCCATGAAGATATTTTGTCAATTTCCTACCATAAATATATAAACACTTTTTTGATTAGTTGCTAAGAACTTCATTTGAATAACTTTAAAGATGATTTTCTCAATATTTAGATTTTTTTGCACCCTCAGATTCCAGATTTTGAAATAATTGTATCAGCCAAATATTGTCCTATCATAACAAACCACATATAAATGGAAAGATTATGATATATAAATCTCAATTTCAAAACATTGACCCTTATGTCTGGTTTTGTGCTCCAGGGTCATATATTAGAAATATGTCACAGAAATGATTAGTTCACCTCTCGGGTCTTGTTTCGTTCCTTCTTTTGTCATGTGACGTGACAGCAGTATTGGATACAGAAATGAGTTGATAATTCCCAACCTTCCTCACAAACATGTAGGGATGTAATCGTCTTATCGTGATTATAGAGACCAAAATGATCAGTATTATCACGATATTATTAAAATATGCTGTATATGTTCAAAAAGTTCTGGCACAAATCGTTTCACCAAGTTTTATATTTAAAATCAACAAAACAAATAAAATTGCCGTTTGAATTATGAATAGCTTGTCACTATGTTTACAATTTGGTGTTTATAAGGTTTTACTAGAAATATTTAGTATAGATTTATGAGCATGCTAACTGAGATCCTTAATGTTTTTTACATAAATACCATTATTATGTAGTTGTTTAAATAATATGAACTGAAAGATATTCAAAACATACATTTATGTAAATAAGTGTGTTATATTAAAATTATAAAGTTGATTTACTATAAAATAATAGTAAATACTATCACTTAATTAAAAAATGCATGTATTTTTAATGATATATTTACTGCTGACTGGTTTTTAAAAGGCCAGCTTGACTGTATTAAGTATCTTACACAGTAAAATAACAAGCAGAGTCTAAAAGTAATCAAATTCCTACCTGACCTGTTTTTTTATTGCATTTATTAACCTTTTTTTTGTGATTAATTATCAGCTCTGTGTTCAACTAAAACACACTAGCAGAAATATTGTAAAATCAGTGCTGAGATGTTGAACTGTTATTAATATTACAAGACAGTCTGCACTGCATCGATAAATGAATGTATGAATTAAAGGGAAATTTAACCCCCAAATGAATGAATTTCTTTTTTGGAAAGGAGATACTTGGTTTATCGTGATATTATATCAGTGTTTTTTGTTTTAAGTCAGTGGGGGTCCAATCAATGTTGTTTAGACCACAACATTCTTCAAAAGAAAGAATTGGTGAATTTTTCGATGTACTATCCCTTTAAATTTATGAAGCATCAGATGTGGGTCACCAATCAGAGCATCTGATTGGCCGCCACTGGTGTTGACATCATCGCACATTAGGGCTGCTTGACTATGACAAAAATCATGCAGACATTGACTGTCAGTCGGTCTTGCATATCTGCCATGTTTGTAGTTTTTAAACACTTTTTCGGCATGTTGTTTGTAGTTCTAATCGAATTGAATGTGGTGTGGGCAATATTAGCCGTTAGAGCAGGGATCTCAAACCCTGCTCCTGGAGAGCTACCGTCCTGCAGATTTCACACCTGTCTGAAATGAACAAGTATAAGACCTTGATTAGCTCGTTGTGCTTGATTGGTGTCTGAGATGAAATCTGTAGGACTGTAGCTCTCCAGGAGCAGGGTTGGAGACCCCTGCATTAGAGTGTGCATTGATCTCCACTCCACTAATCTGAAGTAGTAGACCATCCGCGAATATTTGGCAACATACTATGATTTGGGACATATTAATACTATTTAGGACGGATAGTATGCGATTTGGGACGCAGCAACCGTCTCAGTAATAATGTAAAATTCCGTGTTTGGCAGGGAAAGAGTTAACCATGTAAAACTCTGTCTGCAGGAGATCGACGGTAAAGCTCTGATGTTACTGAGGAGCGACATGGTGATGAAGTACATGGGTCTGAAACTCGGCCCGGCGCTCAAACTCTGCCACCACATCGAGAGACTCAAGCAGGGCAAGCAGTGACGCACACGGACAGAAACCTCACCTCCACACGACACGCTGCTACAGAGGGGGCTGATGGGAAGCCCCATAAACACACACACACACACACACACCTGTCCTGGACGTTCATCTGCAGCCAGAGCACACTCTGAGGAACATGAGTGCCGCTCTCTGGGAACGACCGGCGGACTGGAGGTGTGTTTGGATGGGCCATCTCGTCTCCACAGGCGCTTTACAGGCCGATTAGCTCACCGATAGTGCTGGTGTTTTAGTCTGATGTTGGCTATTTATCTCTCTACCTCCCTGTGACGTCATACTAGTCCACAGGTGTTTCTGGAGTCACTGAAAACATGCTTTTTAGTTGCGTTTCGTTTGTGTATTTAGTTCAAACCAAACACATCATGTTTCATAATCCTAAAGAAAAAGTCCAATCGTCATTATATACAGTCCAAACCCGAACGACTTTGTCGAACACAAAAGAGATGTTTTGTAGAATGTTCAAGCTGCTCGTTTTCATGCGATTCTGCTACACTGGCGAATGATTTTTGACCAAACAGACCCTTTAAACTGCTTGTAGATTACATTTAAGAGTGTTCACAAGTAAATCTTCAATGTTTTCGCTCCACACATTATTTCAAAACATCAAAACAATACTAATAGCATATTGTGAACCAGTTCGGCACATATTGATTTTAGTAAATCACATCAGAACAATAAAAAAATAACATTTAGGCCTAAAATTTGAATTTATGCATTTAATTTGTATATAAAATTATATTTTTTAATTTCACAGTTTTAATAATAATAATAAACAATGCAATTTATATTAGTCAGTCATGCATAAATTAAACACAGGACATATTTTTGCACTCAAAATCATTTCATGGTTATATTTGATTTTGAACATTTATTCAAATTGCTTCGAATCAATTCAATTTATTCAGTTTAAAAGTATAAACATGGTTAAATATGACTAGCAGTGGAACAAGCGATGCTCAATTAGTTCAAACGTATGGGATTACACATATTTTGGGTATATAATTTATAAATAATAAATATGCATATATTTAAAATATATAAAGCTGGTTATTGTGTATTCAATTTATTAATACTATTACTGAAATATGACCCGTTTCATTCATGTATGACTGACAAATATGCATCACATTAAGTTTATGAATGTTAAAACTGAAATCAAAGCTTTTAAATGCAATTTAAATACACAAATCTTACATTTAAGCCTAAATAGTAATTCAATACTGTAAGAGAAATGCCCTTCTGCTTTGAAAAGCCTCAATGTCAGAGTCATGTCGTATAGTTTTCCGTACACTGTTTTTCCTCTATCGCTGTGTATTTTCTCTTTCGAGTCTGGAGTGAGGATGTTCTGAGGAGATTTGGCCTCGGTTTTGTTACAGAAACTCGTCGAGCTCTTATCTGGGGAATGTTTGAATGTGTTACGAAGTGTTGCGAAGCCAGGGTTAGACTAAGTTAACCTGACACCTCCACCAGCCGCAGAACAGTATTCAAGAGAGCGAAACGCAGCACGTGATGGAGAAATGAACAGGAAAGTCGTCTAAACTGGTTCACTTCAATGAAGCGTCGCTCAGAAATATCACTAAAACGGTGGGAATGTGTTTTCCTCCGGCTTTATCTCGAACTCTATGTTGATATCTGATCATTTTCATTGATAGATCAGACGTCAATGGCGTATTATGGGTTTAACCATAAAACTCAGCAACAGGAATGTACGATTTTGTAGAGAAGAACTATTTTAAGCTACACACGTTGTATATGGAGGAGGGAAGCGTGACGATACGTTACGGGGGGGCTGTTTATTTGGGATGCGTTGTTTAATATACCTTGTACTGCCTTTCAGTACTTTTTACCGGGAGGAAACGTCCATTTTTAATAGCTATGTTCAAACTGCCTTGCTTTACTTTGAGACTTCTCAGGGTTTTTCCCATCTTTTGTAACGTAGCATTTCAAGTTAGTCGTGAATGTGATCGTTTAGACTTTTCAGTTCCTTTGTCGAACTTTTTGTACAAAAAAAAACAAGTTTTAGTAATGTTGTGCCATATAGATTCATCAAATGATTGAATATCACACACACACACACACACATGCTTCGATCTTGATACCAGAGACGTTTTTAATCATGACATTTTTAAAGCTAATGCATTCGTCACATACACATTTTCAACGATACAAATAATAAATAAATAATTTAAAACATCACCAGACTCCGTTTCATTCTTTTACCCATTCAGTTGTTTACAAAAACTCTTTCATGTTAAAAAACAAACAAACACTCAATACTTCAAATCTCAGGACCTATAAAAGAGAATCGTGGTTTATTCATAAACTTCATCTGGTGTTCATGCGGATTGTTTTTTGTGTCGAGGGTGAGAATATACTGTATCACATGCTGGAAAAAAACATGACTTCTTAACGTAATTAAATTAAGATAACTTATCAAAATTGAGTGACTCTGCTTAAACCCAGAAAAAAAGGAAATATAAAATATAAGCTTATTTCAAAGGAAAACAAGTTTATTTTTCTCACAATGTCACTATAAGCTGTTTTTCAGAAAGTAACACTGTTATTTTGCTTCAAGTGAATACATTTTGATGTTTAGATATTTGTACTGAAAACAAGACAAAAACTGAAAGACATTTTTGAAAGGCTTTAGAGTTAAAAACACACTTAAGTGCTGACGTAAATGTGTCCAGCAGTTCATCGGATGTATTTGGTGTGATATAAAACCCAATATTTGAGTGTACTCTGAAAAGGGAGGAAAGCTGATAGTTTGAGAAAGTTCTACATGAAAACCTTTCCTGGCTCGATGTGAACTATAAAAGACGCCTTCCTGATTTTCCTTCTGCAGGAATTCCAAGCACGCAAACACGAGACGGCACATTTCATACTGACATGTCAAATAAATCCTCTTTCTATGGACACTTCTGATGGCGTGTCTAGAGCTCATTCTGAGCCACTGCATCATATTGGTACTGACTTTAAATGATGTTACACCGAATCTTCATGTGTGTGACCTAATTAGACTCCAGTTGGTTTGGCTGTACCCAAAAACTAAGGTTCGAAGCTAAGAGCTGGTAGTTTTGCTGTGGAGGGGATCTTACGGTTCGGGTGAACTTCCATGGAGTATGAAATATAACACCTAGAATAAAATGTGATTTACCCAAAATCTCCTTTTAAACAACAGTAGTGACGTTCACAACAATGGCCAAGAGCATGCCAGCAAGTCATACTGCACCCAGAAATAAACAGATCTAAAAGACATTAGATTTCGCGTTAAGAAAATGATTAGAATTCAGTCCAATCAGAATTTTTTTGCATTGTGATATTTTATCATAAACAACATTTTCCATCCAAATTCTCGCTATTGTAAATGCACAAAAAAGTACACATTTAAATTGTAAAGGATTTATACATTGTGACAGTATTTTACCTTTAATACTGCTCTAAATTAAACAGTATGACAGTAATTTTGTGGTCAACTAAATACAGTACCTGATATTGAGAAATTAAATATACATAAATATAATTTCTCATTATGGTGGAAAATGGTTGAAACCACCTAAAAATGGTCCTAAAAATAGGTTTAAACGCTCTTTCTGAATTCTAATTAAATGAATTTTCTTAAAGCAAAATCTAATTTATTTGATATCTTTTCATTTTTGGGTGCAATATGAATTGCTGGCAAGTTCTTGACAATTTTTGAGAACTTTTTATGTGATATATATATATTTTGTTTTATAACCATCCAGACACACAAAAATGAGAGAGAAAATGTGTTTAGTAGTCATGAAAATATCACAATGTTAAAAACTTCAATAAAATGGGTTTTCTAAATGCACTTATTGGGCTAGTTTGGCTGATTCAGTGTTGAGTTTGTGATGTGGGGTCGGTCAGCTGTAGAACGGTTGATTACTAAACTAGGACGATCAGTAAGTTAATGAAAGGGTGTAAACCTGTGGTTCAATACACACCCTCATGCTTTTAATCAAACCACCAGCCACATGAAAGCAACCAAACAGATATTGTGCCATAAAGTAGCATTCATAATCCACACTAAAATTCCTAATGAATGGTTTAAAGTTAAAAAAGTGGCACTTAGTTTTATCCATCAGAAATGTATTTGATCATGAAAAGCTGGGTAATGAGGCCAGACTTAAAGAGGAGTATGCAGTGGATTGTAAATATCACCAGCACACACTTTTGACTGGGACTGAAGGTCAAGTTCACCCTCAAGAGCATCTCCACATAATTCTTTTAATTCTATCATTATTGCAGTAACCTTTTATCCTGTAATGTTACTTGGCATCTTCCGCATTATCTATTTGCAAGACTGCATCACCTGCAACAGTAGCTTAAAACATTAACTATATAGTCTTAAAAAATTAGCCAATTGCTTGTGCAACTTTGCTGATATCACCAAAGTTCTTCATTTTCATCAAAGAAAAAAAAACAAGGAATAACATACACGATTAATTTTGCACAACATGACAAGTATAAAGAAAACCAGGCTCGCCCGAGAAGGAAGACTGATCTTAATGCTTGCTGAGAGATAGATGTTTAATTTTGAACTCTTCACGTCCGTTGTCGGCAATTCACCATCTAAAACACTGAAGGTATGCATTAAAATCTGTACACAAGTGAAACTCTCCTTGTGTGTTCACACAGCTGGCTGACTAGAACCTAAAAAATGACTGAGTTGAACCCACGGCCATAAAAACAGCATTAATAAGCCATTTCACTCCGATTTGTTGTCGTTATGGACAAACCCCCAATGATTATTTAGTTTTAATTTGGTTTGGGGGCAGGTGGAGCGAGGCTTTTTGCCCCCCAAAGAGAGGATGATGAAAACTATGCTTTGTTCCTATTGACAACAATTTCCTCCAATCATCAGCCTTAATGAAAGCGAGATCTGGGCTTTGCCAAGTCATTATTAGGCTGCCATGCTAACTGCTTACCCCTCCTGTTCTTCAAAGACGATGCTCTGCTCCAATGCCCCACTGATTAATACAGTGATTAGGGAAGCAAAAGGTCACGGTTCCCTTCTACAGTTCATTAGGACCAAAAATGGGAAACGTCTTGCACTCCAAGTGTAAACCGTGAGAGGAGAGCGAGAATACAGCATATTAGCGAGAGGAGAATTTGTCAGTGCTACACGTCGTGTTTCTCACTGACAGCTGGCCAGGTTTCAAAACAGATCTCATGCATATTAATGACAATGCAGATTACGCATGATGAATCATTCATGAGGACGTGTGACTGAAATCAAAATGCATAGGAAGGGAGTCGATTCTGGCATTAATGCTAAAAAATCAGTAGTTTAGGCCGTTCAGATTGGTTCTTTCTTGGAGCATTTTCCTGTCGACTTCGTTTGATTGCTTTATAATGAATGGATCAAATGCCAACTGTCAGACCAGAGGCGGCCAGCATCAATCTAAATTATTTGGACAGTGTGGAGAACAAGATTTAGGCTTTATTTCTGCCAGGAATGCATTTATCATCATCATACCCTGGTTAAATTTACCAGACCAGCTTTTTTCACTGTAGTTATTTATCTAGCTACACCTCAATAGCCGTTTCATTGCTCATGTCCTTGGCTTTCCCTTCTCACTCTCAAAGTAAGAGAGCATGTGTTATTTTCTGGGCAGAAACGCCAGTCGCTGCTTCTTTATGGGCAGAATATGAATCTCCTGGGAGCTTACTTTCTTCAGTTTGATGCCTCTGTTTTTAGAGATCTTTTTGAGCGGGTCACTACATTCTCCTCGCTGATCTCCTGGGACTCTGGGCAGTGCGGCGTAGCCCATTTGACTGGCATCACGTTTGATAGAAAAGTTTTTTGTAGAAACGCCTGATAACCCTTTTAGCTTGCTGCAGAAAATGGCAGGCATGGCGTCTTTGACCGACACGATGACTTTAGCAGTCTGCGACGTACTGACGATCTCGATGTTGCCACTTCTGGTGAGCGCAGAGTCATGTACCGCCCCAGCAACTGTGCTACCGTGACCGCTGTCTACCACCCACTTGTGCTGTCTGCTGAACTCTAGAGATGCTAAACCACTTAGCAGCTTGGTGTCTAGCTTCGGCATGCAGTCTACTGGCCGGAGAACCCCAAGAGCCAAAGTCCCACTGCTAACATCATCCCCCAGATGGCACACCCTCTCCCGCTCCGGGGCCAACAGCCCATATGTGCTACAAGTCTGGATGCATGTCTTTCTTGCACTAGGTATAGACAAATCAAGGACACTGTCTTGCTGAAACGGCTGGATCCCTTGTGGCATGTCAACATGCATTGAAGGTTGAGGTGCCCTTATGGATAAATCTAGCACTTCTCCGTCTGTCACTACAGGGGACGAGTAAGAGCGAAGAGACTGTTGGACTACTGCCATTTCCTTGCTGGTAAATGTCAAATGAGTGGAGATGTCACTAGGTGAAGTCTGTGTGCTTTTGCTTGAAGTAAAAGCCGGTTTAGGGGTGTCTACCCCTACCCTGGAGTCCTTGCAAGAGGAGACTGGGACTGGAATTGGCACTGGGATTGGAAGAGGCACTGGAAGTGGGATCACAATGGGATAGGGGACGAGCAAGGTGGCTGGAGGCACCAGAGGGGCTAGGGGAGAGCTGTAGGGGTGCGAGAGAGGCGGAGGAGGAAGGAACGCAGAGGCAAGGTCAACTTGCGGGGAAGACGCTGGGTGGAAAGTGGGAGAAGAGTTGCCTTGGCCAGGGAAGAGGTCCTGCAAGATGGCTGCAAAGTTAGGGTTCTGAAGAAGAGTCAGTAGACTAGAATCCAACACTGGACTTGTGCCTTTCTGGTCCAGGACTGGAGGTGCTCCAAGAGCAAGAGATGGATTCTGGCACAAGATGCTGTTCTGCAGCGGCATTGCCATTTGTTGAAGCAATTGAGGATTCAAATGTTGGAGGACTTGTTGTTCTAAGACCAGAGGTAGAGACACAGGACCCTGACTAGTCATCAGGTACGAAGTGGACCCTGATTGTCCGATTTGAGGGGCAGCTGGTCCAGCAAGGATTGGCAATACTACTGGACTCTCCCCTAAGCAGATTGGCTGGAGCACAGTTGTAGCAACCTTCAGGGCAACGCCGTTGGGAGACTCAGCATCCGGGGTCACCACGGGGGTGGCTTGTATTGTTAGCAGGGGTGACAGGCATCGTTTTGTGATGGTTGCAGAGCTGACATTCCATGGCTCGGTTGAAATAATTGGAGTAGCCTCCCCTTCCAGTTTCCCAACTGCATCAGTGGCGGCGGATCCACCATTGCAGACCTCTTCCTGAGGGTTTGCCATGTCTACAGAATCTTTATACGGCTCTTCCATCATGTCTTGATTATGTAAATCTCTTTCAGGTGCTGCAAGTAGAGGATTTCATGGTTTTCTTCAACACAAATCCTAGAATCAAATGGGAGAAGAGGATTAGTAGTTGGCAACAACTTTGTTGATGTAAACCACAATAGTCAACATAGTAATTGTTGTTAAACCTCCTGTTATATCCTTACCTGTCCTCTATATCTCAATACCCAGAGCTAACAAGGCACCAAGGAGGCATTGTTTCCTTTCCTGCTAAAAGTTCAACCATCTGTTTCTGTCCACCAAGACCTCTAAGCTTTCAGAAGGACGTCATGACACGAGAGTGGAATTGCAGATACAAACACAGAATTATGGGAGACACCAGAAGAGAGTTTGCAAAGACTGGGAGCCTTTCGCACAGACAGACTGCTTGGCTGGCTTGGGAGGGGAGCAAAGAGAGCACGGGGGAGGATTTGATGAAATTATGTCGCAGAGTGCCTGGGTTTATTTGTTTATGAGCCAGCGTTAGTGTGGAGTTTATTACACAAAATGCTGCCAAGACTATGAAGTGAACCTCCCTCTGGCAAATACACAGAGAGTGAAAGAACACCAGAGAGACAGAAAGGAGGAAAAAGAGTGTACCTTGAAGAAGAGAGAAATGGGAAGAAATAAAAAGAGTGAGGGAGGAAGAGAAAAGCC
Source organism: Gymnocypris eckloni scoliostomus (assembly GCA_027564155.1). Taxonomy (NCBI): domain Eukaryota; kingdom Metazoa; phylum Chordata; class Actinopteri; order Cypriniformes; family Cyprinidae; genus Gymnocypris; species Gymnocypris eckloni. The sequence continues at coordinate 44,976,462 of CM050412.1, forward strand.
AAAAACCTGAGGGGAAAAAAGATCAGGGGATGCAGAAATGGGTGCAATCTTTCAAAGAAACAGCTTTCAAAGCAGCAAATTTTCAGTCTGCATTAAGTATCCATTAAACATTGCAACGTTTTTTTTGCTAACAGGATGACCTGAACACGTGCACCAACCACAAACAACTTTTGCATTTCTGTTCACAACCAAAAACATTATCAATGATTTTATCAGGAACATTTCCAAAAGCATAACAGAAGAAAAGTCGAAATGTTCTCCGTCAGTAAATCATACCAAAAAAATAAATGTAATGCCGACAAAGGTTGGAGGGTAGGCTCATGCTAGCACAGCGAGAACCGCCTTATCTGCGTTTTTTCAGGCAAGCTGCGAAACAAAAGAAAGCTGCCAACTGATTTAGGACCAACTGTGTCCCAGGGTGAATTTCAGAACTACTTCTAAAGCACTGAATTTCCATTGCCATACTGACGGAAGAACAGTGGGAAAAGACAGATAAGGAAGCAGACGGCCTCGACACATCTGCTCCTCTCTGATTACTCAGTGACAGTGTTTCTCACCAACAGTAAATCAACATTTAATCGATGAGACTGCGGTTTAGAAACACTGATCCAAGATCAGACTTCTCCATGTAGTCACACGTGACTTCTAAACTGCCTTGCAGTTTGGTTTGAAATGATATTGTGAAGCATAATTTGTGCACATTTTGTGAATTTTCTGACATTCCGAGCAGGTACATAAACTCACTGTTAATCCACAGTGTGAACCTGTGCACATTTACATGCAAAATTAACTCTACGCTCTCCTGCTTTATCAACTTTAGTAGCCCTGTTGTTGGATAACATCACATGTGTGAGGTGTATTTTTCCCCCATCAGTCTTTGCACAAACATGTCTTTAATTTAAAATTTGTCTTAGTCTCCGCATTCTCAATGCCAAAGACGCAGAGTGACGTAACTTGGCTCCAAATGGCGCATTTGTTGAAGTCTTTGGAAAAACAAACACATGCTTCAAATGCTACCCAATTACAATCTGTGAGAGGAACAGCCAAAAACTTGGAAATAAAACCTGAGCGGGGATAAAAGTCGATAAATTACAATCTAGCATTGGAAAGCCAACAAGGTGGGTCCGCCAAACACTCTGTATGATTTGTTTCTGAGATACTGCATTCCAGATGGGCTTTCTGTGGGCTGACAGATTCCTGCCGTGTGAGACAGTGAATGCAAACAGCATTACAGAAGCACAAGCGTGTGTGTTCACAGCAGCAGGTAAGATCTGTTAGATCTCAACACTTAATCAGAGCTAAAAACGTTACAGATAAAAGAACCACCAAACACACCATCTGCTGTTGTAGCATCTAAAAGGTTATGCAACAATAAAACGTAGAAAATAAATGTTCTCTGATTCACTTCACATTAGAGTTAATTATGTTGTTGTGATGCTATAAAAGGTGAAACCCATCAAGAAATGAAATCTTTAGGTCAAACTTCACCCCAAAATCTAAATAATTCTGGATAAAGATTATAACCTTATACACATTAATATCTAATACATAACTTAGTTTTTTTCTGGATACATCATACCAAGAAGAATATGACTAACTTTATCTGTCACTACAAAAGCACATGGCTGGCAAACAAGAATGCAAACAAGACAATTGCAATGATGGTGTTTACTGGAAGTGTTTCATACAGTTAGAATGAAGATAATTCTGAGCTTTGATGCCGGTATGAGCTGTAATGTGATGATTAACACTGTCTAGACGGGCAGCATTGAATGCTCACTAACATGGACAAATCTGCTACGAGCTTGAGGTTAGACTTCAGCAACACTGAAATCAATCTAAAATCCCACTTGGAAATTCACTGGTATAACTCGCTTTAAACTAATTATTTCAGTACAGCAAAATAATATTACAGCAACCGATGCAAAAATTCCATTATTTAAAAAAATCTGAAAAATTCGATTTTCTCCACAGAGGAATTGATTTTGATCTTATAAACTGTTAAAGACAGACCCTACTGTGAGCCACAAGCTTGTTGATGCATACATTTACATAGCATTAGCCCACATTATTTTAACTTATTTTTAAAAACAGTGTTTAAAAGCGGAAATTCCTGGTGAAGTTACACAACACATGATTCTGCAAAGACATTCCTGACAATCAGAGAATCAAAACAACCTGGTTATGAGGCATATATATATATAAACACTGTATAAAAAACTAAACTGGAAGACTTTCTGAATGTATATAAGCAATAGGCAATTTTAGAAAATACAATTTAAAAGATTAAAAAGAGGAATTGGGGAGAATCATCCAATTATGAATCATTTATTGCTATTATGTACATGTATATGTAATCCATAAAAAGTAACTGTAGTCTGATTATGAGTAATTTAAAATGTAATTACAAGTAGCATAATGTAATCTGATTACATAATCCATAATCAGTTACTACCCAGCTCTGCTGACAATGAATATCTATTTTCACAACTTCAGTGATAAACTGTTTTGTATTTATGCTTGTATTATTATGTTTGAATGTATTTGTCTGACTGCACATAAGATTATTCATATCCATTGGTTGGTGTCATCCAATACTAGAGCGCACGGTCTTGATATGATAACATGGCTTCATCTAGAAGAGTCTATCATTCTCTATGTTCGTCTATCAGATAACAGAGCAGCACAAACTCCATTCTACGACTGGAAAATAGAACAGATGGAACAATTTAGCAACAATCTTCCATCCACAGGCGCTGTTGTCATACCAACCGCAGGGCTAATAAATCCATCTCCTGTGTTGCGTGCTGAAGCTGCCGTTTTACCCCCCACCACTGAGACAGAGCCAATGATTCTCCAATCCACCACCACCACCCTGATCTCACATACAACTCTGTCTCAGTGTAGCCGATCTGCTAATGATATTAACAGAGTTCCTCTAGCTTAACAAGTCTCTTGGCAATCTCATAGCCGTCCACATCTCAAAATGAATCTCCCGTACTAAGCGATTTTCACACCGGATTTTTGTTCTAGACTTAAGTTTGTTTGACTTCAGTTTGGTTGTCCACCAAAAACACAAAATTTGATTTTATATGACTTGCATTGAATCAATTATTGTTACGTGTTCCCCAAGTGTTCTGTAGACTAGTCGTAGTGAAATTATTTTTGAACAATAACTGATAAACCTTTAAAGACATGCCTACTGTGAACTGCAAGGTTATTAATCAATGGTAGACGCAAACAGCCTGCTTCATTCCCACATTATGTTTGTCCTATTTATGATTATTTGCTATGTTTGCAATGTTGCCATTCACCTTGTAGCTGGTTGCACTTTTTTTGTGAATTAGTATATAATTTTAGATTACAGAAAATGTATTTTTAAACTATTTTTTCTACTTAAGTTTAATTCAATGTTAATGTGTTACTCTGGGTTGCCAGGTCTTCAAAACATAAACAGTCCGATTGCCATTCAAAACTAGTCCAATCACGTTTTTTTCCACAGTTTTCCACTCCGTCGGGGGTGCTTTCCATCGACACCATTTTCTGGAGGTGATGGTCACTAAAAACAGTCTGTTGCAATAATGTTGAAAGTAGCCCAATTCTGCCGAAATCTGCAGACTTGGCAACACTGTCGTCACTTGTTGTTTCTTAGTACATATTTGTAAAATCCACTAGCAATTTATAATGAGAAAAATGATTTCATTTAAACTACATCCTATATTCAGTGTGGTTTGGATAAAGGTTTATAACTTTTAAATGAATGCTTTAAAAAATATATATATATATATATTTATGAGATCTTTCTAAACCACTTCAGCTGAAAAAACAGGCAACACTATCGTACTCTATTATAAAAGTGATAAACACTGATTACGTTCATACAAATATCTACCGTAACGGTCTTCAGTGGTGTCTTCACGTAGTAAAATAGCATCCATGTGCTACGTGGTCAGCCGTCTCATGCCTGAGGACAGAGACTTCTAAGGGATTTATGGGTTGGGAAGCTGAAATGAAGGGAGGCCTGGGAAGAAGAAGAAGAACGCAGGCAGAATTGCCTCTGGGTACCTTTTACATCGCAGACCTACAGCACATGTGGTACATCCAACACACACACACACACACACACACACACACACACACACACACACACACACACACACAGACACAGACACAGACACAGACACACACAGAGACAGACACAGACACACACACACACACAGACACAGACACACACACACACAGACACAGACACACACATAGACACACACACACAGACACACACACAGACACACACACACACACACACACACACACACACACACACACACACACACACAAGCCAACAGTCGTACAGATGATGGTTCTTTGATCTGAGTCTGATCTGTTGTCAAAACATCACACACACACACACACACACACACACACACACACACACACACACAGACACACACACAGACACACACAGACACACACAGACAGACACACACACACACACACACACACACACACACACACACACACACAGACAGACACACACGACACACAGACAGACACAGACAGACACACACACACACACACACAGACACACACACACACACACACACACACACACATCACAAAGCCAACAGTCATACAGATGATGGTTCTATCTGATCTGAGTTGTCTGATTTGTGTCACACACACATCACACACACACACACACACACACACACAGACATGTGACACACACAGACACAGACACACAGAAACACACAGACACACACAGACACACACACACACACACACACACACGGTCTAATAAGAGCAGTGTGTGTTTAGCGCACTCTCTTAATACCCACTAACAGTCATCTCTGTACAAAGTCTCCTCTAATTTAAAGCCAATAGAAGCGGTGTAGAATCTCCTGACAGCTGTATCTAGGATTCAGTGTCATGGATGGGTCTGAATTAAAATGCTTTTCAAACCTGCAACAGTTCAAGGTGTTCAAAGCAGATGTTTGGTACAGCGGGAGACAGAAAACAGCTAAGCAGCATGGAAACTAGTGCTTTAAAGCACACACACAAACACAGAATTTAATTAAATGGTGTTTACAGAAGGACCTGACCCCGGGTCAGCTATTCTGAGCATGCATTACATTAACAAAGCTTTTCTGCATCATGTAATGCTGTTTTCTCCTCTGTACTGACATTTTGTACAAGTGGAACATATTCCGTGCTTTACTACTATATACTAACAGGCCAAGTGGAGATTAAAGTGTTTTTAGTTAGTTGTTTTTGAGCATGTCTAGTGTTGTGGGTGGTTGTTAGGGCATTGCTATGCCGTTGCTAAGGTGTTCTGAGTAGTTGATTACTGGCCCTTGAGGAAAAAAGTCATATTATATCTGTGTATACATATTCATGTGTATTATATTAACTTAAAATATCAAAATTATTTTAAAATCTGACAGCTCCGTGATGAGATCAATGATAATAATGGATAAGGCTGTAACTATTGCATTTAGAAATGATTAAGTCATTTATAGAGAAAACAAATATTAATGAAATAAAAATAAAAATATTTAAATATACTTGGTAAAAAATATATATATATATATAATGGAATAAATTAAATCTAAATTTACATAAATGTATACATAAATTGACCTAAACATACATAAAATGAATAGTAATTGAGTCGTATTAAAATATATAAATACATATTGTAATTTATGTAAGTAATATGTATTAGTATAATTATTCCTAAACCATATTATTATTATTAGTAGTAGTAGTATGTGCTGATTTAAAAAATGTGTCGTGCTTTATTGATTGGTTAATTGTTAGCTTAGCAAACTATACATAATCTATAGGCAGCAGGGAAGATCATTTTGGGTTTCAAAACAATCAGGGTCTAAACAGTCTCCAATCTCTGTTTGAATCTAGAAGTAGACGCTGTAATGATAACTGGACCTACAGCGCCTGCTGGTTCTGCCTGCTTCAGGGTCAGCGCCGGGCCCGGAGCACAGCTGCACGCGTGGATCTTATCAGGCCATGAATGGTGCATTTGTGCATCCGCACAGGACGGCCCAGCTCGGCCCGAGACAGCCAGACGCGGGAGCAAGATTGCAGAGACGACAGGGGGAGGGGTATACAAAGACTGTTTATCACACACACACACACACTCACACTCACACGCACACACACGCACACACACACACACACACACACACGCACACACACACACACACACACACACACACAAGCCAACAGTCGTACAGATGCTGGTTCTCTGATCTGACTCTGATCTGTTGTCAAAACATCACACACACACACACACACACACACACTCACACACACACTCACACACACACACACAAGCCAACAGTCATACAGATGATGGTTCTCTGATCTGACTTTGATCTGTTGTCAAAACATAACACACACACACACACACACACTCTCACACTCACACACACACACACACACACACACACACACACACACACACACACACACACACACACACACACTGATAAGGAAGGATTATGGCAACAACAAAGATGTTTCAGGATCCCCATCACTGAACTCCATTAAACAACAGAAGACAACAGAATCACCTCTAAACACAACTTCTGGGGTGTTGTGGGTGGCAGAATGTTGCTACGAAGTTGCTATATTATTCTGGGTTGCTAAGGTGTTCTGAGTGTTTTAAGTGTGTTGCTATGTTATTCTGGGTTGCTAAGGTGTTCTGAGTGTTTTAAGTGTGTTGCTATGTTATTCTGGGTTGCTAAGGTGTTCTGAGTGTTTTAAGTGTGTTGCTATGTTCTTCTGGGTTGCTAAGGTGTTCCGAGTGTTTTAAGTGTGTTGCTATGTTATTCTGGGTTGCTAAGGTGTTCTGAGTGTTTTAAGTGTGTTGCTATGTTATTCTGGGTTGCTAAGGTGTTCTGAGTGTTTTAAGTGTGTTGCTATGTTATTCTGGGTTGCTAAGGTGTTCTGAGTGTTTTAAGTGTGTTGCTTTGTTATTCTGGGTTGCTAAGGTGTTCCGAGTGTTTTAAGTGTGTTGCTATGTTATTCTGGGTTGCTAAGGTGTTCTGAGTGTTTTAAGTGTGTTGCTATGTTCTTCTGAGTTGCTAAGGTGTTCCGAGTGTTTTAAGTGTGTTGCTATGTTCTCCTGGGTTGCTAAGGTGTTCCGAGTGTTTAAAGTGTGTTGCCTTTCCTTTGTGGATAATAAGATGTTGAGTATTTTTACCATATAACTATGTGACTGCACATATATTTTGAGTGGTTGCTAGGGACATTGTTATGTGGTTGCTAGGGTGTTCTGGGTGGTTTTCAGCATGTTGCTATGTGATTGCTAGGCTGTTGTAGTGGTTGCGGTTGTTGTAAGGCATCGCTATCTGGCCACTAAGTGGTTGGTAACATCATCTAGGTGGTTTTCTAAGGCTTTACTACGTGGATACTAAAATGTTCAGAGTGTTTCTACCATGTTGCTGCTATGGTATTTTTGGTGGTTTGTAGCTGGTTGCTAGGGTTTTCTAGGTAGCAGCACAGGCGTTGTTTGCTGATGTAGTCACCTTAGCATGTTGCTATGTGATTTAATGTGTGCTAGGTTATTCTGTACAGTTTTTATAGTATTGCTATGGAGTTGCTAGTGTGTTCTTTGTTGTTGCTTACATGACTCCGCCCCTCCTACAATGTAATAAAGATATTTTATTAGGCATTTAAAGATATAATGAAATATTTATAAACCTTACTTACAGCACACATAAAAACATCAAACTGGTCTAAGATCAGTGGTTCAGAGCTTTGGGACGCCCCACCAGTGGACTGTGGTGGCAGATGCTATAAATAGGCTCCACTAGAGGGGCGTTTTAATTAAATATGAAGTAACGTGATCCGTGTAGGGCAGACAGCAGGTAGCAGCTCGTCCCTATACATCCGTTATCATTAACAGCTAAATGGCCCTCATGCACGGTAACTCAAGCCTGCTGTTATGACAACAGGGTCAGGGGCCAACAGCAGAAGCTATATGGAAACAATGAGACAATCTCACGACCCAAAAACATGAAACGGACATCACAGAAGACTCTAATGAGTACAGTGCAATCAAACCCTGATGTACTGCATCACCTGCCTAAACGAGGTGTAGGGTGACGCCAGATGAAATATGGGAGTGATGGTACTGGTACAGCAGTGGCGGCTGGTGCTAAAAAATGAGGGGGGGCGCAAACAAACTGAAAGTACGGGCGATCTGGTCCAAACTCCTTGATCCTTTTTTTTTCTTCATCCGAACGCCTTGTGAACGGGTATTTTTGTAAAGATAAACCGAATGTTCTTTCATCTGGAGATATTGCGCTTGCTTCCACATTAATTAGTACCTGTCTGTCAACTGACGAGCTGCTGCTGAGTGGAACGAGAGTCGTTGAGAACGGTCCAATCACATGAGGCCAAACATATAAAAACAATACTGATTCGCTCTAACAACAAAAGTGGGAGGAGCCTGCGCCTCAAGGACAATTTGAAACAAGCCAATTAGAGCTTAGCCTCAAATCACATGCTTTTGAAAAGTTTGTGTACCTACATACACACTCATTAGTCCGGCGCCCCGCACACAAATATGAAAGAAATATAGTTTCGATTTTTGATTTTCAATAAATTATAATATAACTAACAGTAGAATACTATGACTATTTTGTACTTATTGTTAACATGCTAAAGGGGCTAACTTGAAGGGGGCAGCGCCTATTGACCAGCCGCCACTGTGGTACAGTATCTCTAAAGTCAACTACATACTAGAGAGAACTGTGGCAGAGTGTTTGACAGATGCATAAAACTAGTTTGACGGTGTAAAAAACACCTTCTGTGTATCAAGGCCTTGGTAGCCATCCAGAAGACCATAGCAAGGACCTAGCAACTTCTCAGATTATCTTCATAGCAAGTAACTAGTAACATAGTAACTTCATAGCAACACCCTGGCAACCATGCAGCTTGCTTTAAACACTTTGAACACCTTAGCAGCTGCATAGCAATGCTCTAGCAACCACCCAAATGCACTGGCAACCACTGATTAATATTAAACACTATGAACACTAAGAAACAGCATAGCAATGATATAGCAACTTCTCAGAAGATCTTAGTAACTTCATAGCAACATGCTTAACACAAAAGCAATACTGTACATCAAAGCCCTAGCAACCACACGGAACACTGAATTACACACCCAGAGAACCTTAGTAACTTTTTAGCAACATGCGACTGCATATCAACGCCTTAGCAACAACCCTGAATACCCTGGCAACCATCCTGAAGATAGCAACTTGCTTAAAACACTCTGATTACCTTGCAACTGCATAGCAATGCCCAATCAAACACACTGGCAACCATCCAATAAATCTTAGTAACTTAATAATAACATGCTCTAAACACTTTGGACACCTTGAGAACTCTCTGGCAACCACCCAAAGTCATTGGCAACCACCAATTAATCTTAATACCTGATATTAATACCTGGACGATTTTCAATCTGGTTTCCGAGCGCATCACAGCACAGAAACAGCACTTATTGTGATAATAAATGATATTCGCCTTAATTCTGATGCTGGCAAAATATCAGTGCTGGTACTACTAGATCTTAGTGCTGCGTTTGACACTGTCGATCATAACATACTTCTACAGAGACTGGAAAACTGGGTCGGGCTTTCTGGGATGGTACACAAATGGTTCAGGTCATACTTAGAAGGGAGAGGTTATTATGTGAGTATAGGAGAGCATAAGTCTAAGTGGACGTCCATGACATGTGGAGACCCTCAAGGCTCAATTCTTGCACCGCTCTTGTTTAGTCTGTATATGCTCCACTAAGTCAAATAATGAGAAAGAACCAAATTGCCTATCACTGCTATGCTGATGATACCCAGATATACCCAGCCTTATCTCCAAATGATTATAGCCCCATTGACATCACAGACTAGTCTCACATATCTCAGAATAGGACTGTGCGATATGACGATATATATCGGATGGACGACATAAAAAGTCTATCGTTTCATATTATGTTCTATCATTTATTTCGTGGTGTCGCAAAATACATAGTTTACGGTAAAACCTTTTCATCATTTGGGACGCCACCACCGGGCGTGAAGGGGAGACAGAAAACAACCAGGACAAAACCAGGAGCTCGTTACTAAACGAGGACTACATCTGTAGCATGCTCGCGCGTTTTAAAGCACTGCAGTTTGATACAAACTGATTTTAAGCCGTTGAAACTCAAACAGAGCTATATGCGTGCACCGTCTCTGTGTCTGTGTGAGAGAAGCACGCTTTTTCCGCTTTATTGGCTTTGAACGATTACATAAACACACTTATATGCATCAGAATCCCCGTCTTTGCAAGTATCCTCATAAACACAGCGATTTAGGTCTTAAGAGAGAGAAAACGCATATGTAACAGTACGTTAGATATATTGGATCCGGTGTTCTGTCGATTGGTTCTGGCCATTAAAACAGTGGGTAAGTTAGTACAAATCCGACAATGAAAAATGCTACCTGGTACATTGTTTATTAATGTCTACACCAACCCTAAACCTACACTTACAGTAATGCAGATACATTAAATATTGTTGTTCAGCGTGAGAAAAAGGATGCAATATTGATGCGCGCATGCGCAGTAAACCGAGGTAGGAACATCTGACGGTAGGATAAAATGTCATGACACCGGACTTCGCTCTTAAAGGGGAAGCGTTCCAATATTCGTTCATGTTAATCATAACACACTGCTAGAACATCTTTCTCTGCTCTTGACTAAATCACTTTTGTAAAGAAAAGTAATGATATATTTATATACATGTATAGAATCTATACACAATACACGTGTTAATTATATATAGCATAGATAGACAGATATAATTAACACAGTGAAGACTAATTCATTTACACAATGTATGTAGTGTTTCTTATTTATTGTAGTTTTTTTGTCCTATTGTTTATCTTTATTTCATCACGGACTGTTTATTTATCTTCAGTGAGGTTGAGTTTCTCTCTTTAGGCTTGTATTAGTTTTATGAAAATTATGAAGGATTATGAAAATGATATTGTATTAAAGATTTTAATATCATAAAAACCTTTTTTTAAATAAAAAAATTACTATATCCTGATATATATCGTTATCGTGATATAAAATTATTCATATCGTGATATAAGATTTTGGTCATATCTCAGAATATGTTGACTGAACTGCTACAGCTAAATTTGGCACATTTGTTAATGTTACTACTATTACTGCTGCTATTTCTTATCAAGTAACTTATCATCTTGATTTGCACATTATTAATGTTAAAGCTGCTATTATTATGTAGTTATACTCGATTTGTTACAGGCCACTGTAATACTGTTTAGTACATAAGTCAATATTGCACACTCGCACACAGAGATATACATATTACTGCCACATGTGGACACGTTAACGTTAGTATTGCACATCACTATATTGTTGTTTTGCACAAATCAGTATTGCCACTCGCACATACAGATGTACATCGGTATCTATATTTCTATATTCATAGTCTATTTCTACTCCTGCAACATATAGCTATACTTTTATGTATGTGTATGTCTGTTTTGTACATGTCTGTTTTATTATTTTTTACTTATGTGTAAGTCTGTTTTTATTTGTACATAATTTGGACTTGGCATTCAATGTGGACAGCAAATAAATAATTTCATTGTACAGGGAAACTTGCCTTTCCTCACTGTGCACATGACAATAAACGCTTTGAATCTTGAATCTTCTGCAAATGCATTGATGAAATTAACAGTTTAATGAAGAACTTTCTTCAGTTAAACAAGGAGAAAACGGAAGTCATTGCATTTGGAAACAAAGATGAAGTTCTCAGGTGAATGCATACCTTGACTCTAGGGGTCAAACAACTAAAAATCTTGGGGTGATTCTGGAGACAGACCTTAGCTTTAGTAGTCATGTCAAAGCAGTAACTAAATCAGTGTTACCCCCCCGGGTCCACACCATCACAACTCGTTCTTGCTCCGAGCGGGTCTCGAACCCGGGACGCTGGCGCGGGAGGCGGGCGCTCTACCAAGGAGGCTAAAGGCTACAGCCCCTAGCGTCAGTCGCTAGAGCGCCTCTTTGTGAGATCAGGGGAGCGAGGTTTACACACAACAGCCCTTACTGGCATACATCCGTTACACTCACCCCCCTAAACCTCACTCCCATCCGGGTCACGGCACCAATTATTGTAATGGTCTCCTTCCAAAGAAGACCGTTATACAGCTACAGCTCATCCAGAACGCTGCTGCCAGGATTCTGACTAGAACCAGAAAATCTGAGCACATCACATAAGTCCTCAGGTCCTTACACTGGCTTCAGTTACATTTAGGATTGATTTTAAAGTACTTTTACTCGCTTTATAAGTCGCTCAATGGCCTAGGACCTAAATATATGTCAGATATGCTCACTGAATATAAACCTAACAGACCACTCAGATCATTAGGATCGAGTCAGTTAGAAATACCAAGGGTTCACACAAAACAAGGGAGTCCGCTTTTAGCTATTATGCTTGTAGCTGGAACCAGGTTCCAGAAGAGATCAGATGTGCTAAAACATTAGCCACATTTAAATCCAGACTCAAAACTCATCTATTTAGCTGTGCATTTGTTGAATGAGCTCTGTGCTACGTCCCAACTGATTACATTTTCTATCCTTAACTATTTTAAATTCATTTAAAATCTATTTTTTATTGTTGTGATTGTTTTTTTCCATTGTTTTTATTATTTTTAATGTCTATTTCACTTCCTTATATGTAAAGCACTTTGAATTACCACTGTGTATGAAATGTGCTATATAAATAAACTTGCCTTAATAACTCCATAACATGCTATAAACACTATGAACCCCTTAGCAACTACTTAGTAGTGCCCTAGTTACCACTTGAACAGCCAGAATACCTTAGCAACTGCATAACAATGCCCTAGCAACCACCCAAATACACCCGCAACCATCCAATAACCTTATTAACTTCATAGCAACTTGCTTGAATCATTTTGATCCCCTAAGCAACCATCTATGAATGTACACATATGAACCCACCCAGAAAACCTTAACAACTGCATAGCAATGCCCTAGCAACCACCCAGAAAACCTTAACAACTGCATAGCAACGCCTTAGCAACCACTGTTCCTGTTACTCTGAGATGTCCATGCGTTCCTTTATGAATCTGCTCTGTTATCAGTGTGAACAACACCTAAACACAACGCCACAGACTAGCCAGCTGGACATAAATACTACAATACAATTCAAATCACAATCTAACGACAAAATGTGACCAAAATAAGAACACGAAGATGTTGTTATATTGCCGTTTTTGCATGTGATGTTAAATAGACGCTTGGTCATCTGAATGTTTGGGTCGTGATTTTGTGCATCATCTGCGGTAATAAAATCAGACACAGACACACCACACACACACACACACACACACACACACACACACACACACACACACACACACACCACACACACACACACACACACACACACACACAGACACACACAGACAGACACACACACACAAGACGAGGGGACAGCGAGTCTGACGCCGTTGACAGGACATTCCTGAGTTGACTGGCCTGTGGCTTAAGGCCTAAAATAAGATTAGGCAACTACTCTGGAACTTAACCTAGAAACCATTCTCTAGAAGTGCTTGCTATGGTTCTACAAAAAGAAACACAAGGAAAGTACAGCTTTAAAAATTGCCCTTTTGACAATACAAAAACAACAACTAAAACACTTGATTAGCAGAGTCAATATATGTTCCGTAAAATGCCGTACAAATCTAGTTAAATGACAAAAGCACTATATGCTTTTACAAATTATGATAGTTAATCATTTTAATTTAATTACACTAATACAACTGCAACAAAAAGCAATATTAGCTATATTTTACTAAAACATTTTAAGATATAAAACTGTCACATTTGGAAACCTACTGGCTAAAGAAATAAATAAATAAAATAATTGCAAATTTCAAAATTTACTTAATTTTATTTTGCCAGTAAAATAAATATATTGAGAATATTCTGTAAGTATGTTTAAATATGTTGAAAAAGATATTCACCAAGTAGCTAAAAAAGACCAAATATTGTCTTTATGATGTACAATTTATTATATTATTGCACGCAACAAAACATCCTGGCAACCTTTCAGAAGATCTTATTAAGTTGCAATATGTTTAAAGAAAACAATCAGCAGATTATTGCTGAAACAAATTGCAAAAAAATAAATAAAGTGTAATAAAGTTATAGAAGTGTACATTTACTGTAAATACAATGTAACATACTAAACCAAAATGCTAAAATTACTATCAAAACAAAGCCCAAAAACACCAAAAACGCCACTGGGTCACACCCAAACTACATCTTTTAATGCAATTCCTGTCACAAATATATACATTTCTATCACAATTTCACTTCAATCACAAAATAAACGTATAAAATATGGAATGCTGAGACTCAGACCTTTCCAAGATGATTCGTCAAGATTAGAAAATGTTTTGATTATAAAATATAACTTGCATGTAGTTGTGCTTAATTGTTCTTATAATAATAAACACATGTAATGTGTAATATGACACTTGACACCGCCCACTAAGGGGAGGAGCCTCCTAAAAGGTTTTAAAGTACAATTGTCATGGTAACACAATGTCTGATTTCAGTTTTTACATGATTCAATTTTGAGTGTTCATGCTTTTGAGTGATATCTAATTTAGTAACTAATTAAGTTATTTGGAAAAAGGTAATAAAAAGAGCAGCAGCAGCATCATGCATATATTGTCTTTCTGATGTACAGTTTTTATATTAGTGGATGCTAATTGGTTGATTAGAGTGAAGTGGGTGTTGACAGGTGCTAACGTGTGAATACTGATGTGCTAACGACTGCTCTTCAGGCCAATGTAATGAACTGACGATGGAAGGTCGGCTGTGTGCACGCAAAGGTCAAGAAAACCCAGCCTCGGTTTGACCCCCAAAGCTTTAAACGTGACCTAATGCTTTTAGAAGTGCATGTGTGCGTGCGTGAGGCAGCATTGATTAACTCCATCGACGGAACACTTACCAAGGACATAAACAATCCTACAGTTCCACTGTTACCACGGACACCATACAGCCCCATTATGATGTCACGGCCTCATAAAGAACGCTGTTACGTTCCATTTGCAACATTGTAACATCATAACTGTCTTTGAAATGGCCATTTCAGCATGTTTATGCAGTTCAGAATCAGGAAGCTATTATTGATTTGATGTACAGTGCACTTTTATTAGAACTGCTAAATGTGTTTTGTAAGATGCCTCTTTGTCACCCTCGCAGTGAGAAAAACACAATCAGATTATTCTCTGCCCAATACATTTAAACACCATTTTTAAAGTGTTTAAAGTCGAAGCATTGCCAAACCGAGAGCTTGTACCATTACCACAACTAATTCTGCCAATATCCCTCACTAGGGAGCTCTTGTGTTACCCATCAGCTATTTGGAAACATATCTGACCCCCCACAATCCCCAAGACGCACACATTAAAGGAACAGTACACCCAATTTTTTAAAATGCCATTCATATAATTTTTGATAATTATGGCAGTTCCATACACAAATGTATAGCTCCAAAATGAATGAATGAATAAAAATAATTTTTACCCTTAATCGCTCAGTCCCCATCCATGTTGTTGAAACAACAGAGATTTTAGTCTTAAAGGGACAGTTCACCAAAAAATGCCAATATTTACTCACCATCATGACGTAACAAACCGTGAAATCTTTACAGTATTTAATGAAGCAAACGCATTGATTCGAACATGGTAATTAATTATTTAGCTGATCTGTTCCAAACAATGCTATGTTTTGCGTCATTAAATACTGTAAAGTCCACAGGTTTGTAACGTCATGAGGCTGAGTAAATATTGACTCAATTTGCATTTTTAGGTGACCTGTCCCTTTAAGACAAACATCATCTCTTTTATTTCAACAACGCATCAATCAGGGACGCGTAAAGTCACATTTATACACGTTATTTGTCGCCTACTATGCGGTCTGATTGTTTAAGTATAAGAATGTATAATGTCCTTAAGCGGTTCAATACGATCTGTGATTTATGAAGCCCTTAAATCCACGAGAGATGCACCTGTGCATTTACTGTGGGGTCACGTCTGCGTCTCTATCCAACGACACCCTGTTTTTGGATACACATTATATATACTGTTCTATTACTGCACTGTATAACATTATATAGGGAAGAAAGCAATGCAATCCTGTGCCAATGCATAAAACGATGTCTAAAACCTGCCCGTTACGGAACATTGACAATCACGCGCACACATATGAAAGGCGATGACGCGTTACCTCGAAACGAATATAATGTCGCTCCGGAGTCGCGCGTTATTCCTGGATTCTCCTCGTTTTCTTCCCGATCGCTGTCATGAAGCACTCGTCGGTTTCCGCTGGAAGGGTTTGGCAGCTCGTGTGCCTCACGAGACGCGAACGATCCGCTGAGTGTGTCGGTTCACGGTGGCGGACGCAGGCCTGTGTCGCGCGCTTCACCGTAAAGCGCGACGGATGTGTCGGTGTGACGCTCGTCTGTGGCCGTCGAGCCGCTGTGGTCCTCTCTCTGTGTGTCTCTCTCTGTGTGTGTGTGTGTGTGTGTGTCTCTCTCTCTCTCTCTCTCTCTGTCTCTTCTCTCTTCTCTCTCTCTCTGTGTGTGTATGTGTGTCTCTCTCTGTGTGTGTCTGTCTCTCTCTCTCTCTGTGTGTGTGTGTGTGTGTGTGTGTGTGTGTGTATTTGCCTCTCTGTGTGTGTGTGCTGTCTCTCTCTCTCTGTGTGTGTGTGTGTGTCTCTCTCTCTCTCTCTCCTGTGTGTGTGTGTGTGTGTGTGTCTCTCTCTCTCTGTGTGTGTGTGTGTGTCTCTCTCTCTGTGTGTGTGTGTGTAAGTCTGTCTGTCTGTCTGTGTGTCTCTCTCTCTCTCTCTCTCTGTGTGTGTGTGTGTGTATCTTTCTCTCTCTCTCTCTCTGTGTGTGTGTGTGTGTGTGTGTGTGTGTGTGTGTGTGTGTGTCTCTCTCTCTCTCTCTCTTCCCCGCATATAGAATCCAAACGCAGCATCCTAATGTATAATCAATAATTACACTTACAAAGGTGTACTATGGTAGTGATAATAGCATGGCATTTTTGGATATACCATAATATTACCATAAACAGACAGGGCATCATTCCCAAACCCAAGGTATTATCATAGTGCATGCATAAAAATATGGTATTGCTCTAATCTAATGCATGTACATGTAACTGATGTATGCCAGTAAGGGTTGTGTGTAAAACCTCACTCTCCTGACCTCAAAAAGAGGCGCTCTAGCAACTGACGCTAGAGGCTGTAGCCTTTGGCGTTACTTGTTAGAGCGCCCGCCTCCCGCTCCGGAATCCCGGGTTCGAGACCCGCTCCGACGAGTTGTGGCAGTGTGGACCCGGGGGGTTACATACAGAATGGTTACTATATGTTAACATAAAAATGGTATTACCATGGTGCACGTATAAAACATGGTATTATTCTAATTACCATGGTGCAAGCATAGACAACTGAATATATGTGCAAAACCCATGGTATTACCATGTGAACTTGTCCAAAACATGGTATCATGTGCAAAACACATCAGATTACCATGGTATTACTAAGATGCATGTATAAAAAACCATGGTGTTAGTGGTCATAGTGTATTTCCAAAACACATGGCCTTACCACGGTAACATCCAGAAACATGGTATTACCATGGTAACACATGTACAAATTTGGTATTACCATGGTAAAAACGTAGTATTACCATGGTCACATGTATAAAAGCGTGGTATTGCTATGATGGCTATATAAAACAGCATGGCATTATCAAAGGAAATAACCATGTTTTTATGTGCATGCATCATAGTACTTCATGCTTTTGAAGATGTCACCTTTGTAAAATCATGTTTTTTGGACATGCATCATAGTATGGTTTTGGACATGTGCTATGACAATGCCATGTTTTTATGTGCATGCATCATAGCTTTTGAAGATGTCACCATTGTAAAATCATGTTTTTTGGACATGCATCATAGTATGGTTTTGGACATGTGCTATAACAATACCATGTTTTTTGATATGATGAAGATGTCGACATGAGCGGCTCTCACAGCTGAGGTTGGGCTTCCCGAGGCTTTCATTGACGGCTCCATCAGTAGAGGGGGGTGTTGCTGTGGCTCCCAGGAGGCTCTGTAACGCCTGCGGGCCTGGAT